>JARLTB010000102.1:152500-380000 GCA_030141615.1 Unio pictorum | reverse complement strand
ATATATACAGTACTATGATGATATCTGCAAAATCGTGGATGCATTACTTTCTAAAGGCATCTACTAATCTACTTTAAACTGTTACCGGAATTTCACTGTTCGACAGATTCGGACTGATATTGTAGGGAATGATCACAGGATAACGTCTGCGTGAAGTACCCGTCATGGTATAAATAATGTGGCAAGCACGCGCACATGACGGCGGGGATAGTGGGGTGCGACTCGATAAAGAAATGTCACATATAAAGCGATAATATACAGTCATACAGTGCAGACAGACAGACAAGAACAAAATATGAGGAACTTATATATTTACCTATAGCAGCTGATGACATGAAGGTTACTGTCATGATCACAAATAACACACAGCCTTCGACACTAATCGTTGCCATGACTCTTTTGTGAATATTTACTGTAAAATAAGTAGTGGTGTGCTGAAGTCCAATTGTATAGATGTTCGAATAGCTGAAACTCTTCCTTAATAAGTTAATATAAACCCGTTGTGGAGCTAATGTATCAGTATTAAAATTCCTCACGCTTCAGCTAGCTCACAACACTCGGCTTTGTGGATTCCCACGTAATACACTTGCTATCTAAGTCTTCTATTCTCCGATATCTTCTGTAATAAGACAGCTACTGCTTAATTCCTTAGTTACGTCTTCAAATTCGTTATCGTCAAGTAACACGTTTACGACTTTAGTGATATTATTGTAAGGACTCTTGTTTCCTTCCTTCTGATTAGGCTAAGATCCTGGTGTCTTCAAGATCTGAGGAGTAATGCACAACGTTCAAAATATGTTGTAGTAATCGGCCGACATTTATTGCAAGATTAAGGCAACACGTGCTAGCTCGGGCTTAAATAGCAAGCATCTTGTAAACGTGTGTGCAATAGCCTACGGTTTTTTCTGAACCATAAATCATTCTAAGTCATCTTGCAAACTAGCCAATCATAACCCGTAGGCTTTAACAGTAGATTTTATCCACGGTTCACAAACGTGATGAATGACATTTCTGTCCTCGTAATGGATCGCCGACAAGTAGTATGGGGATTCCCTTACACATGTGAATAATAATTCAAGAATCCTTGACGTAATTCATGACGTTTCAAATAAGACTTAAATAAAATAGAAATAACCGAGTTGCATAATTATCTTTAATCAGCACAAATAATATCATGACTTTGTCTCTCGTCTGTATTATAATAGTGATATCATAAACGGACATTACTGAAACATGTGACACAACTCTTAGTTTACTAAAAGTTTAGTGGGATACCAATTTACATGGATTTTGGTGGGGTACCAATTTTCATGGATTTTAGTGGGATACCAATTTACATTGATTTTGTGGGATACCAATTTACATGGATTTTACCGTTTCAAAACACATATATTTGAACACCCAACGTTAAATATATTTGCCATACAAATTGTTTCTGTCCCAAGAATGTCCACAATTTTAAGTATTAAAGAAAATGGTTTGTAAAATCACAAAGGTATGGAAACAAAAGAGCCTTCATATTTCTGATTTGTGACAAATAAAAACTCTGAAATGATAATGATCACAAAGGTATGGAAACAAAAGAGCCTCCATATTTCTGATTTGTGGCAAATAAAAACTCTGAAATGATAATGATCTGCTTTTCTATATAACGCTGTTATTTGTTTAATCTATTACAGTTGGAAGCATATTCTGTTCGTATTTCTTTCTTTATTTAATGAAGGTATATTTTATTTTAAATGTAATGGAAAGTAAAACAAACTCTAGTGATATTCGTATAGATATGCCTACTTCTCATCAGTGTTCTTGTATTATTGCTCAAAGGCTAATTGACTTGTGATAATAATAATAATAATAATAATAATAATAATAATAATAATAATAATAATAATAATAATAAAAATAATAACAATAATAATAATATATGTAATATTATTATTAGTGTTATTATTATTATTGTTTTTATTATTATTATTATTTTATTATTATTATTACTGTTGTTGTTATTATCACTAATATTACCTCGTTTACCAGTTTGCAGGTCTATATATGTATGTATGTATGTATGTATGTATGTATGTATGTATGTATGTATGTATGTATGTATGTATGTATATATATATATATATATATATATATATATATATATATATATATATATATATATATATATATATATATATATATAAATAAATAAATATATATATATATATATATATATATATATATATATATATATATATATATATATATCTTACATAGCTAAGTAAAAGGAAGGAATACTACATTATAGCTAACGTTAAGATTCGAACTTTGCCAAAAGGGTCATGGTCAGCTAGATTGGGTTACAAGTGGCTACACATTCGTTGACCGCCGTACTCACCTCCCCCTTCTATACATCTCGCCTTGGGTGTCACACGAGTCTAAATCTCAGATCTGTCGGACATCGATTCACATCGCTGAAGTAGCTATTGAGTGGAACAATTTTCGAGATGCAAAAAAGGTACGACAAAAGTATTGCTGCCATGAGGTTTTAATCTGCAATCTTCTTCGTGGCAATCATGCACAAGTACAACTCAAACACAAAATAGTAGACCATCCATTACATTTAGTACCTAGCCCCCATAAGTAAAGCGCCATAAACTTATGTAAACATATATACAAACGTAAACACACTTGAAAAATACATCAGTACGATTGTTTTAAGAGCAAAGACTTCTCCACGCCCAGTTTTCATAAAAATATGTAAGATTGTCACTAAAAGTATTATTTATTATTCTTTTGTTCCGTCTGCCCACACAACAAAATAATAGACTTTTCTGAAGAGGTTTTAGACACCTTTAAGATGAAATAAAGTATTGTAAAATTGAATTGCAAAAAATGTTGTAAGATAAAACATTCGAAGAAAACGTAAACACTAAGTACACCAACATAATTATAACAAGTAAAGATGTAAAATTTCAGTAACAAGTATATAATATAAAAATTCAATGTAACACGTATAAAATCACAGTTGTGTATCGGAACTGCTGTTCGTCGAATAGTCCATAATGCACATCGCATCAAAATACGACAGAATCGCAGAAACGAAGTCGGCGAACTCGATATGAGCATCACTAACAGTGGACACAGGCGTGCTATCTGTAATTGGTTAGGGATTAACGCTTCAAGCGGTATGCGAGATGTAGGTATTTGTGTCCGATACCATATCTGCATAATAACAGGAACATAACTGCAAGCATTTGTCCATTCACTTAGCTTTACTTTAAGATCATATTTCGCTTGGAATAATATTTTTAATCTTATCAGATATCAAACAAACTTATTATTTACTGTTATCTGTAGCATCTTTTTATTTACTGTTATCTGTAGCATCTTATAATTTACTGTTATCTGTAGCATCTTATTATTTACTGTTATCTGTAGCATCAAACGTGTTTTATCATGTCTATATCTTAGAATGTAGGAATTTAGTTACGTGTATTAGATTTCCATTTGACCTATTTATGGTGCTTTCATATGAAATCAGAATCTAATTAACTAATGTCTCCATAATTATCCTTTATTATCATCTTTCAATGATTGTCTGCTTGGAATATGTATGTATGTATGTATGTATGTATGTATGTATGTATGTATGTATGTATGTATGTATGTATGTATGTATGTATGTATGTATGTATGTATGTATGTATGTATGTATGTATGTATGTATGTATGTATGTATGTATGTATGTATGTATGTATGTATGTATGTATGTATGTATGTATGTATGTATGTATGTATGTATGTATGTATGTACGTACGTACGTACGTACGTACGTACGTACGTACGTACGGACGGACGGACGGACGGACGTACGTACGTACGTACGTACGTACGTACGTACGTATGTATGTATGTATGTATGTCATTTTGTTTAAGAATTCAATCAATCTGAGTGAGATAGCATTGTTTTGGACGAATAAGAGTTTCAATAGTAACAAAGCCGTAGTGGGAAATTCATGTTTGCCGCTACATTAAGGTTTGCCATCTCCTTGGCACTATCGTCGAATTATCCATTTGATTGTATTACGAATATTACAAAACAATCAACGTGTATGTTTTTGTGTGTAAAGAAAATAAATATTCACAATATGTTTCTATAAATATTGTCCGACATCATCAACGTCCTTTCTATCTGCTGAAAATGCGATATGATTCCCACTTGTTTTCCTAATATTTTTGAACTCGTATGATAATTAATCTACGATTAGAACTCAAATTAAAAACGTAAAAGCGGCAAAGACGAGAGGAATAAACCAAAAACCAATCAATGGCGGCAGATTTTAGCGGAGAGACTTTCATCAAGACCACGGTTTGCAAAATGGGCACTAGCAATACGTTGTTTTACTGTTGACTCATTAAACTATTAAAAGGCCAATCCGAGACTTGAATACGTGTGTATGCTGCCGATTTTTGTCCGGTGGGGTTACGGGCGACCAAATTAAAACGTGGCATTCGAAAGGACAATATATACGTATAGTTCAATGAAGTTGGGTATGTCTTAAATTTTGGCTCATTTTTATATGTATCGTTTTCCATTGCAAGTGTTGTATCGTTAAGTGGGACATTTTAGGAACACAAAGGGTTTTCTTTTCCATAGTGAACGAATATCCCCGCGCCGCCCGATGGATCGCAAACTGAGAAATAATTTTCAGAACGAACCTTTAGAGATTCACAGGGCTGTCCAAGCTGAATTTTATTTTGTTAATTTGTAATCAAGCACGCCCAACCCCACCCCGCAAGTGATCCCCGGGTACTTTAAAATGAATGGCCATTTTGGGGCTCTGGGTGGGTTAGGGCAAGTTGCACCTCGGTTAGTTTTGCAAGTTTGCAATTAACCATTTAAGAATATCTCGTCTTCTTTCATTGCATCGCTGGTACACTATAATATATTGCAGAAGCTGACAATATGTATATTCAAACTCATGAAACAGTTTCCACGGGTCGATCGAAAATTTGCTTATCCGTTTAATCACTTCGGCCACTGTCTGAGTTAAAAAATAAGATAAAATAATGTATATAAGACAGACATTAAACATACACACGCATTCAGATCGTATAATTTATTTATCAGGTTATCATATTGTTTGTAACAGGTATATTTGTAGAGTGTACAGTAATTGACGTTTGGCTGTGTAAATACCAACGAATTATAATGCATTCAACGCCGTGACAGGAAAGACTGTCTGTCATTAATAGCACACAGGTATTTTTAGCTTAAACACGTTACCACGGCAATGTCTTAATTTTTTGTATAACTGAGATCAGACCGCTCACTGTAGCTGAATGTGAAAAGTACGTTAAATTATTGGATATACTGATTTTTTTTTCTCTTTCATTAAACAATTTTGATGTAGCTGATTTAGTTACACAATTTGCGACAAGCTTTACTGAATATGAATTGATATCGAATAGCTTTACTGAATATGAAATGATATCGAATAGCTTTACTGAATATGAATTGGTATCGAAAAGCTTTACTGAATATGAATTGATATCGAATAGTTTTACTAAATATGAATTGATATCGAATAGTTTTACTGAATATGAATTGATATCGAATAGCTTTACTGAATATGAATTGATATCGAATAGCTTTACTGAATATGAAATGATATCGAATAGCTTTACTGAATATGAATTGGTATCGAAAAGCTTTACTGAATATGAATTGATATCGAATAGTTTTACTGAATATGAATTGATATCGAATAGTTTTACTGAATATGAATTGATATCGAATAGCTTTACTGAATATGAATTGATATCGAATAGCTTTACTGAATATGAATTGATATCGAATAGCTTTACTGAATATGAATTGATATCGAATAGTTTTACTGAATATGAATTGATATCGAATAGTTTTACTGAATATGAATTGATATCGAATAGCTTTACTGAATATGAATTGATATCGAAAAGCTTTACTGAATATGAATTGATATCGACAAGCTTTACTGAATATGAATTGATATCGACAAGCTTTACTGAATATGAATTGATATCCAATAGCTTTACTGAATATGAATAGATATCCAATAGCTTTACTGAATATGAATTGATATCGACAAGCTTTACTGAATATGAATTGATATCGACAAGCTTTACTGAATATGAATTGATATCGACAAGCTTTACTGAATATGAATTGATATCGACAAGCTTTACTGAATATGAATTGATATCGAATAGCTTTACTGAATATGAATTGATATCGAATATCTTTACTGACTATGAATTGATATCGAATAGCTTTACTGAATATGAATTGATATCGAATAGCTTTACTGAATATGAATAGATATCGAATAGCTTTACTGAATATGAATTGATATCGAATAGCTTTACTGAATATGAATTGATATCGAATAGCTTTACTGAATATGAATTGATATCGACAAGCTTTACTGAATATGAATTGATATCGAATAGCTTTACTGAATATGAATTGATATCGAATAGCTTTACTGAACATGAATTGATATCGACAAGCTTTACTGAATATGAATTTATATCGAATAGCTTTACTGAATATGAATTGATATCGAATAGCTTTACTGAATATGAATTTATATCGAATAGTTTTACTGAAAATGAATTTATATCGAATAGTTTTACTGAATATGAATTGATATTGAATAGCATTACTAAATATGAATTGATATCGAATAGCTTTACTGAATATGAATTGATATCGAATAGCTTTACTGAATATGAATTTATATCGAATAGCTTTACTGAATATGAATTGATATCGAATAACTTTACGGAATATGAATTGATATCGAATAGCTTTACTGAATATGAATTGATATCGAATAGCTTTACTGAATATGAATTGATATCGAATAGCTTTACTGAATATGAATTGATATCGAATAGCTTTACTGAATATGAATTGATATACAATAGCTTTACTGAATATGAATAGATATCGAATAGCTTTACTGAATATGAATTGATATATCGAATAGTTTTACTGAATATGAATTGATATCGACAAGCTTTACTGAATATATATTGATATCGAATAGCTTTACTGAATATGAATTGATATCGAATATCTTTACTGAATATGAATTGATATCGAATAGCTTTACTGAATATGAATTGATATCGAATAGCTTTACTGAATATGAATAGATATCGAATAGCTTTACTGAATATGAATTGATATCGACAAGCTTTACTGAATATGAATTGATATCGACAAGCTTTACTGAATATGAATTGATATCGAATAGCTTTACTGAATATGAATTGATATCGAATAGCTTTACTGAATATGAATTGATATCGACAAGCTTTACTGAATATGAATTTATATCGAATAGCTTTACTGAATATGAATTGATATCTAATAGCTTTACTGAATATGAATTGATATCGAATAGCTTTACTGAATATGAATTTATATCGAATAGTTTTACTGAATATGAATTGATATTGAATAGCATTACTAAATATGAATTGATATCGAATAGCTTTACTGAATATGAATTGATATCGAATAGCTTTACTGAATATGAATTGATATCGAATAGCTTTACTGAATATGAATTGATATCGAATAGCTTTACTGAATATGAATTGATATCGAATAGCTTTACTGAATATGAATTGATATCGAATAGCTTTACTGAATATGAATTGATATCGAATAGCTTTACTGAATATGAATTGATATCGAATAGCTTTACTGAATATGAATTGATATCGAATAGCTTTACTGAATATGAATAGATAACGAATAGCTTTACTGAATATGAATTGATATCGACAAGCTTTACTGAATATGAATTGATATCGAATAGCTTTACTGAATATGAATTGATATCGAATAGCTTTACTGAATATGAATTGATATCGAATAGCTTTACTGAATATGAATTTATATCGAATAGTTTTACTGAATATGAATTGATATTGAATAGCATTACTAAATATGAATTGATATCGAATAGCTTTACTGAATATGAATTGATATCGAATAGCTTTACTGAATATGAATTTATATCGAATAGCTTTACTGAATATGAATTGATATCGAATAGCTTTACTGAATATGAATTGATATCGAATAGCTTTACTGAATATGAATTGATATCGAATAGCTTTACTGAAAATGAATTGATATAGAATAACTTTACTGAATATGAATTGATATCGAATAGTTTTACTGAATATGAATTGATATCGACAAGCTTTACTGAATATATATTGATATCGAATAGCTTTACTGAATATGAATTGATATCGAATATCTTTACTGAATATGAATTGATATCGAATAGCTTTACTGAATATGAATTGATATCGAATAGCTTTACTGAATATGAATTGATATCGAATAGCTTTACTGAATATGAATAGATATCGAATAGCTTTACTGAATATGAATTGATATCGACAAGCTTTACTGAATATGAATTGATATCGACAAGCTTTACTGAATATGAATTGATATCGAATAGCTTTACTGAATATGAATTGATATCGAATAGCTTTACTGAATATGAATTGATATCGACAAGCTTTACTGAATATGAATTGATATCGACAAGCTTTACTGAATATGAATTTATATCGAATAGCTTTACTGAATATGAATTGATATCGAATAGCTTTACTGAATATGAATTGAGATCGAATAGCTTTACTGAATATGAATTGATATCGAATAGCTTTACTGAATATGAATTGATATCGACAAGCTTTACTGAATATGAATTGATATCGAATAGCTTTACTGAATATGAATTGATATCGAATAGCTTTAATGAATATGAATTGATATCGAATAGCTTTACTGAATATGAATTGATATCGACAAGCTTTACTGAATATGAATTGATATCGACAAGCTTTACTGAATATGAATTGATATCGAATAGCTTTACTGAATATGAATTGATATCGAAATAGTTTCCAGCAGCGTACTTCGATGAATAATATTTATTCCTCTGTTCTCTAAATTGATTGAACTAACTAGTCTCTGATGTTTTTGTGTTTGCATTTCTTTTCACTTTGTGTGATGGTATGAACATTTTCCAACATCTTCAAGATCAATATTTGTTCAGCTTTCTCCATTACATTATTCTATTTTTTCTAATACTACATTGTCAAGTGCCAAATTTTTCGTCAGTGAAATCCATTAATTAATTCTTAGTATAGTCGACAATTAACTGTTATCTTGTGGGAGGGTTTGCACGGAATGTTTTTCTAAACTCGGTCACCATCATTACTATGTTTATAGTAAAAACAACCTAACTGTATGACAGGCTACAGAAAGTGACATTCGCACGTAGAACTGTCAAAAATGATTTGAGACAAATGATAGGGTGTTATTTTAAACCCAGGTGGCATTTTTGTCACTTTGTTAAGCAGTTTCCCAAATGTCTGTAGGAATAGCATTTATTCCGATTGGTCAAATGTGGAATCCGGGGGGGGGGGTCGAACCCTGAAATTGGGGGGAAATATATTCTCTGAGCAAATGACTTTGAACCAGTCTAGGAAGTACCTATGTAAGAGACGGTAGTGTTAATTCCGACATAGGAGAAGACTCCGGAGGTAGTTTTAGAGCAGTGCCTTCGTAACAATAAGCTCAGGAAAGTCCGCCGGAAATCAAACGGCAGAAGCACGCCAAAAACACAAGGTATTTAACTCAAATTCACATTTATCATGATGTAGTTTGTATGATGTTTTCTTCGTTACAGATGCATGATCTGTTGATTTTGTAGGAATCATTCACATTTATCATAATGTAATTTATAGGATGTTACGGTTGTCACAGATGCATGAAGTGTTGATTTTTGTATGGATAGTTCGGTTTTTGCAGTGATTTAGTAATGTATTTTGAATTCTGAATTAGCATTTTTCACCTTATATACTTAGGTAGGTTAATGGGTGGTGTAGAAAACCCGCTGTGTACATTTATGATTGGAAAGTGTTACATTAATTTAAATTTATCATATTAGTAAATATTGATTATGGGCTATGATATATTGCCTCACTTTACGTAATGATTTACGGGAATATATGTGACTTCCCCAAATTCTGATGTCGATAATAAGCGGTATAACTGTATTGATCTGAAGGCTTGTGTAGTATTTGTTAGCCATATAAAAGTTAACACTGATAGTAAGATCTGATTGTTCGAACCAGAAAGACGGACGGACAATCTCAGCTCTCAAAACCTAACGAGATACTTAGGGCGTTTTACCCTTTTCTTTTCAAAGGAAAATTGTTTGGAGAGAGAGAAATAGAGAGAAGATCGAGGTTCAAAGAAGGAAAAAGAAGTCAGAGTTGTAGAATCCCACGTTCACCAGAGGGCAAAGTAATGTCAAGACGCAAGCAGAAGGAAAAAAACAGTCGTCGAACAGGTCACTGTGAATTTACCAAGCAGTCCAATGTTGATGAACACTCGATTTCGTGATGAAATTTACTATCAGCTATTAACGGCTAAATTCATCTATTTTATTAGTGTTTGAATTTTAATTAATGTATCCATTATTTTAAAGCTTCGGTTTTAAAGTGCTTCTGAGTATTCAGAAGGAAAGAAAATTGTAATTTACTGGGTCATTCTTCTTTCGATTGTATTTCGATTAAATTCTTTATTTATCTTTACGGGAGCTCGTGTGTTGTCTTTGTTCAAGATACCGACTCAGATTACCATATCCATTCTATGACCGGGCAAATCACACCGTAGAGGTCATCCTTTAGATAACGAGTATTAGCGGGAGGCGGTTTCGAGTGTTGTTTTTACAAGTTGCGCAATACCTCTGACCAGCGGCTTGTGCAATATTGTACCAATAGCGCTTGATACCGAAGCATCCCGTTACATACATTATTATTTCTTATGTATATCTCTATGTAGTCTCATTTATCTTTCATTTTTACGTTATCATCTGCGTTTGTTATCTCAAAATATCTTTTCAACGCGCGATATTTTCGCCCCCCCCCCCCGAGGGCTAAATATAATTGAGTTTTTCCTTTCATCCCCACCCCGCATATCAAGGATGGTTTTGGGCTGATACTACAAAGTCTGATATTTATTATGTGAACACTACAATAATCCAAGCGACATAATTTTCCACAAGAAATTACTGATCCGATTTTTAGCCATCTGCAGGTATCTATTTCTCTTGGTCTAATTATAATATATCATTTTTCTAATCAGAAGAACTTATATTAGAGTCAATATATCATATACTAGTAATGACTAACTCTAATGTTGCAAATCAACTTTAGTCTAACGGGGCAAACAACCACCTTTCCCAAGTTTGAAAATTGCACAAGAAAAAATACGAAACTACATAAAATCGTTATTAACCGCTATTGAAATTGAGAGATTATAAAACTAAAACCAGTTAAGAATAGAGACAAGTTTTTTTTAACGGGAACAAAACGATTATCATCGACAGAACCAGAGTACATCACTAAGTTCGATTTCGACAGATTAACCGAAGATAAGAAACAGCAACCGTTGCAAAATGACGAAGAATTAATTGATCAAGTATGGGGATGTTCACGTTTCTTCAATACTTACGATAGGTGGCGACAGATAATTTATAGATTCCACAATGGATGACAAACCAGCGGCTACTATTATTACTAATCTTGTTGATGATAGCAAGTACATATTCAGAATAACAACTTGGATTTTTCGTGAAGAAACTAGACCAAGTTAAAAAATCACGGAAAGTAGGTCATGGCGGTCTTTGGAACACAACATATAATTCCTCCAATATGATTTATGTCGACCATGTCGCTGCTTATTCGGCTGCCTTTCTTGGAGTGTCATCGTTGTTTTTAACGATTTAGGCATCCAATACAAGAAATGAAACGAGTTGCTATAAACGGTTCACTACCAAATGTGGATCTTACTGGATTTTCCGAGTTTGAACCAATCGAGTTTTCAGCCAATATTCACCCGGTTATACCATTATGGTTATCACTAAATGACAAAGAAAAAATATTGGTAAATTTACTCAGTATTCATCACGTCGTTGCACACGGTTCATTATGGATACAGCAGATTAAAATTTTATAATCAAGCACACAGCTCCAAAATGTATATTAGCGTCAGGCAAAATTGCAACAACAGAAGACGGAATGATTATCCGCACGATCAGTAGCTACTGAAATGGCAATTATCCTCAATTTACTCATCTGAGATCATCAATTCCTTTATAATACTCATCAATAAATATGTTGCTGATTATCAACATATTTTCTAATGACGCTGCTGAAGTCGTCAAGGATTCTTTTCTTAAATTAGTCGTAACATGGACTTTCTCGGCCATGTATCCACAATGCTAGCGATGCAGGTTGGGGATCGTGGAGAAAAAAAAACACACGAATAAACGCATAAATAGTCAGAATCGGCTGACGTTAAAATACCCGATAGTTATTATTGCTACAATAATGTATCACAGTTTTCATCATCACTGTCATTAAACGATCAATCACGAGACATAGTACAGTCTATTTGAATGACATATGTCGTTCTCGTAAAACAACACGTGCGATAAAATTATTTTAAAAGTCTGACAAGATTGTATAGATGTAATTTCAATGGCTTGCCAGAGCTGAGACAACGTGGTGTCAACGCATGCAAATATCATAGTTTCTTTGGATGGAGATTTATAGATGCCAACTCAATGGCTTGCCAGAGATGAGACAACGTGGTGTCAACCCATGCAAATATCATAGTTTCTTTAGATGGAGATTTATAGATGCCAACTCAATGGCTTGCCAGAGATGAGACAACGTGGTGTCAACGCATGCAAATATCATAGTTTCTTTAGCTGGAAATTGTATAGATGTCAACTCAATGGCTTGCCAGAGATGAGACAACGTGGTGTCAACGCATGCAAATATCATAGTTTCTTTAGATGGAGATTGTATAGATGTCAACTCAATGGCTTGCCAGAGATGAGACAACGTGGTGTCAACGCATGCAAATATCATAGTCTCTTTAGATGGAGATTGTATAGATGCCAACTCAATGGCTTGCCAGAGATGAGACAACGTGGTGTCAACGCACGCAAATATCATAGTTTCTTTAGATGGAGATTGTATAGATGCCAACTCAATGGCATGCCAGAGATGAGACAACGTGGTGTCAACGCATGCATATATCATAGTTTCTTTAGATGGAGATGCATTGACCCACGAACGAAATATATCTTGAGAATAATTATTAGGGATGAGATTTGTACAGTATCCAAAGAAACATTATAGAGATTTCTTGTTTGGTTGTCAATATAATGTAATGCAATTTTCATGTGTGGCTATCGTGGACAGCCTTCGCCGTGTACAGGCGAATCACCACACGAATAGCTGATCAGCCATGTTAGCCACAATGTACTACAATCAATCACAGTATGATCTAATTAGACAAAGGAAATCGTTAATCAGATTAAAATCTTTAAGGTCCAGTGTGTATTACTGTGTACCGTAATTTCAGTGACTCCATTCTCAGATTTCCGGAACATATTGCGCCCTACTCTATAGTTGTATCCAGGAAATAACGTCCGTGATTCACTTCATCGTAAATTATTTGAGCTCGAAAATGTTCTTGATCAACAGGTCTCGTTATGTTGTAAACCAATCGACACAATATATATATATATATATATATATATATATATATATATATATATATATATATATATATATATATATATATATATATATATATATATATGTGTGTGTCTGATGAACATTGTTGGTTGTGCTGACATCAAACTGTCTATGTTGAATCTTTTTGGGGACGAAAAGATAAATTTGCCATAGGACCTGTCCGGACAAAAACGTTAATTATATCCTGCAAGACGTTGTCCTTACGCGTTACAGGTATTTTTCTGAGTTCCTTAGCAATATTGCCATCATAAATCAGACTTATATTTTAATGTGCCGTATTTTACACATTTAACCGTAAGTGCAAGCAGGTTTTTACTCAACGTGGATGCTCTCAAGAATTTTGGACCAGTGACTGTCTTGCATGGAACACACTATAAGGTCATGATTATAAATAATATTGTATTTGTACAATATTAACGTGATTGACTTTTCAGCGAAGCGTGAGGAAGCACCTGTCAAGAAATATTCAATGTTACCGAATTCCTTTAGAGCTATTATAATTGGTCCATCTAATTCTGGTAAATCTCAGTTGGTTCTCTACCTGATAATTAGTTTGCTCATATGGGACAAACATTATTTCGTAGCGTCATATGTGGATGACCAACAATACTTTAATGTTCTTAAGATTTTAATGAATCTGCTGAGGCTGAAGGTGCTATTGAATTTGTCACATACATCTATGAAGCGCAATCCCTTGATGATGTAAACGGGAATATAGTGGTTTAAGATGATATCATGCTTGCTATAGAATCAAATCCAGCCAGACTATTTTCACGGTGAAGACCTAAAAACACAGATGTTATTTACGTTACAAAGGTTTCTAATCCAATTCCGAAAAATTCATCAGAAATTTTGTCCAGGAGAGATGAACAAAAGTAAGTTTATAAACGTCTTTCAAAATACCCAGCATGAGTTTATCAAAATACGTTTACACGATCCAGCAAAACGTTATCAAATTGGTCTCGATTAAAAAAAAATTAAAAAGAAATATTATTATTGTTATAATGAACCAACAAAACATAAATGCTATTATCTCTACGATCGAACAATTCAGCAAATTGGTCTCACGGTTCTACTCTGTATAAATCCACCATGATTTTGATAGGATACAGCAGCGACATGAAGAGAGAAGACGTACACTCGCGGATCGGTATAGATTTATCGAATTACTCTGACACGGAATGGAATTGTCATTGGTGTTGTTATACGAGCAATATGATATAGCTAAATATGTTCCACTAGCAAGCGCCATTACAAAAAGAGATCCGATTTTCATAGACAATATGAAACTCGCACTACTGTAAGTGCTTGGGCAAGACAAACCAAAACATATTGTGTCAGACGTCACACAATCAGCTGCTAATATTCCAGAATCCACCAAGGAGGAATAGCCCAAATACAAAAGCAAATTAACGACCAAAACATCAACGGTAGAAAAGGTTCTTTGGTCATTAGCAGAGAGAGGCCGTTCAGGGTATATCACGCAGATACAAAAAAAAGAGTCAATTCTTCACCACGTGTGTCCCATAAATCGACATCTTGGTTGGTTAAACGAAACTGTATTCTTGACAGCGATGGATCGATATATAATAGATAACAAAGATTAGTGCGCACCGACACAAACAAAAAATGACCCGGCGGGACATCTAGTGAAAAGAATATATCCCTGCTGGGCTTGCCCACGTAACGCTTTCCCAGACACGGTATAGCTATTTTCGACTGCATCACAGGCTAGATTTACAGAAATCATCGACGTGATATTGGCAATACATGGCGACATATGAGGATGACTACCTGTTGGACCGTTGTCTTGTTGGAGAATATTTGGAGGGTCTCTATGTCTCCAATACTGCAACAATTTTCGAAAGATATTCGTCGGTTATGTCATTGATAGCCTGTTTAATCTTATCAGAATCAAGCCCGTGTAGTTTAAATGTATCCACTTGGTATTTTTCATTATAACATAAATATGCCTAATTGTATCAAAGTCATATTCTGATATTGTACGGACATTAGATCACGCCGACAGTTTGGATGATGTCTTTATATACTAATATGTCGCAGTGTAAGTTATTTATGTTCAAATGTTTTACTGATAAATCTAGAATTTGCTCGCGATAATATTGAGTATACCAGCAACACCGACAAACAAAATATTAATAAAAAAATTAAAAACTCTATTTCAGCAACTGACAACACAAAATAGATCTGTTTCAGCAACTGGCGGTGTCAGGTGCGTCGCTGATGAACGTCGCTGTTTCAGCGACCAGCGAGAGGAAGGTTCTGAGCTACAACTCTAATGAAAGAATGTAACTATCCTAAATTATGCAACGCTAAATAGAGATAAGCGGAAAACACAAGTTAAGTCAGTGGTATGTATGATGCATTTGTTATGCTTGGTCCATGTTCCCGATCCAGGCATTACTGTGTTAATGAACGGAGACGTGTAAATTACACCATCGGCAATCTGTATAAATTTAGCGTCAACGTTTGATGCTGGTTCTCTCAAATTAGCAATATTTCCTCTCATGTTGGCATCTACAGTCATTCCATCACTGTCTTTAGTCACATTAACTGATCTCAGTTTTGATCATGGTGTTGTTGTTGTTGTTAACGTATTTGTGTTGCCACGTCATCGTCTGATTTTGGTTTTCTCACATTGGTAATTTTATTTCTGCCTTGAATAACATCGATAAATCGATCTGCTCATATCATTTTATTAACCGGTAATCGTGGATTCGTCACCTTGATGATTTCAGGTTTATGTTGGCCATTGTGTATCATCATGCTATTTTGTAATCTACAAACTAATTGACCACTCATTGTAATAATCGTCGGTAATTTCACGAATCCACACTTGATAGACGCAACTATTCATGACGCAACAAAAAAAAAAACGATGTAAAATCGTAGCTGCTTCATTGATGATTTCTTGGGAATTGTTAACGGCTCGTCTTCCACCAGTCACAATTTCTAGTCGATCAACATCAGCGACGATGTTATTGGGACAAAGGTTATCTTGAATTACCACCTTATTTTAGGACGTCGATCAAGACCACTTCCGGCTGCTCATTTAGGAGGTTCCGGTTCTGGGTCAATAGAGTTCTCCTGGAGTGCCTCTGATCAATTTTATTGCTTTCATTCGTTGTTTTATACAATTGTATTTACCTTTATTCTCTCGCTTTTTCAAGATCAAGCTTCATTATGTTTCTTCTTCTTCCCATGTCTGTTTAATTTGTTCAATATCCGCATGTACCGCGTCGGTAAACATTATAAACATTTGTCATCAGCTCCGACCCATTGATCACATGACAAAATGATATACAGGCATTTACGCCAATCACCATGAACTACACTTTTAATACGCTCGGGTTTCACATATTTTTCTTTTTTCTATCACCCAAACACGGCAATTTTCAATTATTTTGTCTGGATCCTTGTATTCGTCAATACCTTCCTTAGTAAATGTTAGCATCATGTATATCGATGTACACACTTGGCCGCATTTGTAGTTGAACTTCGGGTGTTGGCTGAACTAGTGGGGGTTGAAGAACTTCCTGGCGTTGTAGCAGCTGTTCCTTCACAGAATCACGGACTGGAAGATACTTCTTAACTGCGCCAGGTCGTTGTCGAGTTAATTTTGCCTTTAGGAGATTCCATAGTAAGCGCAGAATCACTCATTATTACAAATCACTAAGTCAGCAGGTATGCAAGTTTTGACTATAGTACAGTAATGTAATTTATTTCTCCAACTACAATAAATGGCATGATCTCAATTATACTAAAACTGTAGACATTGTTCTGGTTAGGTGTTTGAGCTAAAACTATATGTGCGCTATTAATGACACACAGGATTTCCCTAAACTCACGTCGTTGAATAACTCGCTGATGTTTACACATCCGCACATCGTTTATTGTACAATCTGTAGAATAATCTACCTGTTACATCAAATATAAATAACTGATAAATAAATAATACGATCTGAATGCGTGTGTCGTTTCAGTAAGCACATCTGCTCATTTAAAAAATATTGTATCCTACATTCATAACTGAGAAAGTATACGAAGTGGTTAAAGTGTACAAATTTTATATCAACTAGTGGAAACTGTTTCATGGGTTCTAGTAGATAAAATGAAAAACGGGATAAACATAATGTCAGCGTCTGGAACTAATGGTATAATAGTATTATGGTGTTATACTGAAATCGATGCAATGACAAAATACGAGATATACTTAAATGGGTAACTGTGTACGTGTAACGACTAACCCTAACCCAGGTGCGACTTGCCAGGACCTTCACCCGATACCTCCTAGTTTGTTCATTTTAAATCGCCAAAGGTTTACGTGATTACAAATTAACAAACTAAAATTTAGCCTGGACAACTCTCTTTCTAAAATATCGTTTTGAAACATCATTTTGCACTTGCGATTCACCTAATGATTAACACGCACTTTGGGAACAAATAAGAAAACAAAAATCATCTGAATCTCTAAAAGGTCGTACTTAGTGATACAATAACTGCAATCGAAAAAGAATGAAACAACGATGACTTAAGATTTAAGAAATATCCAATGTCATTCAATCTTGTCGCAGGTATTTTCCTTTGCGATATTTTAAGGTCTGGTAAACTTGCCAGCCTCATATTTTAGTGTTCGCCCCATTCACAAACAACAAAAGTCGGTAGCGTACTCATATTCATGCCTTTGAATAGTTTCATGAATCAACATTACTTGACTAAAACAACTTCGTTTTAAGCTTCCAATTTTATAAACGTGGCCTTGATGATGTGCTCCCCCACAGAATCGGCCCCCATTTTTAGGGGGTCTGCTATCCTCTGCATCCTACAGCTTACCTAAAAAAGGTCAACTAGAAGAATACATGTCTTAATATTTTAATAGGTCTGAAAATAAAATTTTATTTGAATACAATCATATGCTTAAGTCTAAAAGCAATAAAAGCAGTATATCGTCCTCTCTACACGCAATTTAAAACCTACAACGACTATCAGCAAATGTAATAGCGACTGCCAACAAATTTTGCCACAACATTATTTTAAAATTCCTAAATGAACATGAATGAGATTATATATATATATATATATATATATATATATATATATATATGTGTGTGTGTGTGTGTGTGTGTGTGTATGTGTGTGTGTGTGTGTGTGTGTGTGTGTTAGATTTATGTCTAATACAAAGTCTTATAATGGTATGACAAAATATATAACACAAACCGTATTAGAAAAATAAACGAAACTAATGTAATATTGTATCCAAACGTCTAAGACACCAAGAGAATACAGAAAATTTTAAATGAAGCCTGTACCTGGAAAAAAGTATCGAGTTTAGTAAAGATCACTATAAATTTAAAGAATAACCTGGACCGCACCCAAACGTCGTGTAATAGCCGTTACTTGCGAGGATTTTTCCTCGAAGCAGATCCACCTCATCAAAAGATTTTCAAGTAAATGAAGAACGTGTAATCTTCTCTTCGAACTCGCGACGGAAATGTCACATAAGGATATGTTAACATTGTCGATAACAAGTGCGTGTTGTGTCGTTCTTTTTTAGAATTGCTTTATCATTGTATTTCTCTGCCTTATAATTCTTGTTACTACTTCTTTCAAGAACAAGAAAACGGTTTACATGATCTATTTAGGTTTCTTAAAAGGAGAAATGACACTGGTTAATTACCTTATGCATCTTGAATAGCTACCTTCGGCTGAGTAATGGGTAATATTACTTATTACTTACAAATATACCGATACTATACGATTTATGTATATGTTTTATTTGTAATATATGCTAGCTTTAGATACGTGACTGTAACTAAATATTCGATCAAATCTTAGCATTAAAAGCAACACAAAGATTTGAGTAGAGGCAGGTAGAAAGTGTAGCTTTAACTAAGGAGTATTCGTTCTAGACATGAGCTAACAAAATTCAGACATTAACACGTTTACCTTGTAAGCTAGTATTTTACAATGTTACTGAAATTGTTCAAAGTTATTCTCAAATTAAAATCGTACTACCAGCCATCCCGATCCTCAACAACACCTTGGATGGGGCCAGTTTCATACATTGACCAATGGACAATTTCTAAACTCAAGACTCAGGTGTGACCTTTCCAGAAATTATTGTTTGTGAATTAAAATATGGATATATTTGTGAACTAGTTGTTTCGGACTTTGTGTTGTTCTTGAAATCAAGCATGTCAGGCATGTACACCTTCCATAGTTACTCTGCAGTATGTTGATAGTGAATAATCCGTTAGGAAAAAGACTTAGCATCCCAAGACAGTAAACACGTTGGTTCAAGACCAGTAGGATATCTCAAAAACGGCTTGGATGACAACTCTTTTCATTTGCATCAGCCTGTTTAGTACACACTCGTTTGTAGACGTCCCATCTAGGAAAAGGAATTGTGTTGACACTGTGAGTAGCATATGATATCGAAAATAACCTCCAGACGTGAACATTGCAGGTATAAGTTTGGGGCTGGAGTGCAAAAACGTCTTCTGCTATGAACTACTATTGACTTCTCTGATTAAGTTGATACTATTATTATGCTTTATTATTATAGGTATCCAAAAATATGGACCGTTTCGACCTGACTTGTGTATTTAATTTGTATATATTTTATTAACAAAGTACAAGACCGGTAATTGCAGCATTACCTGTTTGCATAAAAACAGCCCATATAGCTCTGATAGACAAAATATTTTACTTAGTACTCACTTTCCCCACCCACATTACACCCTATATCTAAGAAACTATATATAATTTTACCAAAAGATTGTGCCCTTTTTCTTCCTGCGTTAGGTCTGGATAATATTATCAATCACAATCCTTGACACTTTCGTGCTATCACATCCCGTGATCCCAATAACAGAGATCAGCATCATCTTTATAAGGAAACATATGGGTGATCATATTATACCCAAAAATATTTTTACATAAACAATTATTAGATACGACAATATCTGCCCTGTGGCATATGCCCAGTATGAAAAAGACCGATCTGGCTTGTGTGATAGACACGACTTTATTTACCTCTGTTGGCAGAATCAGCCAGTGAGGGTACAAATGCGGTACTTTGGTAGCAGACCGTGGAAATCATAATTAGAAAGATACCGGAAGAAAAAATAATAATATATTTAAATGCACTGGGTACATCGCGATAACACTCCCTAAATGTTGCAATAATTTGTTCCTCAACTGCAAGGTGAAATTTAACAAACTCGTGTAATTATGTTGTCCCCATGTAGAGACTAGCAGTAACAGTAATGTCAATTCTTGCTCATGCCCCTGTGGTTCGTTTTGCATCGTGAAAGAATTTTTTAAAAAGTATTTTATAACCAAAATTTATATCTGTAATCAAAGCATGAAAAAACACCGCAACAGATTTTGAACTATGAACCCTGTTTATCTGACAGGGGCGCCTGATGATAATTACTAGGGGTAAGTTGATTTGTGAATGTGCTTGGAAAATGTGAGGATTTGCGATAGCTAGCTATAGTTGCTACCATCACAACATTGTGTTGATATTTTAAATAATACATAATATTCTTAAAATACATACTAAGGATATCTTAAACAATAGATTGGACTAAATTCACGTGAACTAAACCGGAAGTAGAACTAAATTCATGTGAACTAAACAGGAAGTAATAATTGTTTCCTGAGTCAATTCCACAATCATTCATTAATTTACAGTATTTGTCCTATACGCACTGCTTTCTCCGTTTCTCAGATCAGCGTGCCCTACTTTATGCACTACAATCATAGCCAAACTTTCACCAAAATAAGGTGCGAACTTTTATCGGATGGGCAATTACCGTGTGTCTAACGGATTCGCGTTTTAAGTGCAAGCAGAGCAAATATTTCATATTGTGTATATTAAAATCTTGATGAGTTGACTATTTATAAGATAGATCAAAGGATATAGTTCAGTAATTTTGTGATAATATTCTGCCACTGTTTCTGGGAATATAACTGGCGCTAGTTTGTACTTGGTTTTGATTTGCTAATGTATTCAATTTGAGGATTTAAATTAGAAAATTGAATCATATCTGGGATGAGAGAATGATGAAAAAGGTTATATATTTTTAAATTTTGTTCTGTTCATATCCCAGAAAAAAAAAAAACAATATATTTGTAAAACTGTTACTCTTACAATTAACCTGTGTTGCATAAAGTTTAATGCTTACGTCTTTTTCTGAAATTACGTTTGTTTCTTAAAACATTTCTTCCCGTTTTGTTATATGCCCAAGGTAAAAGAAAAGTCTAGGAATCTACCCCATTGTACGACATCATGCAGTTTCTTCATGCATTTTGCATCAAAATCGTTCAGCTTGCAGGATGGAAGTCTTCACACTCGACAGAATGGTTACAGCCATAGTGTAGGCTTTAAGTCTTCAATCAGTATGTGTGAGGTGGGTATGTGTGTCCGATACCAGATCGGAACAATACCAGGAACATAATTGCTTACGTGTGCGCGTTCACTTTAACTTTAAAACTTTGACTTTATTTCCGAATACCTATATAGTCAATACAAATGTACATAGGTTTTATATAATAATTGCCCTACATCATCAACCTTGTTTTCATTTCATGTAAGATTGATTACCACTTTTTTTCCCTCGCGTATGCATTTTTGTATGAGGGTAGATTTACGATTATAACTCAAATTCACAATCGAGACAAAAAGGACGGCATAGACTTTGACAGTTTTTGTTTAATAGGCCAAAAAATGAAATTTGATTTGACTCTAATGATATGTTTTTATCTATATTCACCATATACTGTCTATTAGCCAACTTAAGTCGTACTCCAACTGAAAGCAAATTTAAAATGGACCAAGAATAAATGTATTGTGAAAAGTTTGTAATCAAGTAAATAGTTCTTCATTTAGAAAATAATTAGAATGAAAAGTCCCCACTTAAAATATATCCGTGTTTAATGCACTTGTATTCTGACATTATAAACACAATACTGAATTATGAGCAGCAGAGAGGGTGAACAGACCACGTTTTCGAGCAAAAATAAGGCTTCCAGATAACGTTTTCGAGCAAAAAAAGGCTTACAGACCACGTTTTCGAACAAAATATAAGGCTTCCAACGAAATCTCATTTAACCAAAAAAAAAGTCTCTATTTTTGCAAAAACGGAGATTTTACTATTTTTAAATCAATTTTGCTCGCAACGATGTGGTCATCCACCCTCTCTGCTGCTACAAGTTAACAAAAAATAAGAAATGATTTTAACCGAATATTTGATCCAGTCTTTGGACTTTACAAACAAACTAATCGCTAACACCTCTTCTTGTAAATCAATCAGATTATTTGACTGGTCGGTAAGTCGGAAATTAATTCTCGTTAACGAATTATTATGGCATCGCATGTAGACAGGATTAATTGGGTTTTCAATAATTAGGAATCCTGGAGGAGCTGTTGGTGCAAACGAATAAAGAATATATCCCTGCTGAGCTTGATTTGATTGCTCTAGATTAATCTGATAGCTTCCTTCGATAACATCACATACTAAATTGAGCGCAATCACCGATGAAATATTCACGTTGAACGGAGCGATATGCCTACCGCCACCATCTGGATCATTATTATATTTGAGGAGGACAGTTGAATCTGATTTTTGTAGCGCTTTGATATCGGTTTTAACAATTCTTGCTAATTCATCAGCGTTGTATTTCGGAAACTTGAAATTACGCAGATTGTCTTCTGTGATATTGTAATCGGTTAGGAATCGTTGTTTATTGTCGCTGTTGTCATTAATTATTGTTTGAATAATTAGTTCATAGATATATTCCATGTCCGATATAAGCTGATTTATTATTTCAACGTGTTTTTGCGATCTTGTTTTCCGTAGTTGTTCTAGTTGTGTGTCATATAATTGTTTAATCTCATTAAAATAACCACGGACGTCAGTTAGCGTAAATGAAATAGTAACAGATGAGTCGGTTGTTCTTTTAATGATAAAATCCCATTGCAATGTGTCTTTGTTGGTGAATATAAATCTATCGGCGATTTTTCCTTTTCTTATATCAGATAAATTATCTCGATAACTGGGATTGATTTCATGATATGATTCTACGTCCGTGGTTAAGTCGGTGGTGGATTTTTCCGGTGGTTTTTCAGGCCATCCTAGTACGGTTCTAATAGAACTCTGATAGATATCTACGACGTATCCTTCTGTGCTTATCTCAATTGCGGATGATAGCGTCGGCTCATGAACTGTTATAGCGATTTTCGATTCTGTTCCAGTAATCGATTTTATTCTACGCGTGAATTCATTATTGATTTGTTCGATTTGGTATGATCCGGTTGGTATGGAAACAACGTTCCAGTCTGGGGTTCCGTCGGGTTTATTCTTATTTGCAAACACTAAAGAATTATTGGGTTGTTGACCACCAAATGATTTTGATCTGATATTAGGCCAACTGTGATACACTCGTAGTTTTGCTAGCGCTATCTCCTTCACGGGGACTGGGCTAGGGAAATTCACACTAAACTCGGGTTCCGTTGATGTTATTGATATCATGCTTGTTTGTACTGGGTTCGTGTTCTCCACTATTTGTTGAAGTAATTCCATCGGTGTCGTCATTGTTATTATACTCATGTTGTATTTCTAATTTTGACACCGCGGAATCATAAATACTGACCATCACTGAGAACTCACAATTTGGTATGGTTGAGATTATTGAGATCATTTTGGTTTTTGGGTTCGTGTTTTCCAATTCCATCGGTGTTGTCATTGTTATTATATTCATGTTGTCGCTCTAATTTCGATATCGCGGAATCAAAAATACTGACCATCGCTGAGAATTCACTATCTGATATAATCGTATTATCGAGTGACGACGATATCATCAGGGATAACTGCGAATATGCGGTTGATGCAATATGAAATTGAATTAAGTAATTCTGCAGTTTACTCTGGCTGCATGATGATATCTTTTTTGCTATCCCGGTTGATATACCCCCGATTGTAGCCACCGCAGAAATGCAAATTGGAACTACGACCGGGGCAATCATTGTAACCGATGCAAGTATTATTCCGGCGCCAGCGAGAACGCTTGACACCGAGTACATAGTAATATCAATTGCGGTGACTCTTCGTCGGTATTTTTTTATTTTTATTTGATACTCCTCAGTGAGGGTTTTGAGTCTAGTCTGAAATTCTCTGACCTGATCATAGCGACATTGCGTTGATGAAATCATTTTTATTTTAAAAATACTAGTGTTTTCAATTGTGTTTTCAAGTTCGCGGAAAGTAATTTCAAATTCGCGGAAAACTCTTTCACGGTGTCGAATCGATATTACGACGATGATGGAATCATTGTTGCTATTTTAAACCAACTAGTGTTTTCAATTATCCCACCAACGAAGTGGTTTTAGGATCGGATGAGAGGACACCGGATACAAATTCTATTATCCAGGGTAGTGACTCCCTAATCACGAATTCGTCGGGACTGCTTATAACAATCGTAAGCGGGATTGGCATATAGGGTGGAGGTTTTGGTACTTTATCTAATATATATGTCAGCGTGTTAACACCTCTGATACCTGTGTTGCTGAATTCCAAATCAAATTTACGGTGATGTATTATTGTAAGTCGGTAGCAACCTGGTGCACCAGAATGTCTGTTGCCAACACGAAGATAATTATCATTTCCCCGGATCCAATCAAAAGTCCCACTATCAACCGTGTACACGATGTTATTGACGCTTACACTATGTGGAGTTTTTACTTTATCGATAACCGCTTTAATTTCAGCGAGAGACATACCCGCGTTGTGTGGAATTCCAAAGAACTTATCAACAATGTCATTGACTGGTTTTTGTACCCGCTCAAAATTCCCCTTTAGTTTAAGAATATCGTCAATGACGTCGGAATAGGTTTTATCGATTTCAGTATATTTCATCAACGTTCTATTGCGGCGTTTAAAAAATGAAGTCAAAAAGAAGCCAAAATCCATATCTACTCGGAGTTTATAATCACTAGCGAGGTCAAAATATGTCGTAGTGGTATCGTAACCTTCAGGACCACTAAAGAAATTATTAACCATTTGACTGGCGGATTTTTGTTCGTCAATAGCTTTTTTAATTTCAGCGAGGGTTGGACCTGTCAACGATGTGGTTTCAGAAACAGGTGTTCTCCCCAAAAATCTATCAACGATGGTATTAAGTGTTGTTTGTCTCACCATAAACATATTAATATCCTTGAGAGTCATTGTAGATGTAGCCGGGATACCAAAGAAATTATTAGCGATGTAGGCATTGTGAGTGTGCTTGCCGATAAACTCACTGATTTCAGCGAGAGTCATGCCTGCCACAAGCGGGGTTCCAAAAAACTTAACAATGACGTCGTTAGTGGGTTTTTGATCTTCTATTAGTTTAGAAATCTCGAGATAATTTGCCTTGATTTCATTTTCATTCATCATCCTTCCCGCGTCCTTGTTAAAAAAGAATAGCGATAGATAGTTTTTAATTTCAGCGAGAGTCATGCCAACCACAAGCGGGTTTCCAAAGAATTTAAGTACGACATTTTTGCGAAAAGTACTATAACCTCGTATATAATCCTCCAGATCACGTTTGTGGGCGTCAATCGCGTCGGTGATTGTAGACACAAGTGCGCCTGGTTTAAGTTGTCCACTGTTGGAATATAGCGCAATAGAGTTTTTAGCGGCGTCGCGCTGCCGTATCAAAATGTCATTCAATGACACATCACTGCTTTTCAATTTACCCTGTTTGTCCTGAAATACAACTATTTCGTTCGGGTCAACACTTGCTAAATTTAACGTCTCAGCTATTTCATCTTTGATTAGTTTTTTTACATCACCGGTTGCAGTGTCATCGGGTTTGGGTTTCAAAGATCTCCCCCAAATATCAATCATGTTATTGTAAAACTCTTTCTCTCTCTAAAATCGTTTTTGACGACTTCGTTGAAAAATCTTCGATTTTCTCCAGCGATTACTAGTGTATTCATTCACGACAACATGTGGTGGTTTTCCGCTTGGGTTACTCAAGGAGTTAGAAATAGCGTTAAGGACACTTAATACTTCGCTGCCACATATTGGTGGGTCATTCATTTGTTGTGTTGGTAGCGTAGAATACCAAGTCTTCATTGGAAGGGTTTTTATATAACGCATAAACTCTTTTGGTGGGGCTAATCCATATGAATCAAAATAGACAATCCCACGTGGATCAATAGCGTATGCAACCCAGTGAGTTCCGGGTCCGGTGCTGTTATCTAAATTAATAATTCCGGTTTGAACGCTGTTTGGTTGATGTGGTAATTGATCTTTCATAAATACACCTCTGAAGTTTTTAATCGCGAGTTTTTTTAGCAGCATCGAGTAAATCAAAATTGGACATGGGAACCATAGGTTCCTGAGTCATAGACTCTCCAATTAATAAACCGGTCCTAGTCTTAGACCCTTTCCGCTGTACCACGAATACGGGGTTCCTGGTAGTCTTAGACCCTTTCCTTTTTTTTATATCCTTTCCCAGTTGCCTTCTTTAGTGCCATTCCTGCTGCAGTACCAACGGCTCCTAACGCTGCCGCTTTAGCCACCGCTGGGGCTGCTGCTGCAATCAATGCTGGAATCGCAGCTAACAACGGAAATATACCGCCTGTTTTAATCATATTTTTGATAGCAGCCGCAGAGAGAGTAATCTGGACACCCTTTTTTGCTACTAGTGCATCATTGAAATGTTTCACCTGACGAGTTGTCAGCGATAGTTTATTTGCACCACCAGTCATTTGGTTGGGTTTCAACGTGATTGTGGTTCCACATTTTTTAGCTGATTCCGATTGCAATTTTTTTAATTGACCGGGAGTTAACGCAACACTAATATTACTATATGACATTATACATAATTGATTGATTCTAAATCGTTTACAATTTCAATTACATGTTTTCCACTGGTGCATCTACCACTCTCATTCTTCCACCAACACCTTCAAGTAGCATTGATTTATCACTGAGAATGACAGCAACCGCTCTATAATCAGCAATAGCACCACGAGTCACATTAGCTCTAAAATGTATATCAACAACAGATTGTCTCATCAAATCGAGATGTTCCAGTGAGAAGTAATAGATCGGATACAGATTTTTAAAATCATATTGTGATATTTGCAAACCAGTATCCACATTTTGATCGCGTGCCATAAATGACAACAGACGATGATAAACTCGTGCAATATGATTTTCTGTGTAATTAAGTTGTATATCCTCGGATGGTTCCTGTTGGCCGTTTATTCTCAGTGAGACGTCTTTCACACCTAATTGATCAAATATCATATGACTGAAACGTTGATCGCCAACTCGTGTGTTATCCTGTAACGCAATAAATATATGACGTGGCGCAGAAACGCCTTGTTTTGATGCTAGATTCCACGTGAATAACCCGTTCAGATTTGATTGCTTCACATCTGTACTCACGGTTAGCCAACTCAACAACGACTTTCCTCCTTGGTCCATAAATGATAGTAATCGTTCTTCTGCGGTGATTGCTGGAGTCAACACTGGCATCCACAATGATATTTTTGTTAAATTGACTTTACCGGCATCAGCATTTGGATTTGCATTGTCTGCTGGAATCCTCCAAATTGCGTCACTATCATCACTCTTTCGTACAAGCGATACTGTATGCTTCGCTCCATAAAAAACTTTTCGGACGTTTCTACAGAATCCAAATATATGATGCAGTGGAATCGCGCATGAAAATGATTTACGCGCTCCTTGCAACATTGAAATACGTCTTGCAGCTCCTAGATTGAAATTAACATCGTTGTTTATAATCATATCTTCGGCATCAATATTAGCGGTGCCAGCATTATTCTTTGGTCGTCTTACAACAAATTGTTTTCCTCCAGCGGTATTTGTAGCATCTTTTGCAAACATCATAGAAGGTCCTGCTGATCTTGTATAATCATCGGAATATCTCGCTAACCCGATTATTGTTGTAGCCACATCAACATCGCGATCTATCGCCTCAATTTCTTTTCCATCAATGAGATATTTTGCACTCTCAAATAACGCCATGATACCATTATTGACAAAACCGACTTGAGTACCAGCTGGATACGGTGCTGGTACAGCAGGAGTATCAGCAGCTGTTACAATTTCTCCTTCTACTTCAATAAACGCTTCACAGGGCAAAAAGTATTTACTGGTATCATGGACTTGAAGTTCAATTCTTGCTCGACTATTTGGGTCTATTGCATGATAGGCGTAATGTTGATAATCGCGTACAGAATCATCCTTGCCAACTGGGGCGTCTATATCAAACGCTGGATCATGTGACTTTTTGAACATTTTATTCTATTTATCAGAGTCTAAATCGCGATTTTCCATTTTCATCGTCGTAGTTTTTTAAATCCACTTCCTGCTATCATATTTGCAATATTGCTTTGGTCGGGGGTTAAAACCATCGACGCTAATTTTTCATCTACTGCGTTATTTATAATTCTACTAACACTTGCAGGCATTTCCGCTGTAGACGGTAACGGTTTTGAAAATCCTTTGGATTTCATCCGTGATTTCACTAATGATGTTAATTTATTCTTCGCAGTTGAAAACGCTTTTCCAGCAAGATCTCCAACAGCACCAATACCCTTATCACGAATAACATCAATTGCTTTCATTCCTAATTGTTTAGCCAACGGCATCACTTTTGGAGCCATTCTCGCAAATAACCCTAAAATGGTATTACCTAAACCATCTCCGTAGTATGCTCTATAAACCGGAAACCGTGAATTAACTACGTAGACGGGGGTTGGTTTATCATGATTGTAGTGTATGATCATTATTTGAAATCAGAAACAATTTTTCAGTTGTTATTTATCTAATCAATTGACTTTTCAATTCAGTCACTATGATACCCACTTGCCACTAACTCGCCAATGAAATCTCGATATGTGCTGATATCCATGATACCACCCTGAAATAATCGTCTACAGATATCAGCTGCTTCATTAATTATTTCTGGAGAGTTAATTCCAGCTCGGAACCCTCCTACAAGAATCTCTAATCGTGATATATCACTGAGAACACTACCAGGACATGAAACACTGGAATCTCTTAATCCACTTCCGCTATAACCCATTGCTACATCCATTTTTTCCATTTCGTCTAAATCGGCTTTTTGTAAATAATCAAGAATATCATCATCAGGTGGTAGTTGTTTTTTAGGTGAAAAAGATATTTTCTTTGCAGGTTGCTGTCGCCGCCTTTGCAATTTTTGCGGTTTTTGTTGTTGTTTTTGTTCTTCATATTTTTTATACACGTTACCCACCGCATTGATATATACAATGTATGATGCATTATCGGTATCAATTTGACTTGTTTTAGTTTTGATTTTATAGAATATATCAGCCCAGTGAGTTATATTTCTAACATATTTATGATGTTCTGGTTTCAACATTTTTTTTCTGTTTTCATAAGTCGTAACAACAAGTGCAGGAATTTCTGTTGAATCAGTCTTATCAATTGCTGCTAACCCTTCCTCGTTAAATCTCACGCGTAAATCATCTACTGTTCTTTTTGATTCCATTTTTTGTACAGCCTGTTCTGTTTGTTCAGTTTTCGCTGCTATTTTTTCAAGTTCACCAATAACAGATTTCCCCGTCTCGGGAACATCTCCCCGTATAGCACGCTCTATCTCCTTCGTTGCTGTGGTTACTGGTTTAAACAATTCTTCAGATCCCGCAGCAAAATCAGTCTGAAGACTCTGTCGTTGTTGTAGTTTATTCCGTACAGAGTCACGAATTGGTACAAATCTCCTGATTGCATCCAGTCGTTCACGAGCCAATCGGGTTCTTAATACTTCATTGACCATTATTTGAAATCAGAAACAATTTTTCAATTGCAAAACAATTTTTCAATCCGACCTAACACCTTCGTGGAAGTGTTATTTCATCCTATAACAGCTTCTACCATCGGTGGAGAAACGGCACTTTTCATATATAAAATAAAATGTAATGTTCCGTTTCTCCATTTTGAATTTTTTAGTGTATTTGATACCGGACCAACCAGCCATTAACCGTGTATCAATTTTTATTGCTGTGAAATATTTTTTATTGCTGTGAAATATTTTCACTGATTTTGACATTGTCAATCAAAAAATGCTAAAAAAAAATGAAAATCTCTATGAGGGACGGTCACAATCAAATAATGATAAATGGTCAATCAAAATTGTTCATTTTCTTGAATTAACGCCCGTAGGTTTCTAATTTTAGAATTAACCTCCTTTTTCAATTCGTATTCGTACCCCAATTCTTTTCGTATTCGTTCTACGATGGTATACAACGGAGCGAACACACTTACGTCACTGGAAAATGCGAGAGAGTCCCGAATAGAATTCTGAATTCTCTTGATGAGCGCATACTGCTTTGGTAGCATATACTTGTTAGTGCTAACTCCGTATTCTATATCCTGAAAATCAGACATGATTTGATCAGGATTTAACCCATCTGATAGTTCAATATCCCAACTTTTCAATTTTGAAATCTCGGATAAAATGCTATTCATGTTTTCAGAATTCATTATTCTATAATAAGGATATATTTCTAAATGAAAAATATGACGCATTAGACATAACTAAATTGAACTTTTTGTCCCGTCCTTTTTGAAATAGCCGATCGATAAATCCCCTCTGCAACAAATCGTACTGAGGGTGAACAAATATCGAAATGCCTACCGGCGCTGGTTATTGATTGAAATATTTTTTCTTCGTTAGTTATCGTATTTAAAGATTTCACAGGTCTCTTCCCAACCGTTTTGCATTTTCCAGTCTTTCCTCGTTTGGTATTCTCACTTTGAGTAACAGCCTGCAGATTTGATAAAGAATTGTTTTTCGGATTAGAATCCTTGTGATCAATGACAGAATCATCCTCGATCAATCCATAAAAACATTCAAATGCGAAACGATGATTGAGATAAGTTTTCTTCCCAACAGTAAACATCAAGTACCCTTGATTATTCACAGCACCAACTGATTTCTTCAGTCTACAGTGTCTTACAACACCATCACTGGATGCTTCATAATTTGTAATCAAGGGATGGTGTCTGAATTCTTGGTTCATTCGTATACATAATACTATTGTTTGTCTAATTCATTGTTTGGTTTAATGATAAATCTTTCGATGTAGTCTTGAGGAGTTCTTATGATTTTGTCAGGGACGTTGTCAGTGTCAGGGACTTTTTCAGGGTCATAATTTCTGATTGATTGTCCATTTTTTATTCTTTTATCATAATAACGCTTCAACTCCCTGTATCGCTTTCCACCGCAATTCAAACACAACTGAGATTTTCCCCTAACCCCAACCCCACATCGTATGCAGGGTAACGGGCCAAGGCATCCACGTCGAAAGCTTTGCATATGATACCCACAAAACTCATTTCTGCATGATTTGTTACACGGGGTTACTGATCCAATCATAAGCCACTTGCAGTGATTCATTATATATAAATTCTTCATTTAAATGCTTGTTTTAATTATAGCATGGGGGAATTAAGGAGAACGCCTTCGAAAAATGCTGAATTCAATGCTGATAAGGAGTTTAAAAGATTATTGAAAATTAATCCTAAATTTAATCTCGATAAACCAAAAAAACGTCCAATAGACGGAAACATGAAAGAGTTTAAGAAATTATTGAAGATTAATCCTAAATTTAATCTCGATAAACCCCCAAAACGTAACAAGAGATTATTAAAAATTAATCTCAAACGTCCAAGAGACGGAAACATGAAAGAGTTTAAGAGATTATTAAAAATTAATCCTAAATTTAATCTCGATAAACCCAAAAAACGTCCAAGAGACGGAAACATGAAAGAGTTTAAGAGATTATTAAAAATTAATCCTAAATTTAATCTCGATAAACCAAATTACGTAACAAAATTAATCCTAAATTTAATCTCGATAAACCAAAAAAACGTTTAATAGACGGAAACATGAAAGAGTTTAAGAGATTATTAAAAATTAATCCTAAATTTAATCTCGATAAACCAAAAAAAACGTCCAAGAGATTACCCTGGAAAGATGCTCAATTCAATCTCGATATAGTTTCTAATACACCAAAGAATACAATTCTTGATAAAGCCATGATTAGTAAAATCAGAGACTGTTTTAATGAATTCAAACGTGATGGAGCATCTTATTGTTGGTCAACATTTCGAATTGATGGTGTTGTTGATGCTACCATGACTGATGAAAAAGCAGCAGTGATAATTTCACGTGTTGGGGAAAAAAGGTATTTTTTCCGAATAAAATTCATTATCGAAGTCGATGGCAAATGGATTATTAGGGATAAATTTGAACCAATCCTCAAGAATAAAAAAGCTGTCATTGTGAGTAGAGATTCCAAACCAGGAATTCTAACCGGCATTGACAAACCATACTACGAAAGATCTTATCCCGTAACAGCAATGGTTTATGGGATATATCCGTTAAATGATAAACCCGATATCGCAAAACTAGCTCCTATGAAATATTCTAGTTCACTGAATTGCGTGGCAACACGGGTAATGGAACACTTCACAAATGCATCCCGAGGAAATAAACTAACTGATCTGCGACGTAGGAAAATAACCGAATGGGAACTGACAGTGAAACAGCATGGTGCAAAGATTTCTGATATAGCTAAATTAGAAGCATCATTAAAATTCCCAATATCAGTAACAACAATAACCGGAGAGGTTTTATACGAACCGAAATATCAATCGCGAGGAGCTCCAATACAAATTATTGATCATAACAAACACGCGTGGACACCTGCGGTAACAGTATTTCCACGAGAACGAACCGTGAAATATATCCCCCCGGAATTTTCCGGGGATGTTTTCTATGAAGAGAAATTATTCGATGCTATTCATGCGTTGTGTAAAGATGATCCTGTGTCAGTGTGGTTACTTAGAAGTGATGAAGATCCCGAAATAGGATTCGATCAATTTGTAAGACCAAATGGTGAATTATATCGCGTTGAAGAATTAGATAACAGAATGAGAAAAATCGCTAGTGATTTTTCACCGGAGAGTTTCCATGAAAAACTACTCACGGATAGTTTTACTATTCCATCAGTGGTAGCTCACTTCGCAAGAGAAAAAAACTCATGGCGTCCAACACGAAGTGATTTTCTCGAGGATGTTAAATTGAGTTGCGTAAAATTTGGTCATGGAGGTCTGTGGAATACGAAATACTCACGTGATGGTATGATTTCAATTGATATATCCGCGTGTTATCCCGGACGTTTTCTCGGGTATGGGGAATGTGCTGAGTACTTCAAACGATTTGGACACCCCACGCATGAAATGACTCGTGTTGCGATTAATGGACCATTGCCTGATTTTGATTTAACCGGATTCGCTCGTGTGATATCATTTGAATTAGCGTCAGGATTACATCCGTGTAGTTATGTTTGGCTCGGTAGATACCTATCTGAAAAGGCCTGGATGCCAATAGTGCTATTGAGATATATGATTGATTGTGGTATGCTAATATCGTTGATTGCTTCCGAGGCTATTATATGCTATCGAGCTCAGAAAGAAGTTTGGCTACCACAACCCGATCTAGATAGAATAATCAGCGAACAGCTATAACAATTCCCTGATTTCAATGAAGAACAAATCATGAATCGGTCTAAGAAGTTATTTGAAATTAAAAAAGAACAAGCAAAAGATTTTGGACGAAGAATAATCGGTAAATTTACCCAGGGTGCACGATACGACAACGCAAAATATTCTTCGCGGTTGATCATAGACGTCGCTGAATACGATTTTATTGTAACGGATTTAATGAAACAGGGAAAACTTGTATCCCGTAAGGATGCTTTTCTATCCAATGGTGAGAAATTAGGTACGGTTGTTACCTACTGTGATGGATATAATTCCCAGTATACACATTTAAGATCATCTATGCTAGCCTATGCTTCTATTAATCTATTTTCGATGATAAATAGATTTCCTAATACCGCGGTTAGAGTGGCCACTGATTCGATGTATATACACAATAAGTACAAATCAGCTGTAGCTAAATTCACAGATCCCGAAGAAAATTGGGGGCGTTGGCGATTTAAAAAGGAGATGCTACATGAGTATTGTGAATCCGCAGACGTTGCCATGGATGATAAATATCTTTGTTGTAACCGTATTGAAATTCAATCAGAATTTTCTAATGCACCACCGGTATCTGATCCAGTATGTAGATACAAGACAGTTTATTTAAACGGTTGTGGTGGGTCAGGAAAGACAACTCGTGCAATTGAATTATTTCGTCGGTCAACCATGATTGTGCTAACACCGACTCACAGACTCGCCAGAGAGATGATACAGCGAGGGGTAAATGCCTGTACTTACCATAGTTTCTTTCGATGGAAGGGTGACAAATGGACTCCTGAGCGTATGGGTGATAAATTCATTCCTGAAATCATAATTTGGGATGAAATATGCACAGTGTCATTAGATGTATTACAAACATTTCTCGAGTGGTTGTTAAACAAAAACACAAAAGTCGTCATGTGCGGTGATCACGGCCAACCACCACCATTTGTCGGTGCATCTCCACATGAATGGCTAAGGGGTTTTGTAGACTATTATGAAGAAATTACCACTGATTATAGATCACTTGATGAACGATTACGAGAATTCAAAGCGCTAATTAGATTACAACCGGATAGAATCCAATGCGAAATAGCGCGTGAAGTGATTTCAGAAACTCCAATGAATGATTTCTGGGAAACATGGAGACCAAATGATTTGATAATTGCAAGTAGAAAAATAGTCAGGGACACACTTCAGATGAAGTTATTTGAATTGCATAAAGAAAAATTTGCAACGCTTCCAGTACCCCTTTGTTATAGGCCATCGGATACACGAAAACAGAACATTGAAGTTGATATTCCAGGACAGAGTGAAAAACAAATTCTCGTATTAAATGATATTGTGCTGGTTGATATCAATGTCGTTGAAGATGCATTGCGTGCTAATAAATCCCCGTGGACGCTAGGATACGCAGCAACAATACATTCTTCACAGGGATTGACTATATCGGATACAATTGTTTGGATGGTGGATAATCACATCGAATGGTCGAATTTAGTCTATCTCGCAGTATCCAGAGTACGAAAAATAAATCAACTTCGAAGAATTGTTTTCGATGATAATGACACCACAATAAATGATATTGATGTTAAAATTATTGATAAAAAACTCTCCGGTTACAAACAACAGGACAAAAAAAAACAACGAGAATTTGATATTGATGCTGAATTAATAATCACTTTGAAGAAACAACAGAATAATCACTGCGCGAGTTGCAATTGTATAATGCGTTGGCAGTATTCGGATAAAGATCCTCGCCAATTTACCGTAGACAGAAAAAATAACAGTCTCGGTCATGTCAGAAATAATGTGATGTTGACTTGTCTTGAGTGCAATAGACGCAACGGCGCTAGTTAAGACCATGCGGTGGCAATTGAGTATCCTCGGGAATTACCTGTAGTTGTTGTCGAGTAAATCCTCGTTGAGGGGCAGTTGAATCCAGTTTATAGACTGGAGGTCTACCCGTAGATCGTCTACCCGTAGATCGTGTTATACTAGATATCTTGTGTGCAGTAACACTCCAAATAGGATCAGTAGCCCTTTTTTTTACCACCCTCAAGCTCTCCTGGTTCGTATAAGTACCTAACAGTGACATTACTACCAAGAATTGGTTCTTCGAAATCTTTTTGTGGTTGTACGGGTATAGACTTCTTTTTAATAGCGTTGCTAGGTTTCATGTTGATTGTTCTAGTAATCTCGTTATTCAGTGCAGTAATCACAGATGGTAATCTCGTATTGATATCCAAATAACCGCTCAGCAATCGTCCGATTAAATCGTTCTACAATGGCCTGATCGCGATGTAGCGCAGTATGCCCTCGTCGTATGGTGACATTATGATGTTTCATTGTAGATAACACTGCACCCTGAAATTCCTTGCCAGGATCAACCTGCAATAGATTTGGCCAGTGCAGAGGACCTCGTCGATAAATCCTTTCAAATGCAGAAGCGACTTCAGTGGCTGATTTTGTTTTTAACGGTTCTGCTTCTTTGTATCGACTTGCAATATCAACTACGGTTAAAGCGTATTTGTAACCACGATCATGTGGCAGAAATAATAAATCAGCCTGATGAACTTCATTAGGAACTGTCACATCAAAATGCGAGAATTGAATTTGTTTAGGCGGTGGTAGATAAATTTGCCATAGTGCCTGTTTGGATAACCAATTAGCCGCAGTGGTTTTTTTCACTTTTGCAGCGCTAGCGAGTTTATGGACTGCTGATTTACCCCTCCAGTATCCTCTTGGGGAATAATAAATTGATTCCATATTATTAATTACCGGCACCTAACATCAATTTACTTTTCATAGCCGATTTTATCAAAAAGGAAGCCAATTTTTCTTTGAAGGATTTATCAGGAATAGCATTTAACGCATGAATTAATTTCACATCTGCGAGATGCCTGTGTTGCAGATTGCTGCTTTTATAAGCAACATCATGAAGGTGACAGGCCTTATCAATGGCGTTTATTGGTTCTTCACCGGGGTTGGGTTGATTTTGATTATTGAGTCCGATATCAAGTCTGGTTCCCGGTCCACAGTAGCTATATCCTGGAAGGTGCTTTTCTCCGGGGTACTTTGCCCATGGGGTTCCAGGGAGCTTTGCCAATTTGGCTGCGATATCACCTCCTCGTTTTTTTTTAAAACATCTCCGAATTGTAAAATCTTTGATTTTGTAGAAACAAATCTAAATTTTTTTGTACCACATGTTGCACATCTACCAGTAAGTGCTGATCTGTTATTTTTAGTTGTAACCGTCGTCACATCATTTGTGCTAGTACGCGTTTTACACTTCACACAATATAGATCCATAATTTATGTATAGAGATATGGATATAATTGATTTTTCGGCGACTAAAACAAGAGAACCAATTAAGCATCATGCAGCGCTACCAAACTCTATCCGGATGATTATAATCGGGCCATCTGGATCCGGTAAAACGCAATTGTTGCTCAATTTAATAATGAGATGGATGAAGTGGGATAAGTTGTATTTAATTGCCCCTAGCGTAGATGATCAACGATGTTATGAAGTGTTAAAGGATTTTAACGAGAATGCATCAGAAATTAAGGGTGAGAACGCCATTGATTTTATAACCGATATCGATGAAGCACCGAGTATTGATGATATTGATGGAGATATTAACAATTTAGTCGTATACGACGATATAATGTTGGATAAACAAAAAAATCCTGCTAGGATCTTTTCCAGAGGCAGGCATAAAAACACTGACGTGATATATGTCACTCAACGCTACACTAAGGTTCCAAAAGTCATCAGAGATAACTGCAATATTCTTGCTGTATTCAACGGAGTTGATACTCATACTCTTATAAATATTTGGCAGACATGGTGCTCTGATATGGACTTCAATCAATTTCGAGATTTCTTTAGTCATGCTCAGTCGACTCCGCACGGATTCGCAACAATAAATCTACATGATCCTCGGACACGATATCGTATCGGACTGGATCAAATATTCGGTTGAAATCGTAAAAGAATTATTAACCCAGAACTGAAAACTTTAGCAGCAGAGAGGGTGGATGACCACATCGTTGCGAGCAAAATTGATTAAAAAATCGTAAAATCTCCGTTTTTGCAAAAATACAGACTTTTTTTTTGGTTAAATGAGATTTCGTTGGAAGCCTTATATTTTGTTCGAAAACGTGGTCTGTAAGCCTTATTTTGCTCGAAAACGTTATCTGGAAGCCTTATTTTTGCTCGAAAACGTGGTCTGTTCACCCTCTCTGCTGCTTTATGTTACGTCCATTATTCTGACACTTAAAACAAACATGCACGTACTTTTTTATATTCCTTGAGTTGTAAATTTCTTGTGTTCCAGAACGCATGAGTTTTCAAAAGCAGATTTAAAAGACAGAATGGTAGCCGTTTAGTTTCCTTTATGGTTGATTTTTTTCCTTCAGTACCGAGTTACATTCTCCTAACAAATATTCCTAAGACATAACCATATTTAGTTTCCAAAAACAAATATGCTAATTCAAACGTTTAAACAGGCAGTCTCTTAATAAACGTATACGAAAACAGTTGCACCTGTATGACTACATATAGTTTAAAATAATAGATTTGCTTATATAGCGGCAAAGTAAGAAAACATCTTATAGTGCAGTGTAACATGTTTGCTTGCCTCGCTGCTATAAAACATTATATAAATGGCAAATTGTGTTAATTCTTCAACGAAACCCACAGGAAAGTTCTTTTTGCCATACATTTAGTAAAACGTCATAAATAATCTGAACATACCCGAGCGTACGTGTAATAGCCAAGTTCTACGTCGTTCTGAATACTGTAACCTTTAAGCTGATCAAATACACCAGCGGATAGTCAGGCAAATGACGAAATTTTAGTGTTCTATGCAAACTCAAGATGGAAATGTCACATAAAGAAATGTGGCCATGGTAAATAAAATATTTACTTTCTATTTAAATTTCTTTAGCATTTTATTTTGCAACTTCATACGTTCTTGTTAATTTTTCTTCGCTGTAACTATTTATTCAATCATATGGTGACGTAACGAACATAATATACACGTGGGTATTGGAAGAGCACAATGTAAATGCAATAATTCTAATATAAATTATAGCTTTGACTATTAGTAAAGACTATTTTAAACGTCTTTGAGAAAAGTGCATTTCAGTTGGTAACACATTATGTTATGTCACTTAAATGTAAAATCTAAGTTCATTCCTGCCCCCTTTCCAGATCGCATTAGCTTCGAAAGGCTTCTATATCTAATAAAAGTATGCCCTTTTCTTTTTCCTTTGCTTGGTCTGGATAATATATTTAATTACAATCCTTGACACCTTCGTGATATCATTATTGGAAGACAAGATAATGTTCATCCCCGAGCGGTCGAGTTGTCTAAAGCACTCACCGTTACGTATGACTGCCATCTCTAATCTGTCAGGATGGGTTCGCGTCTCGGGCCGGCCAGTGAAGGAACGTGATAAAATTTGCAAGTCATTTCTCGTTCTTCGATGGTTCCAAGGGGGTTTTTCCTGGGTTAATCCTCCACCATTTATCCTGGCTGCAATGTAAAGTCTATTTTGTGTTAAAAATGAACATTTTCATAAAGAAAGAAATATATGATCCAATTAAGCGAAAATTATATTTGCACAAAAATGTTACCCATTATATAGTAAAGAGCTATTTTAACGCTGTGGCCTAATGGTTATTATAGCAAAGGTTAAATAAGAATTTTGCTAGCCCTTAAATATTTCAGCATGATTTCCATTTTTTTTAATTTCATGTAGGATTTTCGTTTGTAGTCATATAATTATATATGTTGATAAGCGCTTAGAGCTTCTAAAAAATAGGCGCTATATAAACTTTTCATTATGACTTGTATTATTATTATTATTATTATTATTATTATTATTATTATTATTATTATTCTAGTTTCACAAAATGCTCTCGTATTTGATGAAAACAGCCGCTTTTACCATTGGGTGATAATTTGAGGTAACTACGAGCAGTTTATGTTCATGTCACGGTGTTGACGCAGATTCGAGTAAGTTGATTTTGATAACAATATTATGAGAGATGGTTGGCGAGTGAGTTTTCAGATGAATATAGTATGCAAAATGACAGTAAACAAGAGAGAGAGAGAGAGAGAGAGAGAGAGAGAGAGAGAGAGAGAGAGAGAGAGAGAGAGAGAGAGAGAGAGAGAGAGAGATGTTTGGTCCAGAAATCTTGTATTGAAGTTTATAAAAATCCTGATAAAGAAAGACTCATATAGTCAATATTCAGAGCATGGATAAACTTTACATGTTTAATTTTAAAGTGTTATTCCAGTTTGTCAACAATCTAAATTACCAAACTTCAATCAACTCCATTTCGCCTCAAGGTAGTCAAAACATATAATCTGCGGAGTCACACTGTTAAAAGAGTATTTAAGTGTAGCGACTTAAATTTTCTCTTAAAATACCGAGAAATAAAATGTATTTACCAACACTAAGGATAATATTGACAAGCATTTGTAACATAAATCTAGATGTATAACATCGCGAAGATGCTATTTTGAAAATTAGAGAATGTACATCTAGTTACAATGATACTGAAACGTTTCAACACCAGGACACAACTGTATGCAGCGCCGGTGCAAGGCATTTTGGTGTCCTAGGCGAGATCAGATATTTGGCGCCCTCCTTCCACTCACGCCCTCCCCCACCCGCCCATCAGGAAATAAACCCTTAGCCCAGCGCGCTAGGCGATTGCCTAGTTCGCCTAGCGGAAGCGCCCTCCCTGACTATGTCTACATTTAAATTATTAAACCTGTTCAAGTGGAAAACAAAGAACGAATCAGAGCAATATCAATTTTGTTAAGAAGTTTCTTCTAAAGATATATCCAAATGAATATTAAAAGTCATTTCCGCATGTTCGATTTCTTAAAATGTTGTGCTTAAATTATCACGTTAATGTCAAGCGTCAATATTTTCTTGCATTAAAGGTAAGCATGGTAGCGAATTTGAATGTACTACAGCAAAATAATGTTTCTGTATAAAATTGAATGTGTTTAATTACTGTTTGTGAAATGTGCCTGGACATTATCTTGGAAGCAATTATCTATTCAGTACGTAAAATATAAGAAAAAAAGCCTTATACCTCTCCAAAAAATGTTCTGTTCGAGAAGAGAGGTAACATCTCCAATTGCCTGTGACTGCAGATTTAATCCATACATAATTCCCGTACAATGATTTGATTATAAACATTCAAAGCTACAAAGTCAATCGAAATGCTATTGACTTAACTCTTCCAACATTTCTTCCTAAACTGAAAGATGGAGTTTCAAGAACTCTTGCGGCTACATTGCCCCTGATGGACACAGCCACGGCTACATTGCCCCTGATGGACACAGCCACGGCTACATTGCCCCTGATGGACACAGCCACGGCTACATTGCCCCTGATGGACACAGCCACGGCTACATTGCCCCTGATGGACACAGCCACGGCTACATTGCCCCTGATGGACACAGCCACGGCTACATTGCCCCTGATGGACACAGCCACGGCTACATTGCCCCTGATGGACACAGCCACGGCTACATTGCCCCTGATGGACACAGCCACGGCTACATTGCCCCTGATGGACACAGCCACGGCTACATTGCCCCTGATGGACACAGCCACGGCTACATTGCCCCTGATGGACACAGCCACGGCTACATTGCCCCTGATGGACACAGCCACGGCTACATTGCCCCTGATGGACACAGCCAAGGCTACATTGCCCCTGATGGACACAGCCAAGGCTACATTGCCCCTGATGGACACAGCCAAGGCTATATTGCCCCTGATGGACACAGCCAAGGCTACATTGCCCCTGATGGACACAGCCAAGGCTATATTGCCCCTGATGGACACAGCCAAGGCTGTTTCGTGGCACGACATGAAAGGTAGCACGTGCAAAATTGCATATTTAATATTTTTGTCAATTTCTTTTGTTTAAATCGAAATCTTACATATAAACGTATTGCAGGAGTAAACACCAAATATGCGACAGATTTTGCGCTATGACAATTCGGTACTTGTCCAGGGAGTATGGGACTATTTGATTATGCCGTAGAAAGCATGAGAATTTGCAAAAGAAAGCCAAGGAAGTTGCTGTTATATAACGTTTTGACGAAACATCAATCTATTTATCAACGAAAACTAATAGTATTTTACATTTTACATACACACCCAGGTCAAAATTATTTTCCCTATATAGATCATTCATTTGCTTGCCGGTATTGAAATGGTAAAGGGATTATAAATCCTAATTAATCTTATGCTATGTTTAGGCATCCTGAAATATGAATTCACATGGAAGTTCTAATCAGAGAAAAACACTTTTTGAACGGTTGCACAGTAAAGAAAGTAATTGTATATGGGTCAGAAATTTCACCTTAGGAGCGGCATCAGTGCCCGATTCCTCAGTGAGCACAATCTCCAACAGTCACACAACGATGGTCATATAATAAAGAATAAATCGTGTTATTTAACTCAGTAACGTGTAAATCTTATATAACGATCGACACCAAAGGGAGTGAGAGTGTAACAAGATAACCGGGACGGACCACTTCGGATTAACAACAAAACATGCTTTGATGATACAGATATAAAAATTATGATTTAATGTGGCGATAAATGTATATAAACAAAACAATGAAATGCGTGCGTATTGTAATCCAAATATTGGATTTAATTATACATAATTACGCACAGACTAGAAGATGCAAACGACTCATAATGATACAAATAAATGATACAATGGTACAAAATGATACGAATCAATGATACAATGATACAAAAACTGATACAAAACCCCAGCGAAAAAATTATACAAAAAAACATGAATACAGTTTACTCACGTAGTAAACAATGCAGGATTACTGATATAGTAAAAATGTATACGCTCAAGTAGCGGAACTATATTTGAAAAATAATAACAGGACAGATAACTTATCTTTCCAGTCTCAAACCATATACTGGGTTCCGCAAACCCACATTAGCCCACGGCTAACAATTTACGAATAAATATATATAATCAACTATTAGTATACAGCTCCACAGCTGGTACAATAGAACTTCACAGTTTCTACAGACTCCGGACCCTCGGAATACTACGAAACATTAGACCCTCCAGACACTCTGGTCATTTAGACAGCTCCACAGCCGAGTCACCCTTGTCACCCTTGACATTAGACACTCCGGACGCTAGGCGTTAGACACTCCGGCACATTAAACAGCTCTGGACACACCAGTGCATTTAATCACAGCTCCCGACGTTTGACAGCTCCGGGCACCCCGGACGTTTAACACCCTCGTACAAATAGCTGAAAAGGTACCCGACACCGTGTACTAACCTTGATACAGACATAACGTAATGACGTTATACACGGTAAATTATCAAGACTATTATTATCATAATGACAAAATGACAGGTTCTATAGTACACCTTCCCTGTTTGATAATGCTGAATAGTAAACAATTATATTTTAACAAAATATAGCTTTACTTTACCAATTTAAATGCCTCGCAAACAAGAGTAGAAAATGCTGTGAAAAACTATATAACAAACATGCAAAGGTAAATATAGTGACACAAAAAGCTATCACTCAGTATCAAAAATGTACTTACCCCTACAGCTAAAGTTGTGCAATCCTCCCTCCCTCGGATCTATAACCCTATAGCTACAGTCCTTGAAACCAGCCGCTTGTTGACAAAATCCGTAGTAATGTAAAGACCCCTTTACATATAGCAAAGTATTTATACGGATTCGTGCTCCGTATCAAGAACACTTTGCACGAGCGGCATAGAGCGAATTGTACTCACGATTCCGAAGTACAACTGCCCATATATATATATATATATATATATATATAAATAAAAAAAATCACCCTCGGGTATCGTTGCACACGATAAACAAAACCCGAGTACATGTCTTTCCTAAATAAAAACTACAACATTCCGTGACAATACCTCCCCCCTAAAAAAAGTGGTATCACTTTTAGAATAATCACGGAATGTGAGATATGAACCATCCAAAATTTGTAGGCTGAACGAAATGATCTGCCCACTACACCCTACTTAAAAAATCAGCCCCTACATTTTCTGAGCCTCGAATCGCCTCGATTCGGAAACAATACGACTGCAAAGATAACGCCCAACGCATCAATCTTGCGTTGGCAACCTTCGCTTTATTCAAATATAAGAGTGGCTGATGGTCCGTTTGCAAAGTAAACTCCCTCCCAAAAAGGTACGTGTGGAATTTTCCTATCCCCCATACTAAGCCTAAACACTCCTTTTCAATCACGGAGTAATTTTTCTCTCTAGGGAGTAATTTCCTACTTGCATAAGCAATGGGCAATTTCACACCCCCTTGCTCCTGTAGCAAAACAGCCCCAAGACCCGTATCGGACGCATCAGTCCTCAGTACAAAAGGTTTATCAAAGTCTGGCAACTTTAAAATTGGTGCACTTACCAGTTTATGTTTTAAAGCGTTAAAGGCTTTTTCCTGGCATGCACCCCATGAAACTTTATTCGGTTCCCCCTTTTTAGTCAAATCTGTTAATGGGCTTGCAATAGCTGAAAAGTTGGGGACGAATTTCCTAAAAACCCCACTAGACCTAGGAATGATCTCACTTGTTTTTTTGTCTCTGGTCTAGGTGCATCCCTGATTGCTCCTATTTTATCTGGCTGAGGTTGCAACTGGCCTAGTCCACTTACCAGATATCCCAAACATTCTAGACTTGAATATCCTATGCTACATTTAGTAGGCCTAACTGAAAGATTTGCAGTGTGAAGTTTAATGACCAAATCCCGCAATACCCTAACATGTTCATCCCATGTATGTGTGTAAACAAAAATGTCGTCAACAAAGCTGTCGACGCTTTCCATTCCGTTTAACAGTTTACGCATAAGACGGACGCACGACGCTCCGGCATTTACTAAACCAAACGGCATGACTTTAAATTGGAAAAGTCCCTTTGGAGTCGTGAATGCCGTTAATTTGCGGGCATTATCAGAGATTGGTATCTGCCAATATCCTTTGCTCAAATCCAATTTGGAAATGTATTTGTGGCCTGCCAATTTCGAAAGTACATCTTCCATATCAGGCATTGGTTCTGCGTCAAATACAGTGATCTTGTTTAATTGTCGAAAATCGATGCAAAACCGGTTGGTACCATCTTTCTTTTTGACTAACACCACAGGGGACGAGTATGGGGAATTTGACGGTTCGATCACATCCTGATCTAACATTTTGGTCACTTCTTCGTTGATAGTCTCTCGTGCATTAAAGGGTATCTTATATCCTTTAATCCTGATAGGCTCAGATGTATTCAATTTTATCTCGTGTCGAATTAGATTCGTACGGCCTGGTCTGTCCGTAAACACCTCTGGGTATGTAGAAAAAACCTCCATGATCTGTGTACGCTGACCTTCCGATAAATCAGGGCATATATTTATCTGGTCAATACTTTCTTTGCCTACGTCAATAGGGTATTCAAATGGTAATCCTTTACTGGAGACTAATTCCCCTTCATCATTAGACCCATCTTCTATCACCGCTACGCATACTACATTCAAGATCCCTTTATCAATTGTTTGTCCAGGTCTCGCTATGTAGAGTTTAAGCATATTGGCATGAAACGTTTTCGATTTTCCCTCTACTTCAACGATATAATCCATTTCGCCCTTTACCTGTTTGACTTCATATGGCCCCTTCCATTGAACTAGCAGCTTGTTGTTATTCGTTGGAAGAAGCACCAACACTTGATTTCCTACGTCAAACTTTTTCCTCCGCGTTCCTCGGTTGTAATACTTTGCGTATCTACGACTTGATTTCACGAGTTCTTCTTGAGCCATCCGACATGTACTTTCTAATCTTTCGCGCAAATCAACCACATATTGGTAAGTTGTCTTAACCTCTTCGTCCACGACCTCGTCCGACCACAGTTCGCGAAGTATACGCATAGGACCACGGACTGTCCTTCCGTACAATAGTTCAAACGGGGAGAAACCTAAGCTTTCCTGAGGAACCTCACGATATGCGAACAAAAGGGCATTCAGATATCTATCCCAATCCTTCGGTCTTTCCGCACACATCCTCCGCAACATTTGCTTCAGTGTCCCGTTGAATTTCTCGACCAACCCGTTGCACATAGGATGGTAGGGTGTTGTACGTAATTGTTTAATGGATAGCAACCTACTAATTTCTGCCATGAGATCTGAGGTAAATTGTACTCCACAATCTGTAAGAACTTCCTCGGGCACTCCGACCCTGCTGAACATGTCTACGAGCGCTTCAGCTACACGTTCGGTTTCAATTGATGGCAGAGCTGTGGCTTCGGGATATCTGGTAGCGTAATCTACCAGCGTCAAAATGTATCGGTTTTTTCGATCTGTATGTGGAGATATTGGTCCTACAATGTCGATGGCTACTCTTTTGAACGGAGTATCTATCAACGGCATCTGACCCAACGGTACTCTAGTTACCCTACCTTTAGGGGTAGTCTTCTGGCAAATGTCGCACGAGCGACAGAACCGCGCTACATCGCTGTTGACACCAGGCCAATAAAATTCTCGTAATACCCTATCCGTTGTTTTCTTTACGCCTAAATGACCCGCCATACTAGACTCGTGCGCGACCTTGAGTACATGTGACCTCAAATTCTGGGGAACCACTAGTTGCAGGAACTTCCTGTCTGATGTAGAATATTCCCTGTACATTAAACCCTTTCGAGTAAGGAATTTAGAGGAACCCCCGTTCTTACACTTTTTCACTGTACCCGTTAATGTTTTCTCTGAAATTGCACGTAAAGACTCGTCACATTTTTGCTCATTTCGAAATTCTTCGCGGGAGATATCAGTAATGGCTTCTGGTACTTTCAATTTACGTAATGGTTTATTTTGCTCCTTAATTTGAGTTCTAGTTTGTACCGCTTGGATGATAGGAAATCTGAAATCTTCTATGGTTGGAAGTCTCGAACCCGGTACATTGCCAATAGTAAGTTCATATATCGGGTTGGCTATGCACAAAGCTTCCACGGTCCCTGTCAAAAAAGGTGTTTCTACCATTATCCTGGCGACTGGAACATGGCCGATTGTCTGGTCAAGTAACATGCAAGGTGATTTAAACCCAAGCAATTGATCATCGCGGACTAAGCTCCGTTTCACGACTACAGTAGTGCATCCAGTGTCTCGTAGAACTGTGACCTCTTGTCCGTTGACAGTGCCGTTTGCGATCGGCACCCGTGCCTCTGGAAAAATACATGTACCGATTGATTGGATTGCATCGCAATTGGTCTCTAAACGCGTCACCGGTTCGCGTACTGCTTCCCGCTTAGCTTGCTGGGAAACATCTAGTTTTCTGTTTACCGACCTTCTGCCTCTAATGGCTACCGCGACTTTCTGGACTGGTCCCTTCCGCTTAGGACAATAATGGGAGATATGACCCACTTCCTTGCAAATGAAACATTTCGCGTCACTCTGCTTCCCCTGGTTACGCCCACCTGATTTATCAGGTTCCCTGGGTTTTCTGTCTTTGACCTGATTCCCCCCTTGGATATCTCGCGTGACGACATTCTGCGAACCTCCCCGGGCTTCAGCGAACAAATCCGCCTGTGTGGCCATATCATGTATATTTGTGAAGGACATTTCCTTCAAAAATAAATATAGCTCCTTACCACATGTTGTTAACAATTGGTCACGAAGCAAGAAATCAACAAGACCCTCAAATGTCTTGACGACTTTACCACATTCCACCCATCGCTGCAAGTAATTATAAGTCCTACTGACGAACTGGGTGAATGTTTCGCCTCTCTCTGGTTTGCTATATTTAAATTTCTTGCGAAACCCTTGCTCAGTTAGTTCATATTTCTTGAGAAGTGCCTCTTTCAACACGGGGTAATTGAGCGAATCGGCCGTTGATAAACGCGAATACACGTCTAACGCTTTACCTTTCAGTAACGCGCTAAGGTGAAGCGGCCAATCGTCTTTCTTCCATTTTTGTACCGTAGCATACCTCTCGAACCTATTTAGATAACTATCCATATTATCTTTATCGTCTTCAAATGGGGGCAATTTTGGACCCATCAGTTTAACATCATGTTCCCCCTCTTTTTTAGCTTGCAATAACTCAGAATTCCTTTGATGCTCCCTCTGCCTATTCCTATCTTCTATCTCCAAAGTTTCTAACCTTACCTGTTTTTCCCTTTCTATCTTCTCCCTCTCTGCTTCCCTTTCCCATTCTATCCTTTCCTTTTCTGCCTGTTTTTTTAATTCTATCTTCCCTTTCTCTAGTTCTATCCTTTCCTTTTCTGCCTGTTTTTCTAGTTCTATCTTTTCCTTTTCTGCCTGTTTTTCTAGTTCTATCTTTTCTTTTTCAAAAGCCATTCTCCTTTCTTCTAATTCTAGCATTTCCCTCTTGGTTTCCCTTTCTAATTCCCTCTCCTTTAATCTTTGGTCCCTCTCCCTAGCCTGTTCCTCACGAACAAAATTTCTAAGGGACTCCCCATCATAACCGAACTGTTTCCCCAATTCTACCAGTTCTTTCATAGAAGACATTTCAGAAGTTTGGCAGTGACCAACCTTAAAGTCCAGGCTTAACAAAACACGCAATTACCAGTAAACCGTATTTCCCTTCTCAGAATTGCAACACAATTATTAAATAAATACAAAGAAATAAAATAACATTAGATACCTACCTAACCCCTCTATACTTTATCAAACGAGTCTGAAAGACAAAAACCTACAAACCAATTTCAGTGCTCTGTTAAATCCGAAATGATCCCACTTCTGACACCATTTGTAACAAGATAACCGGGACGGACCACTTCGGATTAACAACAAAACACGCTTTGATGATACAGATATAAAAATTATGATTTAATGTGGCGATAAATGTATATAAACAAAACAATGAAATGCGTGCGTATTGTAATCCAAATATTGGATTTAATTATACATAATTACGCACAGACTAGAAGATGCAAACGACTCATAATGATACAAATAAATGATACAATGGTACAAAACAATGATACGAATCAATGATACAATGATACAAAAACTGATACAAAACCCCAGCGAAAAAATTATACAAAAAAAACATGAATACAGTTTACTCACGTAGTAAACAATGCAGGATTACTCATATAGTAAAAATGTATACGCTCAAGTAGCGGAACTATATTTGAAAAATAATAACAGGACAGATAACTTATCTTTCCAGTCTCAAACCATATACTGGGTTCCGCAAACCCACATTAGCCAACGGCTAACAATTTACGAATAAATATATATAATCAACTATTAGTATACAGCTCCACAGCTGGTACAATAGAACTTCACAGTTTCTACAGACTCCGGACCCTCGGAATACTACGAAACATTAGACCCTCAAGACACTCTGGTCATTTAGACAGCTCCACAGCCGAGTCACCCTTGTCACCCTTGACATTAGACACTCCGGACGCTAGACGTTAGACACTCCGGCACATTAAACAGCTCTGGACACACCAGTGCATTTAATCACAGCTCCCGACGTTTGACAGCTCCGGGCACCCCGGACGTTTAACACCCTCGTACAAATAGCTGAAAAGATATCCGACACCGTGTACTAACCTTGATACAGACATAACGTAATGACGTTATACACGGTAAATTATCAAGACTATTATTATCATAATGACAAAATGACAGGTTCTATAGTATACCTTCCCTGTTTGATAATGCTGAATAGTAAACAATTATATTTTAACAAAATATAGCTTTACTTTACCAATTTAAATGCCTCGCGAACAAGAGTAGAAAATGCTGTGAAAAACTATATAACAAACATGCAAAGGTAAATATAGTGATACAAAAAGCTATCACTCAGTATCAAAAATGTACTTACCCCTACAGCTAAAGTTGTGCAATCCTCCCTCCCTCGGATCTATAACCCTATAGCTACAGTCCTTGAAACCAGCCGCTTGTTGACAAAACCCGTAGTAATGTAAAGACCCTTTACATATAGCAAAGTATTTATACGGATTCGTGCTCCGTATCAAGAACACTTTGCACGAGCGGCATAGAGCGAATTGTACTCACGATTCCGAAGTACAACTGCCCATATATATATATATATATATATATATATATATATATATATATATATATATATATATATATATATATATATATATATATATATATATAATAAAAAAAATCACCCTCGGGTATCGTTGCACACGATAAACAAAACCCGAGTACATGTCTTTCCTAAATAAAAACTACAACATTCCGTGACAGAGAGACTGAGTTAATAATAGACTTGGACAACATTCATGAACACTGACCAGAATATAATAATTGTCACCTGACTCTGTAATAACAATCAGAATTAATATTAAGTCCTTAAATCGCTCCAGTGATCTAGTGATTAAAGTGTCCGCCTCGGATGCGAGAGTTCGTGGATTCGATAACCTGCAGAGTCAATCCAAACAATTACAAAAGTGATACATACAGCTCTCGGGTTTGGCGTTCAGCATTAAGATGTTAAGGTTAGGACTGGTCGGCCTGGTGTCAGGACAATGTGACTGAGTGGGACACGTCTGCGGCAGGATGCCCCAGTGCTAGAAATCACTATAAACTGCCAAACTGCAGACATCGTAGCGATATGACTGAAACGTTTTGAAATCCAAATCATACACATACACATACACATACACATATATACACATACACTGACTCATACACACATTAAGGCGTTAGTTTATGAATTTCGCAGTCCTGCAATTTTACAGTAAGTAAATATATAAGCAAAAAGACCATATACTGGTCCAAAACCTGTTCTGACAAGAGAGGAATTATCTCCACATGCCTGCAACCGCAGATTCAATCCATTCATATATCCCGTATATTTAAAAAAAGAAAGAAAAAAAAAGTCAGTCGAGATAATCTTGACCTAACTCTTCCAACATTTCTTCCTGAACTGATGGGTGGAGTTTCGTGAACTCTTGCAGCTATATTTCCCCTTTGGGACAAAGGTCTCTATTTCAATTGAATTGCGCAGTATTTAACCAAAACAATGTACGTACTGACTGTTGACCCATTACCTTGTATCTAAATGCTGATTGGTGGTATTAATGCATGCAGAGGAAATAGTCCAGACTTTGTACGTTCAACTCTCGATCACTTGAATGATTATCAGATTAGACCAAAGTATATGTTTCCACTTAGCTTTGACCCGTGAGAGACTGTACATTCCTAGCAATCGAAATTCACTTGTACAAAGACTAATACATACGCCCATAGATTAATTGAAATTTTTAAGTCCTTTGATCTATTAATCTTAAATGGTTCTATGGCAGGTGGTAGCTGGATCGAATCTTCGCGTGTGCAAACGCATCAGTTGTAGTTTATGTTATGGGATCAGTTAAAGACCATTAGTGTAAGTCTAATTTCAAGTACATTAATTTAAACCAATATTTCGTATGTAAATTCTTTTTCTTCTTTCTTATTAATATAATACGTTGAATCAAACGAGAATTGAAACCGTCTAAACTATCCCTACGATAAAATGAAACACAAAGTAGAAGCTTTGTAAACAATGAGACGTATTAGTTTATAATACATTTCATTTCATAAATGTGTATGTGGATATTACATTTTTACATTATAAAGGGTAGAGGATTAGAATGAAAGTTGGTGGCTTATGTTTTTGCTCCATTAACGATACAAAAGTTTAAATATATATCAATATATAGTGATGATAATAGGGTTAAATGACATTGACAAATCTGATTGGACAGTTTCGTTGTTTAACATTAGGATTTAGTGAGGTATATAATACTGAGCAATGACGAAGTAAATTGAGAGACAAGGAAAAAAGAAAGGAGTTAAAATGAGAAAATGTCAGACATTGTGCTGACAAATGAAACATAAAGCAATGAAAAGGCTGGAACAAATAAATCTAACTTATTTTAAAAATTAATTTAAAAAGTAATATAACTTCTCCGCAATGCACGATTTGAAGTATTGGCGAAACTATGTTTTTTTTTACGCACAATGCAAATAATGTAAATAAATACGTTCACGGAAATATTTTCTTTCTCCCAATCGCCCCACTTTTCCAGCGATTACGTCACATTTGCACCCTATTTGAATAGCATATGAATCTAATTGATGCATCAGTAATTATATTTTTGAGATCACTCTACTGGAAAAGATGTATCTGCCATTTTTATTATTTTCAGTCATGGTGTACTGGAAATATTTCATTTGAACATTTATTAGCCACTGGGCTGTAGTCATGGATACACATCTTCTCCATGGGAACTAATGTCCGTTTAAATTCGGTTTAATAGATACACCATTGCTTGGAGAAAAATAAGTAAAACGGTGCTGATAAAGATCCTGATATAATCAACCAGGTTATAAAGTAATATCTTGTATCATAGAGCTGCGCCATAATCCACTAGGCCACGCGCTCGTCCCCAAGTAAGGACGTGTGTTCGATTATGCCTAGATATAGAGAAAGTTATCAAGATAATTCCATAATACAACACTACTTGTTTAATAAATATGAGAAATAGATATGTGACTTAGTAAAGTTCATCTATTAAGTTGACATATCAAATGAATTATTCCAAAACTATCGCTACAGAACATTCATTATTTGCTAAATTTGCATGCAGATTATTATGCAATAGATTGTCACGGATTTGTATAAACTCTTATTTATTAAATACATGTACTCGAGTTTTTGGGTAAAGTGATACCCAAGGGTGATTGATGTATGTTGTGCTGTATTTCGCAATAATGAATTCGGTCCATCCTATGCCACACGTGCGAAGTGCTTTTGATACGACGAACCAAATGCTGAAAGTGCTCAGAAAATATCTGTGTATAAATACCTCACCATAGGTTGAGCTCCTTACATTACGAACAGTCTTGTCAGTGAGAAGGTCTTCTATAAGGACTTGCATATCTTCAGCTGGTGATCTTGTTACAAATGGTGTCAGAAATGGGATCATTTCGGATTTAACGGAATACTAGTATTTGTTTGCTCTTTTGTGTGACGCTCTTGACAATTGAGGATGACTTGACACATACCATTACTGTATCACTTCATTTGTTGTATACATTTTATGCTTTTGTTGCCTTTCGAAAGGTAAATACAATTTGTTGAGCAGCAGAGAGGGTGAGCCGGACAACATTTTTAAACAAGTTTTCAATGAAATCAGGCTTAAAACAATGAAATCAGGCAAAAAAATCAATGATCAGGCAAAAAAATCAATGAAATCAGGCAAAAAAATCAATGAAAAATCAATGAAATCAGGCAAAAAATAATAATGAAAAATCAATGAAATCAATGAAATCAAAAAAATGACTAAGCCTCCATTCGTCTTCAACCGAATATTTGATCCAGTCCGATACGATATCGTGTTCGAGGGTCATGTAAATTTATTGTTATAAATCCGTGTGGGGCAGACTGAGCATGACTAAAGAAATTTCTAAATTGATTGAAGTCCATATCAGAACACCATGTCTGCCAAATATTTCGTAGCGTATGTGTATCAACGCCGTTGAAAACAGCAAGAATATTACAGTTATCTCTGATCACTTTTGGAATCTGAGTGTATCGTTGAGTGACATATATCACATCAGTGTTTTTGTGCCTGCCTCGGGAAAATATTCTAGCTGGGTTTTTTTGTTTATATAACATTACATCGTCGTATACAACTAAATTGTTGATACTTCCATCGAGGTCTTCTACTGATGGTGCCTCGTCAATATCTGTAATAAATTCAATAACATCCTCGCCGGCAATCTCTGAAGCGTTTTCATTAAAATCTTTTAGCACTTCATAGCATCGTTGATCATCTACGCTAGGGGCAATTAAATACAACTTATCCCACTTCATCCATCTCATTATTAAATTGAGCAACAATTGCGTCTTGCCGGATCCAGATGGTCCGATTATAATTGCGCGGATAGAGTTTGGTAGCGCTGCATGATGCTTAACTGGTTCTCTTGTTTTAGTTGCTGAAAAATCAATTATATTCATATCTCTATACATAAATTATGGATCTATATTGTGTGAAGTGTAAAAAACGTACTGGCACAGATGACTTGACGACGATTACAACAAAAAATAACCGATCAGCGCTTTCTGGTAAATGCGTGCAATGTGGTACAAAGAAATTTAGATTTGTTTCTAAACCCAAGGAACCTTTAAAAAAAAACGAGGAGGTGATATCGCTGCCAAATTAGCAAAACTCCCTGGAACCCCATGGGGGAAATACCCTGGAGAAAAGCACCTTCCAGGATATAGCTACTGTGGACCGGGAACCAGACTTGATATCAGACTCAATAATCATAACCAACCCAACCCCGGTGAAGAACCAATAAACGCTATTGATAAGGCCTGTCACCTTCATGATGTCTCTTATAAAAGCAATAATCTGCAACACAGGCATCTAGCAGATGTGAAATTATTTCATGCGTTAAATGCTATTCCTGATAAATCCTTCAAAGAAAAATTGGCTTCATTTTTGATAAAATCGGCTATGAAAAGTAAATTGATGTTAGGTGCTGGTAATTAATAACAACATGGAATCTATTTATTATTCTCCAAAAGGATACTGGAGGGGTAAATCAGCAATCCATAAACTCGCTAGCGCTGCAAAAGTGAAAAAAACCACTGCGGCTCATTGGTTATCCAAACAGGCACTATGGCAAATTTACTTACCACCGCCTAAACAAATTAATGTCTCGCATTTTGATGTAACCGGACCCAATGAAGTTCATCAGGCTGATCTATTATTTTTGCCACATGACCACGGTTACAAATACGCTCTAACCGTAGTTGATATTGCAAGTCGATACAAAGAAGCAGAACCGTTAAAAACAAAATCGGCCACTGAAGTAGCTTCTGCATTTGAAAGGATTTATCGAAGGGGCCATCTGCACTGGCCAAATCTATTACAAATTGATCCTGGCAAGGAGTTTCAGGGTGCAGTGTTATCTACAATGAAATATCACAATGTCACTATCAGACGGGGGCATACTGCACTGCATCGTGATCAGGCAATTGTAGAACGGTTTAATAAAACCCTTGCTGAGCGGTTATTTGGATATCAATACGCAAAAGAATTCATCCAAGAAAAAAGATCCCGTGAATGGGTTAAAAGGTTACCAGCTGTGATTACTGCACTGAATAACGAGATTACTAGAACAATCAACATGAAACCTATCAATGCGATTAAAAAGAAGTCAATACCTGAAAAACCACAAAAAGATTTCAAAGAACCAATTCTTGGTAGTAATGTCATTGTGAGGTATTTATATGAACCAGGAGAGCTTGAGGGTGGCAGAAAAAGGGCTACTGATCCTATTTGGAGTGTTACTGCACACAAGATATCTAGTATAACACGATCAACTGGTAGACCTCCAGTCTATAAACTGGATTCAACTGCCCCTCAGCGGGTTTTTACTAGACAACAATTACAAATAATACCCGAGGATACTCAATTGCCACCAAGGGGTCTTAACTAGCACCGTTGCGTCTATTGCACTCAAGACAAGTCAACATCACATTATTTCTGACATGACCGAGATTGTTATTTTTTCTGTCAACGGTGAATTGGCGAGGATCCTTATCCGAATACTGCCAACGCATTATACAATTGCAACTTGCGCAGTGATTATTCTGTTGTTTCTTCAAAGTGATTATTAATTCAGCATCAATGTCAAATTCTCGTTGTTTTTTTTTTTTTGTCTTGTTGTTTGTAACCGGAGAGTTTTTTATCAATAATTTTAACATCAATATCATCCATTGTGGTGTCATTATCATCGAAAACAATTCTTCGAAGTTGATTTATTTTTCGTACTCTGGATACTGCAAGATAGACTAAATTCGACCACTCAATACGATTATCTACTATCCAAATAATTGTATCCGATATAGTCAATCCTTGCGAAGAATGTATTGTTGCTGCATAACCTAACGTCCATGGGGATTTATCAGCACGCAATACATTTTCGACGACGCTGATATCAACCAGCACAATATCATTTAATACTAAATTCTGTTTTTCACTTTGTCCTGGAATATCAACTTCAATGTTCTGTTTTCGTGTATCCGATGGCCTATAACAAAGAGGCACTGGAAGTGTTGCAAATTTTTGTTTATGCAATTCAAATAACTTCATCTGAAGTGTGTCTCTGACTATTTTTCTACTTGCTATTATCAAATCATTTGGTCTCCACAACTCTCAAAAATCATTCATGGGAGTTTCTGAAATTATTTCACGCATTATTTCACATTGGATTCTATCCGGTTGTAATCTGATTAGTTGTTTAAACTCACGTAATATTTCATCTAATGATCTAATGTCATCATTCATCTCTTCGTAATAATCAACGTATGATTTTAACCATTCATGAGGAGGTTCACCGACAAATGGTGGTGGTTGGCCTTGATCGCCGCACATGATAATTTTTGTATTTTTCGTTGACAACCATTCAAGAAATGTTTTTAATACTTGTAACGGTACCGTGCATATTTCATCCCATAATATCACCGGTGGAATAAATTTCTGTCCCATTCTTTCAGGGGTCCATTTATCACCGCTCCATCGGAAAAAGCTGTGATAAGTACCAGATTTTTTTACATCTCGTTGTTTTATGTCTCTGGCAAGTTTGTGAGTTGGTGTTAACGCATTCATGTTGATTTTATCCTTGAATAAATTGATTACTCGTGTTGTCTTTCCTGATCCTCCACAACCGTTTAAATAAACTGTTTTATACCGGCATATTGGATCAGAAATCGGTGGTGCATTAGAAAATTCTGAACACTGATTGCTTTTTAAATAATTATTTTCAATGGTAACATCTGCTGATGGAATATAATCATGAATCATTTCTTTCTTAATTCTCCATGATCCCCAATTCTCGTTGCCAGTAGCCTTAAAATCAGCCATTTTGCTATTTATGTAAACTGAATCAGTGGCAACTCTAACTGCGGTGTCAGGAAATTTATTAATCATTGAAAACAGATTAATAGAAGCATAACCAAGCATAGAAGCTCTCAAATGTGTGTACTGCGGATTGTATCCATTATTGTAAGTAACAATTGTACCCAATTTGGTTCCATCGGACATAAATGCGTCCTTACGATTGACATATAGGCCCCTATTCGTTAAATCCGCGATTACAAAATCGTATTCAGCATTGTCTATAATTAACCGTGAAGAATATCTTGTATTGTCATATTTACCACCCTGGGTAAATTTACCGATTATTCTTCTACTGAGATCTTTTGCTTCGTTGTTTCTGATTTCAAATAACTGTTTGGACCAATTCATGATTTGTTGTTCATTAAAATCAGGAAACAGTTTTCGCTGTTCGCTAATTATTTTTTCTAGATCAGGTTGTGGTAACCAGACTGATTTCTGTGCTCGACAGGATATAATTGCTTCACTGACAATTAATGATTTTAACATCTTACAATCAAGCATATACCGTAATAACACTATTGGCATCCAGTGTTTTTCAGACATGTGTTTACCAATCCAAAGATAACTACACGGATGAAGTCCTTCAGCCATTTCAAATGATACCACACAAGCGAATCCGGTTAAATCGAAATCAGGCAGTGGTCCATTAATAACAACACGGGTCATTTCGTGTGTGGGGTGTCCAAATCGTTTGAAATATTTCTCGCATTCTCCATACCCAAGAAAACTTCCTGGATAACACGCAATCATATCAACTGAAATAACGGTTTCAGGGTCGTATTTTGTATTCCATAATCCTCCATGGCTGTATTCAAGACAGGATAATTTGACATCTGATAAAAACTCACTTCGTGTTGGTTTCCACGCGTTTTTCTTTCTAGCAAAATGTGCTGCAATTGATGGTAGTGTAAAACAGTTTGCTAATAATTGATCGTTGTCTTCCCCCTCCCCAGAAAACTCACTAGCTAGTTGTTTCATTTGATTATGCAGTTCTTCAGTACGGTATAATTCTCCTTTGGGAGTTACAAACTGATCAAATTTGCATTCTTCGTCTGAAGTACTATGAAATAGCCACATTGACACGGGATCGTTTTTACTCAAATGGTAAATAGCATCAAATAATTTCTGCTCTGAAAAAAACTCTTCGGTTTGGGATAGATATTTTACGGTTCTATCCCGTGGGAATATTGTTACTGCAGATGACCACGCGTGTTCGTTATGATCAATAATTTCAATTGGGTTTCCTTTTTTTGATTGATATTTCGGTTCTTTTAATACTTCTCCGGTGATTGTTCTTACCGATATTGGAAATCTCAATGATGTTTCTAATTTAATTATATCTTGAATTGTTGCCCCATGCTCTTTTACCGTTAATTCCCACTCGGTTATTTTTTTTCGTCTTAGATCAGTTAGTTTATTTCCCCGGGACGCATTTGTGAAGTGTTCTATTATTCGTTCTGCTACACAATTGAGCCCTGTCGAATATTTCATAGGTGCTAGTTTTGCAATATCAGGTTTTTCATTGAGCGGATAGATCCCGTAAACAACTGCTGTTACAGGGTAAGATCTTTCGTAGTAGGGTTTGTCAATTCCGGTCAAAATTCCTGGTTTTGAATCCTGATTCACGGTGATAGTTTTTTTGCCCTTGAGAATGGGTTCAAATTTATCCCTAATGATCCATTTTCCACCATCACGGATAATGAATTTGATTCGGAAAAAATGACTTTCTTCCCCAAGACGTGAAATGATCACTGCTGCTTTTTCATCATTCATGGTAGCGTCAACAACACCATCAATTCGAAATGTTGACCAACAATAAGATGCTCCATCACGCTTGAATTCATTAAAACAGTCTCTGATGGGTTTATCAAGAATTTTATTCTTGGGTGTATTAGAAACTATATCAAGATTGAATTGAGCATCTTTCCATGGTGATCTCTTGTTACGTTTCTGGGGTTTATCGAGATTAAATTTAGGATTAATTTTCAATAATCTCTTAAACTCCTTCATGTTTCTGTCTACTACACGTTTTTTTGGGTCTATCGCGATTAAATCTAGGATTAATTTTCAATAATCTCTTAAACTCTTTCATGTTTCCGTCTCTTGGACGTTTGTTACGTTTTTTGGGTCTATCGATATTAAATTTAGGATTAATTTTCAATAATCTCTTAAACTCCTTCATGTTTCCGTCTATTGGACGTTTGTTTCCGTCTCTTGGACGTTTGTTACGTTTTTTGGGTCTATCGCGATTAAATCTAGGATTAATTTTCAATAATCTCTTAAACTCCTTCATGTTTCCGTCTATTGGACGTTTTTTGGGTTTATCGAGATTAAATTTAGGATTAATTTTCAATAATCTCTTAAACTCCTTATCGGCATTGAAATTAGCATTTTTCGAAGTCAATCTCTTGAACTCCCTCATGCTATAATTAAAACAAGCATTTAAATGAAAGATTTATGTATAATGAATCACTGCAAATGGCTTATGATTGGATCAGTAATCCTATGTAACAAATCATGCAGAAATGAGTTCTGTGGGTATCATATGCAAAGCTTTCGTCGTGGAAGCCTTGGTCCGTTACCCTGTATTCGATGTGGGGTTGGGGTCAGGGGGAAATCGCAGTTATGTCTAAATTGCGGTGGTAAGCGATACAGGGAATTGAAGCGTTATTATGATAAAAGAATAAAAAATGGACAATCAGTCAGAAATTTTGACCCTGAAAAAGTCTCTGACCCTGACAACGTCCTTGACAAAATCATAAGAACCCCTCAAGACTACATTGAAAGATTCATTATTGAACCAAACAATGAATTAGACAAACAATAGTATTATGTATACGAATGAACCAAGAATTCAGACAGCATCCCTTGATTACAAATTATGAAGCATCCAGTGATGGTGTTGTAAGACACTGTAGACTGAAGAAACCAGTTGGGAGGGATAATGGTATGGGGTATTTGATGTTTACTGTTAAGGGAAAGAAGAAATATCTCAATCACAGAATAGTATTTGAATGTTTTAATGGATTGATCGAGGATGATTTTGTTATCGATCACAAGGATTCTAATCGAAAGAATAATTCTTTATCAAATCTGCAAGCTATCACACAAAGTGAGAATACCAAACGAGGAAAGACTGGGAAATACTCGAAAAAAGCGAAACCAGTGAAATCTTTGAATACAATAACTAATGAAGAAAAAATATTTTCATCTATGAATGAAGCCGGTAAATTTTTCGATATTTGTGGACCCTCAGTACGATTCGTTGCAGAGGGGATAACCAAGACGGCTATTTCAAAAAAGAACGGACAAAAAGTTCAATTTAGTTATGCCTAATGCGTCATATTTTTCAATTAGAGATATGTCATGTTATAGAATAATGAATTCTGAAAACATGAATAGCATCATAGTTGAAATAGCAAAATTGAAAAATCAGGATATCAAACTATCAGATGGGTTGAATCCTGATCAAATTGTGTCTGATTTTCAGGATATAGAATACGGAGTTAACAACAATAAATATATGCTACCCAAGAAATATGCACTCATCAAAAGAATTCAGAATTCTATTAGAGACTCTCTTTCATTTTCCAGTGACATCAGTGTGTTCGTTCCGTTGTATACTATCGTAGAACGAATACGAAAAGAATTAGGTAGCGAATACGAATTGAAAAAAGAAGTCAACTCTAAAATTAGAAACCTACGAGCATTAATTCAAGAAAATTGATTGCCTGACCATTGATTGCCCGACCATTATCATTTTTTTTAGCCGACCCTCAAGGAGGATGTCAAAAATCGATGGATGATCAATGAAAAAGTGAGGAAACTATCAGTATTATTTATTTTATATACAATTATGATACTTTCCACAAACCTGATAGAGCCGTTAAAACACTTCCATGACCGTATCAAAAATCATCCGACATGTCAAAAAAGTGTGGAAACTATCAGTATTATTTATTTTATATACAATTATGATACTTTTCACATCAATGATAGAGCTGTTAAAACACTTCCGTGACCGTGTTAAACAGTGAAAATATTTCATACTGAATAAAAAATTGATGGACGATCAATGGAAAAGTGGGGGAACTATCAGTATTATTTATTTTATATACAATTATGATACTTTCCCCATCAATGATAGGATGAAATAACACTTCCATGACCGTATCAAAAATCATCCGATATGTCAAAAAATCGAATGTTGAAAGTGTCAGTATTATTTATTTTATATACAATTATGACACTTTCAACATCATTGATAGAAGGTGTCTCACGATGAAATAACACTTCCATGACTGTGTTAAAAATCATCTGACATGTCAAAAAAGTGGGAAAGTGTTTTACAGTTGAAAAATTGTTTCTGATTTCAAATAATGGTCAATGAAGCATTAACAACCCGATTGGCTCGTGAACGATTAGATGCAATTAAGAGATTTGTACCAATTCGTGACTCTGTCAGGAATAAACTGCAACAACGACAGAGTTTACAAACTGATTTTGCTTTGGGGTCTGAAGCGTTGTTTAAACCAGTAACCACAGCAACGAAAGGGGTAGAGCGTGCTATACTGGGAGATGATCCCGAGACGGGGAAATCTGTTATTGGTGAACTTGAAAAAATAGCAGCGAAAACTGAACAAACAAAACAAATGGAATCAAAAAGAACAGTAGATGATTTACGCGTGAGATTTAACGAGGAAGGGTTAGCAGAAATTGATAAGACTGATCCAACAAAAATTCCTGAGCTTGTTGTTACGTCTTATGAAAACAGAAAAAAATGGTTGAAACCAGAACATCATAAATATGTTAAGAATTTCACTCATTGGGCTGATATATTCTACAAAATCAAAACTAAAACAAGTCAAATTAAGACAGATAGTGCATCATACATCGAATATATCGATGCGGTGGGTCTAGTGTATAATCAATACGAAGAGTTTAAACAACAAAAAACGCCAAGATTGCAAAGAAAGCGACAGCAACCTGCAAAGAAAATATCTTTCTCTCCTAAAAAACAACAACTACCACCTGATGATGATGATGATGATGATTATTTACAAAAAACGGATTTAGAAAAACTAGATGAAGCAACTGGTTATAGCGGAAGTGGATTAGGGGTATGTCCTGATAGTGTTATCAATGATATATCACGATTAGATGTTTTAATCGGAGGATTCCGAGCTGGAAATAATTCACCGGAAATAATTAATGAAGCAGCTGATATCTGTAGACGGTTATTTCAAGGTGGTATCATGGATATCAAAACATATCGAGATTTCATTGACGAGTTAGCAAATGGGTATCACAGTGATTAAATTTAAAAATTGCTAGCAATTGAAAACACTAGTGTTTTTATAATAATGATCATACACTACAATCATGATAAACCAATCCCCGTCTATGTAGTTAATTCACGGTTGCCAGTTTATAGGGCATACTATGGAGATGGTTTAGGCAATACCATTTTAGGATTCTTTTCAAGAATGGCCCCAAAAGTGATGCCGTTAGCTAAACAATTATCAATGAAAGCCATTGATGTTATTCGTGATAAGGGTATTGGTGCTGTTGGAGATCTTGCGGGAAAAGCGTTTTCAGCCGCGAAGAATAAAATAACATCATTAGTGAGACGAAAAAAGAAACCGTTACCGTCTACAGCAGAAATGCCTGCAAGTGTTAGTAAAATAATAAATAACGCAGTAGATGAAAAATTAGCGTCGATGGCTTTAACCCCCGACCCAAATATGATAGCGGGAAGTGGCTTTAAAAAACTACGTCGATGAAATCCTACGGATTTTCACGCTAGCGTTTTTCACGATGAAATGGAAAATCGCGATTTAGACTTTGATAAATAGAATAAAATGTTCAAAAAGTCACCTGATCCAGCGTTTGATATAGACGCCCCAGTCCCCAAGAATGATTCTGTACGCGATTATCAATATTAAGCCTATCATGCAATAGACCCAAATAGTCGAGCAAGAATTGAACTTCAAGTCCATGATACCAGTAAATACTTTTTGCCCTGTGAAGCGTTTATCGAAATCGAAGGAGAAATTGTAACAGCTACTGATACTACTGCTGTACCAGCACCGTATCCAGCTGGTACTCAAGTCGGTTTTGTCAATAATGGTATTATTGCGTTATTTGAGAGTGCTAGATATCTCATTGATGGAAAAGAAATTGAGTCCATAGATCGCGATGTTGATGTGGCTACAACAATAATCGGGCTAGCAAGATATTCTGATGATTATACAAGATCAGCAGGACCTTCTATGATGTTTGCAAAAGATGTTACAAATACCGCTGGTGGAAATCCATTTGTTGTAAGACAACCAAAAAAACGTGATAATAGTGATGCTGATATCGAGGATATGATTATAAACGAAGATGATAATTTCAATCTAGGAGCTGCAACACGTATTTCAATGTTGGGGAGGGGGCGTAAATCATTTTCATGCGCGATTCCACTGCATCACATATTTGGATTCTGTAGAAATGTTAGAAAAGTTATTTATGGAGCGAAGCATACAGTATCGCTTGTACGAAAGAGTGATGATAATGACGCAATTTGGAGGATTCCAGCAGACAATGCAACCCCCAATGCTGATGCCGGTAAAGTCAATTTAACAAAAATATCATTGTGGATGCCAGTGTTGACTCCAGCAATTACCGCAGAAGAACGATTACTATCATTTATGGACCAGGGGGGAAAGTCGTTGTTGAGTTGGTTATCAGTGAGTACAGATGTGAAGCAATCAAATATCAACGGGTTATTCACGTGGAATCTAGCATCGAAACAAGGCGTTTCTGCACCACGTCATATATTTATTGCGTTACAGGATACCACACGAGTTGGCAATCAACTCTCCAGCCATATGATATTTGATCAGTTAGGTGTGAAAGACGTCTCACTGAGAATAAACGGCCAGCAGGAACCATCTGAAGATATACAACTTAATTACACAGAAAATCATATTGCACGAGTTTATCATCGTCTGTTGTCATTTATGGCACGTGATCAAAATGTGGATACTGGTTTGCAAATATCACAATTGGATTTTAAAAGTCTCTATCCAATCTATTACTTTTCATTGGAACATCTTGATTTAACAAGACAATCTGTTGTTGATATACATTTTAGAGCTAATGTGACTCGTGGTGCTGCTATTGCTAATTATAGAGCAGTTGCTGTCATTCTCAGCGACAACTCAATGCTACTTGAAGGTGTTGGAGGAAGAATGAGAGTGGTAGATGCCCCAGTAGAAAATCTTTGAACGATCTTCTCGATTTTTCATTGAAATTGTAAACGGTTTAGAATCAATCTATTATGTATAACATGTCATATAGTGTTATTAGTGTTGCGTTAACTCCTGGTCAAATCAAAAAATTGCAATCAGAATCGGCTAAAAAATGTGGAACCACAATCACGTTGAAACCTAATCAAATGACTGGTGGTGCAAATAAATTATCGCTGACAACTCGTCAAATAAAACATTTCAATGATGCACTTGTAGCAAAAAAAGGTGTCCAGATTACTCTTTCTGCGGCTGCTATCAAAAATATGATTAAAACAGGCGGTATATTTCCATTGTTAGCTGCAATACCAGCATTGATTGCAGCAGCAGCCCCAGCGGTGGCTAAAGCGGCAGCGTTAGGGGCTGTTGGTACCGCGGCAGGAATGGAACTAAAGAAGGCAACTGGACAAGGATATAAAAAAAAGGGAAAGGGTCTAAGACTACCAGGAACCCCGTATTCATGGTACAGCGGAAAAGGTCTAAGACTACCAGGAACCCCGTATTCATGGTACAGCGGAAAAGGTCTGAGACTACCAGGAACGGTTTACTAGTTGAAGAGGAACCGATGGTTCCAATGTCCAATTTTGATTTAATGGATGCTGTTAAAAAACTAGCGATTAAAAATTTCAGAGGTGTTTTTATGAAAGATCAGTTACCACATCAACCAAACAACACTGAAACAGGTATCATTAATCTCGATAACAGCACTGGACCTGGTACTCACTGGGTTGCATACGCTATTGATCCACGTGGGATTGTCTATTTTGATTCATATGGATTAGCCCCCCCAAAAGAGTTTATGCGTTATATAAAAAAATTTTCAATGAAGACTTGGTATTCTACGCTACCAACACAACAAATCAATGACCCACCAATATGCGGCAGTGAAGTATTAAATGTCCTTAACGCTATTTCAGCATCTAGAAAACCACCACACATTGTCGTAAATGAATACACTAGTAGTCGCTTTTTAGAGAGAGAAAGAGTTTTACAATAACATGATTGATATTTGGGGAAGACCTCTGAAACCCAAACCCGATGACACTGCAACCGGTGATATAAAAAAAAAATTAAAGATGAAATCGCTGAGACGTTGAATTTAACAAGTGTTGACCCGAATGAAATAGTTGTATTTCAAGACAAACAGGGTAAATTGAAAACTAGTGATGTGTCGTTGGATGATATTTTAGTTAAACAACGACACGCAATCGAGAATACTATCGCGTTATTTTCGGATCAGGGTAAACTCAAACCGGGTGTACTTTTTTCAACGATTACAGATCGATTTAAAACTCTCAACGATGAGTTGAAAAATTCTGTGTTGGAACTAGCAACACTTCAATCTAAAACCGAAGAACACATAAAACAGTTTACCTCATTTCGTAGAAATATCATTGATAAATTTATTGGAACTACATTCGATAAAATTGAACTAAAACTCCCTGATATTAAAAAATCCATCGATGAGACGAAAATCTTCACCGAGGCCATCAAAAATGATTTTTCGAGGATGATAACAATCATTGAAAAAACAAAAATTCCTCATGAGAAAACCAACAACGTAGTATACACGATCCAACACGGATCATTTGAGTGGAGGGTAATAAGGACCAAATTAGATATCACTGCAACCGTTAAGGGTATTTATCGATTAACACTAGTAACACCGATTCAATTTAATATATCATCGTCAAGTTCATCCGGGGTCAATAATACGATTTCAACGATCATCGACAAGGATACAACTGAACAGTTCACGTTAACACCCACTGATAAAAATTTGATTAGGGTCTCAACAACATGGTATTTGGAATTCGTAGCGGATTTAAGTTGAAAATTGAAATCGTAATTGAAAACGCTAGCGTTTTTAAAATAAAAATGATTTCATCATCGCAATATCTTTATGATCAGGTCAGAGAATTTCAAACTAGACTCAAAACCCTGTCTGAGGAGTATGCAATGAAAATTAAAAAATATCGCAGGAGAATTACGGCAATTGATGTTACTGTGTACGCTGTGAGTGGTGTAATCACCGGAGCTGGAATTATACTATCTTCAGTGACAATGATGGCTCCGATAGCTGTTCCAAATTGCATTTCTGCGGCACCAACAATCGCGGGAATAATTTCAATAATCACAAAAAAAATATCATCATGCAGCCAACGAAAACTACAAGACTACATAATTCAATTTCATGTTGTGTCCACTGCATACTCGCAATTATCCTCATTGATATCGTCATCTCTCGATGATACAATTATATCAGAGAGTGAGTTTTCAGCGATGGTAGATATATATGATTCTGCGATGTCAAAATTAGAAATACAACAACATGAGTATAATAACAATGACAACACCGATGGAATTGGAGAACACAAACCCGAAAACCAGAATGATCTCAATAACCTCAACGATATCATATAGTGAGTTCTCAGTGATGGTACGTGTCTATGATTCCGCAATATCAAAATTAGAAATACATCATGAGTATAATAACAATGACAACACAGATGGAATTACTTCAACAAATAGTGGAGAACACAAACCCAGTACAAACCAGCATGATATCAATAACCTCAACGAATCCAGAATTCAGTGTGAATTTCCCCTCTCCGGTCCCAGTGAAGGAGATAGCGCTAGCAAAATTACGAGTGTATCACAGTTGGCCTAATATCAGATCAATTGGTGGTCAACAACCCAATAATTCACTGGTATTTGCAAATAAGAATAAAGACGACGGTACCCCAGACTGGAACGTTGTTTCCATACCAACCGGATCATACCAAATTGAACAAATCAATGCTGAATTGCAACGTAGAATAAAATCGATTACTGGAAAGAATCAAAAATAGCTATAACGGTTCATGAGCCAACACTATCATCTGCCATTGAAATAAGCACAGAAGGATACGTCGTAGATATCTATCAGAGTTCCATAAGGACAATACTAGGATGGCCTGAATTACCACCCCGGGGGGAAATTGTTGATTTACCAGAACCACAAAAAAACGATTATATCACCGACAGGATAAAATCTGATAATCCAGTAAAAAGCTATAAAAGATACAACGAATTGATAGTTTTCACTGCAGTGAAAAAATTCAACAACCCAATATATCACACAACTCAAGAAGAGAAAATCACTGAAAACTTCACAGCGATGAATAATGATTTTTCATTGTTGTTAATATCTCTTAAATCCGGTTCTCTCACCCGAGATGAATTTATCAGCGTCGTAGAAACATGCAACAAAATCATCAATGACATGGAAACATTTCATTTGCAAATCATTCAAGTGGTATTAGGTGACAGTAATCCTATAACGAGAACAGAATTTGCAACGAAGTATAATATACGAGTAGAAGATATTCATGCGTTCAAACTACCAGGGTATAATATCTTAGAACTACAAAAATCTCTCAGTGATGCCATCGATGTCGGTTTTAAAATAATTCATGATGCATGAAAAAAAAAATAAAAATCCTCAAACACAATAATGACCCAGATGGTGATGGCAGGCATATTGCTCCGTTCAATGTGAATATTTCATCGGTGATTGCGCTCAATTTAGTATGTGATGTTATCGAAGGAAGCTATCAAATAAATCTCGAACGATCAAATCAAGCTCAGCAGGGGTATATTCTTTATTCGTTTGCACCAACAGCCCCTCCAGGATTTTTAATAATCGAGTCTCCGGTGAATCCAGTCTATATGCGATGTCATAATAATTCATTAACCAGAATTAATTTCAAACTCACTGACCAGTCCAATAATCTAATTGATTTACAGGATGAGGTTTTACAAATAAGTCTGTTTGTAAAGTCCTAAGGATTTTCATCCTATGACCCTAGGACCGGACTGGATCAAATATTCGGTTGAAGACGAATGGAGGCTTAGTCATTTTTATGATTTCATTGATTTCATTGATTTTTCATTATTATTTTTTGCCTGATTTCATTGATTTTTCATTGATATTTTTGCCTGATTTCATTGATTATTTTGCCTGATCATTGATTTTTTTGCCTGATTTCATTGTTTTAAGCCTGATTTCATTGAAAACTTGTTTAAAAATGTTGTCCGGCTCACCCTCTCTGCTGCTTGTTGAAATAGTATTTACGCATTTTGTATAGTACCATGGCCACTCAGACGGGTTTATTCGCTGCAGCTCGGTGAGGTTCTCAGAATGTCATCTTGCGAGACAACATAAGTGGAAATCAGGTCAAGGACCAAAATCCCGGGGAATCTGAGAAACCTGGTAGGGATAAATAGGTAAGGCATAAGGACAAGCAATGTTTTACTTGCAAGGAGTTAGATCACATCTTCCCCAATTGTCCTATGCGGAACGGACACGTCCAAAGAGTCACGATGGCCATTAAAAGCAGACAGTCAGTAGATCGAAACATCGATGTTGCCATGCATGCTAGGCGTGATGCAATGTACGAACCTGTGGCGCGTGCCATGATCGGTCGCAATGCAATCTAATCGATGGGCACGAGTATTTTCTCAGAGGCAAGGGTACCGACAGCAAATGGCACTATCAATGGATAAGAAGTGATTGTTTTACGGGACACAAGGTACGCTACTTTAGTCGTAAAACAGAGCATAATCCGCGAAGATCAAGTTCATGTTTTTACACTTCTTCAGGGTACCCGATAATGATTTTTGTCTGTGGTTGCACGTAGAGACGCATCACGTTCTTATTCAAGGTGAAATCCTTTGCGGCAGATTTTAGTACTAGCTTCCGGTACGTTTATGTTGCGTAAATGTTTTGGGTTTAAATCGCAACGTATGCTACTAGCACAAACACGTTCTTGTCGCAAAGATAGTGATTGAAACAACTTTTCTGGCCGGCGCCGTGGAAGATTTTTGCATAGCCCACCCGCTCTATGAATTTGCAGTTGGCATTGTATCTGAATCTAGACTCAGAACCATGTCTGACTGAATATTCCCGATCATCCAAGCACTGCAATCCAGGGCTCAGGTAAAATAAGATAATAAACCAAGACAGACAATTGTTGATAAAGGTATCTTGAATGTAGTATATGTAACGGTGATAAAGGATAGGTCGTGTGACGAATCGGAATTCGTGGGAAATGTTAGACAAGAACCTTCCAGTTCGCCGTACTCGTTCCCTGCTGTGTTAGAAGAAAGATGGGACGAACCGTTTTTGCACTGACTTTTGGCACTTGAACAAAATCCTCGTGTTCGACGCGAACCAATGCCAAGATATGCAACTTTTATTTCAAAGTTGGCAGGTCATAAATACATTTCCAAATTAGACCTTACCTACGGATATTGTCATATACCAATCGTTGATAATGTCCACGAGTTAATGGCATTCGCGACCTCCAATGCTCTTTATCGATTTAAAGTTGTGCATTTCGATTTAGTCAACGCCTGTGCGTCGTGAGATCGTTTCATGCGTAAACGGTTAAACGGTATGGAAAATGTCGAAAGTTACATAGATGATATCTTTGTCTATACACAAATATGGGATAAGCAGAAATGCACCTAGACCATAAACTAAAAGCAAGGTAAGATGTTTCTGTCCCCAATTTTGAGACAATTGCTGTCCCATTAACATACTTGACTAGCCAGCAAGTAAAGTTCCATGTTGTCTGTGCCAGGAAGAAACATTTAACGCTTTACAACAGAAACTGGTAAGTGCGCCAATCTTATAGTTGCTAGAACTGAATAAAGTTTGTGTACTGACGACTGTTGCGTTCTATAAGGTGTTGTGGCTGTTTTGCTACAGGACCAAGGGGGATTTACTTGCCCATTACTTATACAAGTTGAGAGTTGCGATCTAGACTTCTGTACGTACATTTTTGGGGCGGAATTTACTTTACAAATGGATCACCAGCCGCTCTTATACTTGAACAAGGCAAACTCTTGTCATTGATCGGGTCTACTATAAGGACTTGCACATCTTCAGCTGTATAGGTATGCAAGTGTATCAATGTCTTTTATATAACATATAATTATTGTATTACCAGGTCTAATTTTGTATGTTTGCTACTATGTAGCTTTGGTTAATGCGGTATAATGCACATATTTCTATTCTTGTTTTGCGACTTAGCAAGGGATTTATATTAGTAATATAAAGCTACATTTTTAAGTACTGTTTTAGTTGAATTCTTATCGAGCAGGGTAAGGTTTATTTCTGAACTTGCTGTTTTTAATTATTGTTTTTACGTTTGATACCTGTGTTATGTATATTACACGGTGTTGGATTTGTTTTTCAGCTGTCAGTAATGTCTGAAGTGTGTAGAGCTATGCACAGCCGTCCAGATTATCTGAAACTTTCAGAGGGTTTCGAGTGTATAGTGTCTAAGGTATCTAGTGTGACCTGATTGACCTGTTATCGGAGTGATCGAGATCGACGTGGTGCAAGTTGTAACGCCAAACGCAGGAGTTAAACGTATCAGCTTTGATGCTGAACTGTAGCAGCCGTGGAGCTGCAATCAAGTGCGCTGGTGTAGGAGTGTATCTCCTTACATATACTCTTGTAGCCGTGGAGTAATTTTGGGGGTCCGTCAAACCCAATGTATCTTTTAGGAATGTAGAGATAGGTTGTATATCTGTCCCTTTTTGTGCGCATAACTTCACTATCTGAATGAATTCATGTTCCTACATGAGTAAACTTCCACATCGTTAACCAACTGAGTAAAATATATAGATCTTTGCATTGTGTAACCACCTTGAATCATTCACCCATTGTCTTTGTATTTGGCAAAGTATTTTTTGTTGGTATTTTTCATTATGACATCTGTGCATTCCTATGTTAATTAATCCAATATTTGCATTATATATAACGCAATTATTCATAATCAATTGTTCATTCAAGTCTTTTATTATTACAAAAAAAATAAAAACTTTAATAATAATAGTAATAATAATAATAATAATAATAATAATAATAATAATGAGGACTTTGTATAGGACTTAATCTTTTGAAGCTCTAAGCGCTTTACATCATCAATAATGATATGACTACACTACAGAACAACAAATGACAAAAACAATGAAATTGGAAAACATAAAAAACATGCTGAAAACATATATGATACAAAATATGATTAGGTCGCTAAGTTTCTCCCTGCAGTCGAAATAGGTGAGTCTTAAGAGCACTCTTAAAAGGGGCCACTGTGGCTTTGTGTCTAATTTCAATGGGCAATTCGTTCCACGTCGCCGGGCCCTGGTGTGCAAACGAACGTTGTCCATATGACTTTGTTTTCTCCTTGGGAACAATAAGTATACAATTATCAGAAGAAGAGCGTAAGGATCTAGCTGGTGTATACACATGGGTGAGGCTGGATAGGTATGTTGGACTGGAGTCTGTCATTGAAACATAGCACAGAGAACAAATTTTGTGTTTCATTCTGTATCGAATTGATAGCCAATGTAGGGTACATAGCAGTGGTGAGGTGTACTCTGATCGAGGTACTCTAAAGATGATCCGTGCAGCTGTGTTTTGAACTTTTTCAAGTTTCTGGAGTAAATATTGTGACGAACCGGACGGAATTGAGTTACAATAGTCCAGTCTTGAAAGTACTAATGAACACACAAGTGTTTTAGTGGCATCAACGGAAAGATATTTACGAATGAAACTGATGCGTCTCAATTCAAGATATGCAGCCTTGCATATGCTCATGACATCTTGGTGCAATGTGAGAGTACTGTCTAGAGTAACGCATAGGTTCCGTACTGACTGTGAGAATTTAATGTTGGTGTTGCTGATTTTTATTGTCTGAGGTAAAGGATGTGAATGAGAAAGTCTTTGTGTTGTGATCAGAATAGCCTCAGTTTTATCATCATTCATCTGCAGCATGTTACGTGTCATCCATGATTTCACATCAGAAATGCACTTCTCTACTCCATGGATGGTAGCATCAATTTCAGCTGGGTAGCTAGACTTGTATATTCGGGTGTCATCAACATACAACTGGTGCGACACTGGGTGATGATATATAACACTTGAGAGCGGCTGAGTAAACAGAATGAAGAGAACAGGTCCAAGAACAGATCCCTGTGGAACACCACAACATATGTCAACTGAGCTGGAGTGTATTCCATTTGCAAATATAATATGTGTTCTGTTGACTAAGTAGGACCTGAGCCACTGTAAGGCTATATTCTGAATGCCAAATACATGCTGGAGACGGTGAATTAATATATCATGGTCTATTGTGTCAAATGCTGCAGATAAACCTAGGAGAGTGAGGACTGTAATCTTTCCACTATCCAAAGCAGATAGAATTTTACTAAATACTACTGGGAAGGATATATATAATTACGGAGACTGGTCCGCACGTGATCAAATGCAAATTTAACCGACTTTCAATCAACAATTTTGTTGTTGTGCGTTGGTCCGGAACAAAAGCATTGGTACACTTGTAGGCTGGCGATAGTAGCCAAAGTCTCGCAGGAGTTGCGCGTTCAAAGCCTTATCAACCTGCATAATATTTCTCAAGTTTAATTCTCCTCAGGAAAGTGCAAAGAATAATTGTGATTTATTCTCATTTAAGCAATTATAAAACTAATTCAATATATATCCTAACACACCGCGAGTGCCGAGGTTTACTAGGAAAGAAATATCTAATTACGGAGACGGATCCGCACGTGATCAAATGCAAATTTAACCGACTTTCAATCAACAATTTTGTTGTTGTGCGTTAGTCCGGAACAAAAGCATTAATTCACTTGTAGGCTGGGGACAGTAGCCAAAGTCTCGCAGGACTTGCGCGTTCAAAGCCATATTAACCTTCATAATATTTCTCCAGTTTTCATTCTCCTCAGGCAAGTGCAAAGAATAATCGTGATTTATTCTTATTTAAGCAATTATAAAGCTAATTTAATATATATCCTAACACACGGCGAATGCCGATGTTTATTGGGAAGGAAATATCTAATTACGGAGACTGGTCCGCAGGTGATCAAATGCAAATTTAACCGACTTTCAATCAACAATTTTGTTGTTGTGCGTTAGTCCGGAACAAAAGCAATGGTTCACTTGTAGGCTGGCGACAGTAGCCAAAGTCTCGCAGGAGTTGCGCGTTCAAAGCCATTATTAACCTTCATAATATTTCTCCAGTTTAATTCTCCTCAGGCCAGTGCAAAGAATAATCGTGATTTATTCTTATTTAAGCAATTATAAACCTAATGTAACATATATCCTATAATATAATAATAGCATTGTGAATCCGGAAATCCCACCCTGTTATCTTGTTACAAATTAACAAGTTGCAGACCAATAACACAAATTACCAAATTAAATTTAAAAGTTATCTCTTCATAAGGCTGACGGGTGACAATGCAAGTAATTAGGGGATACAGGAAACAATTTAAAAGCTACAGGCACGTCATAATTGGAATGACTGTTTACATGTAAGACGCATTACGTTATGCTGGTGGGATATTTACGACGAACGTGGCATACCAATGACAATGGTACAACTAGTTTGAAAACATTTTTTATATTATGCAGGTAGAAAGTGGTGAGATAACATGGATCAGATATTAAGATAAATGTCCTATGTATGAAGTTAGACAGATTTCATAAATCGTGACTGTTTTCTCAATTTAATAATTCAGTGAATTTGCATAAAATGTGACCCAACCCAAGACTGTTGATTTATGCATTCACTTGGAATCAGAGAATCACTTTTCATTATATATTGTTTGAATTACTTTTGTAAGTATAGGTTGTGGTGTTCCATCTACCTGGTTCTATATGCAAACTGTTTTATGGTTTCTCAACTTGAACTATTCTTTTAATGTCCAAACAACAAATACAAATTTACATATATATTATAGCGCAGAGAGTTTTATTTGGAATAAACGCTGTTTTAAGTGCTACAAAATAGCGTGTATTATCATGGATCGGTTGATCAAAACATCTCCATGTCCTAAATTATATAGTAACTTCTCAAACCAAATTTGCCTATTTTCCTCCACGGGATATCTTTTGTAATCAGACAATATTGAGCCATAAATTATACAAACATATTCCCTATTTTGGAACAAGACAACTACAATGAAGATTGTTTTGGTTGACACATGTACAGTTAAATGCGAGAACATATTATTTTGATCATGTGTGACAGAGATCAGATTCTGAATAATGCGCATTCCTGTATTGATTTTGATCCGATAGAGAAAATATTTTTCAGATTGATGGTTATAGTGATTCTCAATATAAAAAGCGTATAATAATAGACTCATAAACAAATATATATTTGTAACATAATTTATTTTCTCTGCTGATTTTGTGATAATTTGTTTGGTAAATAGTACTACAAAGTAATGACAATCGGTCAGATTTAATGATATTCGTAAATTCAAACACCAAGGGATTCTCTAATTGCTTTGATGATATTCGGTACATCTTTGCATAACATATATGAAATGATGTTTAAATAATCTGATTTTTGATTGATTTTCGGTTGACGTTTTAGAAAAGATGAGAAAAATATCAAGCAAATATTCTACAAATTAAAAAAAATCAGTAAACCTAGATAGTTGAAGACAGAAAATATAATTTAGCAAAACAATATATCTATTCTTTGCTAAAATATTGTAATAAATTTGGAGTTGCTAGCCCGAAATAGTTAGCCAGTTAGTAGGAGCAAACATCACAGAGAGGAGTGTTAGTGAATTTGAACCATGCTGATTTTAGGCACAAGCCGAATGACTGTCCCTGTTTGTAACATAGTCCATATTAAAATTCAGCGGTGTATACAAGTATTGTGATTGAAAAGGCAGCATTTATGGTTGGAAATCAGTAAATTATAGAATGGAATCAATAAGTTGGAACTTGGTAGGTACCGTTTATGTGGCCATAGTGGAAAATGGGCGTATGTATGTGAGCGTGATACGCCGGAAATTCTGTGGATTGACTGGCCTAGGGTCGCGCAGTTAAATATTTCCCAGTTAGTAAGGGAATACTGGTGTAATTTCTATGGCATGACAAGCTATCGGTACGGAAAACGGATGATAATGAATAAAAACCATGCAAAAGTGCGGTTAATGGACTCTTGGGCAAGTTGTCTCCTCTGGGTCGCCCATTGATTACAGCAAAGATTGATAATTATAGCAGACACGGCTTTCTTTCCATTTTACAACTCAAGTTGTATGGAAGTCTTTGGAAATTTGGGGAAAACATATGACTTCTAGCGTGACTCGCGCCAGGGTTTTGACACCGCTCGGTCAAGTGAATACCCCTGTGGGTATAACAATATTGTTGTTCTGATTCAGTGCTGAAGGAACACTGACATACAGAAGCGAGGTTTGGTTGATCCGACGAATAATTTGATTCAATGTGTTCGTGGCGCCAAGAAAGAATTTCGCAAAGATGTTTGCATCTTATGCGTGGTCAACATTCAAAGTTATACGCGACACTGATGGTGTCGATGATTTTATCAATGCTACCATGAACGACCGACGAGTTGCGACGATTACCATTTACCTCGGCAATCAAAGATGTACATGTATTCTAAAAATGAAATGTATCGTATTAGGAAAAACAGACCCTGTCCTTCATAATGAAACATTGCTATATTGAGTAAAAATTCCAAACCAGGAATGTTGACTGGTATTGATACAACGCATTATGAATGAGCGTATCCTGTAACCATGGTTATTTATGAGATGTATCCGCTGAATGATAAACCCAGTGTTCTAAAACCGACAAAATTTTCAAAACCAAACGTTTAGCCGAACGAGTAACAGAGAATTTCAAAAATGCGATACGTGGAAACGGTTGCACGGATCTAAGACGTACACATGTAAACGAGTGCTCTGTAATAGTTGAAGATACTGGAGCGTCTATCAAAGACTTTGATGAGCTTGGTAAGAAACTAAAATTACCCATAATAATAAAAACTATAACCGGTGTTATTTTGTACGATTGAAATATAAATCGAAGGGAGCTTCGATTGAAATTATTAATCATAATCCGCATGAGTAGACAGTAACAATATTTCCACGAAATCGAACCGTAAGATTTTATGACCGTGATATATGTGATTTTATTGAAAATATTTGTAAGAGCGATCCTGTATCCGTGTGGTTATTTTGAAGTCAAAGAATGAAAAGTTTTGCTCAGTTTGTACGACCGAGTGGAGACATTTATCGTCAGAATCTTTCTACGAAGAAACGAAAATAATTAGCAGAAAATTGCATCGCAAAATTAAAATATTGAACACTTACTGAATAATTGTTTACCGTTCCGTCAGTTGCTGTTCATTCTGCATGAGCAAAATATTCGTGGAAGCCAACACGATTTAAATGTTTTGATGACGTGCATCTCAGTTACTGCGAATATGGACACGGCGGGTTGTGGAAAGCTAACTACGATTATGTTATCTCGTTTGGTATGGCAGTGTGTTATCTTGGAAGTTTTCTTGAAATGGATGATTGTCACGGATATTTGAAACGATTTGGACATCAAACACAAGATATAACCAGAGTTGCGATAAATGGACTTTTACCGGGTTTTGACTTGACACTGGATTCGCTTATATAAAATCATTTGAGTTTACTAAAGATCTTCATCCAGTTTGTTATGTCTGGTTTGGTAGACACTTTGCCGAAAAGAAGTGGGTAACCATTGTGTTACGATATGTGACCGACGAAAAAATAATAATATTTTATGAAATAAGTGAAGCAATTTTATCATATCGTCCGCAGAAAGAAGTTTGGTTACCACAACAACAAAACTTCTGATGATGAAGATCCCAATATAACCGAGTTTGAAATAAAAACCGCAAAAGACCTTGGCAGATGAATAATGGGTAAATTTACCAAAGAATGATGATATGAACAATATTGAGTATGGACGATACTGAACCTGATTTTAGAATTGTGATGCAACAAACAAAACTATATTTTTAAGTCTAAATAATGCTTTCTTGTCGAACGGAACTGAATTAGGTACGATTGCTGGCTACATTGATCAAAAGTTATCACAGTTTAGTCATCTAAGATCTTCAATGCTGGCATATATTTCGATAAATTTATTTTCGACGATCAGCAGAATTCTCAATACCGCTATTAAAGTCGCTAAGAATTCATTTTATATCGAAAGAAAAGTTTCAGAATTGCTGACCCAATTTTATATACGTACTGCTTACGATGTGTCCGTCCTTGGGTGAATGGAAAACAAAACAAGAAAGGATACATAATTATTCTGAATCTGCCGACGCTGAAATAAACGATAATTATTTCAAAAATATTAAAATGTCAAAAGTGTCATCTGTTCCGTCAGTGTATGATCCTATGACTAGATATACGACAGTTGTAAACGACCGGGAAGTTATGGTAAAGCAACTCGTGTGATAGAAGTATTTGGACATAGTTCGTAAATATCTCTTGATCGTTTTAAACCCTACACAGAGACGCGACAGACAGACAAATAAACGAGGAGTTCAATTATGCATATATCATAAATGTTTTCGATGGAAGGTAGATAAATGTACTCATGAGCGAAAGGGTGGAAAATATATCCCAACTATCATCATTTGGGATGCAATATGCACCACATCTAAAGAGATAATACAAATAGTTTTTGACTGGTTGTCAACAAAAAGATGCTCCTGTGATAATATGCGGCGATCATGGTCAGCCTTTTGATGGATTGTCATGAAGGGCTGAACGGTTTTATAAATTATTATCAATAAATAACTGATGATCATAGAGAACTTGATTCAGATTAAGAAATTAATCAGACTACAAATAAATAAGGTACAGTGTGATATAATGCGTGATATAATTTCAGAAACAAATAAACGATTTTTTGAATTTTTCGAGACCAGATGATTTGATAGTTGCCAGTAGAAAGATAGATCGCGATACACTTTAAAAAAACAATTATTTTTGTTGCATACAGATTTCATTTTAAATTTACCCGTACCATGATGCTATCGTCCAACGTATAAACGCAAACAAAACATTGAAATTAATATACCAGTATCGTCAGAGAAACGAAATATTGGGTAAAATAATCTTCTTTTGGTTCATGTCATTGTTGTTGAGAGCGCATTAGCTATGGACAAAACTCCATGGACGCTAGGATGAACAATGACAATTCATGTATATGTTTTTGATAACAATGGAGGGTTTCATCGAAATTAATAGAGTAACGTCATTATTTATTGCAGCTATCACTTCTGGTATTCTTGCAACAAATTCACGAGATCTCATTATCTTTGAACTTTATTCATGGATATTTCCTTTGCATATGCAAAAGTCCGCTTTTCATGTATTCGATTAAATCGTTCAACGATTGCCTTATAACGATGAACTGCGTTGTGTCATCATCTGACTTGGAATTCAGAGACGATACTGCACCTATGAATGCTTTACCAGGATCACCTGTAGCAGCTGAGGCCATCAAAAGGGTACTCGCTCAAAGCTCAAAAGCAAATGCAACTTTAATAGCTGGTTTAGTTAAAACGGCTCAACGTCTTTATATTTACTTACAACGTCAACGATAGTCAACGCTTTTTTATGTGTATTGACGTGAACAATGTTTATAGTATCTTGTTATAAAGCATAATATCCGCCTGACAAACGTCGTTAGGAACGCTAACATCATGTAGTGCATACTGCGCTTCTTTAGGTGGTGATATATAAATTTGCCATACCGCCTGCCGTGCAAACCAATGTGCAGCAATAGAACGTGTATTACTTCCTGCATAAGCGAGTTTAATAATCGTCGATCTACCTCTCTACTATGTCTTGGGCTCTAATAAATCGATTGATTTATTTTGTAATAATCGGTTGATGATGCTTGATGATTAGCATTTACAGGATACTCTCCAGGTTCGGCAAGTCTTATATCAAATAAGGTTCCAGGACCAACATAATTATATCTAGGAAGATTTTCGCTCTTGAATATTTAGTTCATGGAAGTTCTGGAACTTTTGACATTATGTAACAGTATCACCGCCATATTTATATAGAATTATAGTTAAAAACAAAACATTTTTAGTCACATTTTCCACTGTATCCTATTCTCTTTCCATTTTTGTTGTATCTGTTGCTGACTAAGTGGATGGAGTTTTTCACTCTACAACGTAAACAATATAAATCCGTACAATTGGGATGTAATTGATTTCTCTGCGACACGAAAACAAGAACCAGTCAAACATCATCCAGCGCTACCGAATTCTATTATAATGATAATAACAGATCCGTCTGGTAGAGGAAAGACACATTAATTACGTAATTTGATACTGAGATGGTTCAAGTGAGAGAAGTATATTTAGTTGCACCATCAGTAGATGTTCACAGATGCTACGATGTTCTCAAAGATTTTGAAGAGAACGCAAAATTATTAAATAAAGGTGATGGTATTATTAATATTATTACCGATGTTATGAAGCGCCGAGAGTTGATAAACCGGATTGATTTATTAATAATTTAGTTGTTTACGATAGTGTAATGCTGCATTAACAGTCAAATTCGGGGAAGAATATTTTCTCGAGGCAGATATACACATACTGATAAACTTTATATAACTCAGCGATACACGCAGATACCTAAAGTGATCAGAAATAACTGTAATATTATATCTGTATTGGATGATACTTAGAAATATTCATCAGACTTGGTGTTCAGGAGCTATGGATATAATTAAGTTTTATAACCTCTTTTTACGTGCGCAAGCGACCCCACTCAGATTTCTAACAATACACGCACCAAACCCTAGGTTGCGCTATCGTATTGGTCTTGATAAAAGTTTTGCTTAAGAAATAGCATTTTCTCGGATATAATAATAAAGCCGCAGAGAGGATAAAAATGTCCGGCGTGTAAACAAAAGACACATACAAAATTAAACAAACACTAAGAACAAAAGATTAAATTGCATCAACAACAAAAATCAGAGGTTCCGGTTAATTATAGGCATCTGTTTGGCGTTATTGACCTTATTTCTATCATTTTCGTAGTAACCTTTATTTTTCAAACATGACGTACCTGCAAAAAGGTATATTCGCCCTTTCTGCTGCTTACATACATACATACATACATACATACATACATACATACATACATACATACATACATACATACATACATACATACAAGCATGTAGTCACGCATACATAAACATTATATATATATATATATATATATATATATATATATATATATATATATATATATATATGCAGAGTGAGATAGATAGATAGATAGATAGATAGATAGATAGATAGATAGATAGATAGATAGATAGATAGATAGACATCTATATGGTTGAACGATAGATGGATGGATGGATAGATAGATAGACAGCTATATGGTTGAACGATAGATGGATGGATAGTGTGGCTATCAGTTTAATAGTTTCCCCATTCTGATGTTCTGCTATGATTCATGCCTGCTGGCATGTCTTTTCTTTTTTTCTTTCTTAAATATAAATAAATGTAAACATGCACAATGTTTCAGTACTTATTTCCCCACGATTTAATAAATCTAATTATGAGTATATAACTGATGGAACATAATCAATTAATTTATATCTTCTTTTGTCACGACAACAATCATTTGTAGCATAAAATGTATTATATGTCGTGCATAAGGTCCTGTTAAGGTCACATAATAGGAGTAATATGACAACTAGATTGACTGAAATGACAAATCATAACTTCTGTGGAATAATTAACGTGACTAATTTATACACGAATGTAGGGACAATGAATTCTTGTAGACATTACTGATATGGCTCGCGTACTCTCCTGAACCACGGAAGACGATTTAATTTAAACTTTTGCAGATTGTATCATCACAATGACTAAAGCCCCATACATTCTTGTGTACCTTTCTTTCAACATATATACCTACCTACCTACGTACCAACGTACCTACGTACCTATCCACCTACCTACCTACCTACCTACCTACCTACCTACATACATACATACATACATACATACATACATACATACATACATACATACATACATACATACATACATACATACATACATACATACATACATACATACGTGCCTGCGTGCATAAATACATACATACATTTTTCATTATTTAATGGATATCTGTAGCAAACGGTATTCTTAAAATGAATTACTTTTTCTAGTTGATGTAAGAATGACACGGTGTCAACATCAAGACACGCGCCGATTATTTACATGCTGATGACATCAAGTATCGCATCATAGTTTGTATATATGTATACAGCCGCACCTTCTAAAGCTATTTAAGTATATACATAATTTGCCAGAAGGCATAAAATGGACGATGCAAGATAATGTATTTTGCATGTTTGAATAATTTAAGAACACCAGTTCTTGTGTAGGAGGTGAATACGTTGGTACATATTCCCTTGTATTACAAACACGAGGCTGATAAGAATATTTCTTAATATGTTGAGATGACGTAGTTTATAATTTGACTATTCAAATAATAAATATATCATCTTCATTAATGAATATGTCTGGATAGGTATTTGTTTCTTTCCATAATTTATAAAAGTTTGAAATGATATATATTTGGATTGTAAACTCGTACATATTAATCATATTTAATTTTTCATTCAAATTGTTCGTTATTAAAAATTGTATTTGTATCACCATCAATTGTGCTGTATTGTAAATCTGAACTCCCATTCGATTATCTTGCTAAAGATATCATTCTTTAATTCTTAATATTTATGGAAACGTTCTCCAGTCAATATCATTCATTTATTTATACCTCATTACTAGACATCATTATATGCTGCCATACTGCAAATATGGATGCAATAGTGTTCAATTTAAGTTAAAATCAAAGTCACCTACACTCGTTCGTATTTATAATATTGCAAATAATAAATCGGCTATTGAAGAATAACAATAATCTTTTGCTAGTTTTACTCACTATATATATGTAGGACATTGCAATAATTGATGAGAGTCATAATCGGCAATAACTTTCCATTTGGGTTATTCTGCACCTGCGCAATAACTAATCTACGAGCAAATATTGCACGTACGTCTCCATGTGTAATTTGAAAGCATACAATCTGAAAATGTATTCGACAAAGACGGGTAGTTTACCTCGGAAGTATAATCTTGAATATTTCCTCTTGAACTTCACTAATAAATTTCCACTAACAGATCTCAGTGAAAACAAATGGTCAACATGTTGATACTTGCAACAGAACAGAGGCGTAGCTAGTGTGTTTGGCGCCCGGGGACAATATTCATTCCCCCCCCCCCCTTTACTCTGAAACCCATTATTTTCATCAATAAAATCACCATTAACCGTTACAATTTATTTTAAAGCCCATTTTGGCGCCCCCACTAGTATGGCGCTTGGGGACATATGTACCCCCTGCCCCCCCCCCCCGCTACGCCTCTGCAATAGAAGATACAGAGTTCGACAATTAATTAACTCAAATTCGTCCATCAACTTTGAATAATTAATTATGACCGCATCTTCACCAGATTTTTAATATACCTGTGGGTATTAAAGCCGTGTCGAGCAGCAGAGAGGGCGAACCCAACACGATTTTAAAGGTTATTATTTGCTAAACAAAGGCTTTTTAGAGTGGGTGAACCATCCTGATTTACAAGGTTCCATTAGACCTGATGATGTAAATTAGACCATTATCATGATACCAGAACCGTTGTTGGTTACTGTTTTCTGACTTTTTTCAAAATATGGTACATACGCGAGTTTTTGCGCGATGACACTTTATTCGTGGTCATGTATATTTTGCTGATGTAAATTAGACCTTTATCATGGTATGAGAATCTTACATTGCTGATGTAAATTAGACCATTATAATCGTACCAGAATCTTACATTGCTGATGTAAATTAGACCATTATCATGGTACCAGAATCTGACATTGCTGTTGTAAATTAGACCATTATCATGGTATCAGAATCTTACATTGCTGATGTAAATTAGACCATTATCATGATACCAGAATCTTACATTGCTGATGTAAATTAGACCATTATTATGGTATCAGAATCTTACATTGCTGATGTACATTAGACCTGATGATGTAAATTAGACCATTATCATGATACCAGAATCTTACATTGCTAATGTAAATTAGACCATTATCATGATACCAGAATCTTACATTGGTGGTGTAAATTAGGCCATTATTATGGTATCAGAATCTTACATTGCTGGTGTAAATTAGGCCATTATTATGGTATCAGAATCTTACATTGCTGATGTACATTTGACCTGATGATGTAAATTAGACCCTTATCATGGTACCAGAATCTTACATTGCTGATGTAAATTAGACCATTATCATGGTACCAGAATCTTACATTGCTGGTGTAAATTAGACCATTATCATGGTACCAGAATCTTACATTACTGATGTAAATTAGACCATTATCATGGTACCAGAATCTTACATTGCTGATGTAAATTAGACCATTATCATGGTACCAGAATCTTACATTGCTGGTGTAAATTAGACCATTATTATGGCATCAGAATCTTACATTGCTGATGTACATTAGACCTGATGATGTAAATTAGACCATTATCATGGTACCAGAATCTTACATTGCTGATGTAAATTAGACCATTATCATGGTATAAGAATCTTACATGGCTGATGTAAATTAGGCCATTATTATGGTATCAGAATCTTACATTGCTGATGTACATTAGACCTGATGATGTAAATTAGACCATTATCATGGTACCAGAATCTTACATTACTGGTGTAAATTAGACCATTATCATGGTATAAGAATCTTACATGGCTGATGTAAATTAGACCATTATCATGGTATCAGAATCTTACATTGCTGATGTACATTAGACATGATGATGTAAATTAGACCATTATAATCGTACCAGAATCTTACACTGCTGATGTAAATTAGACCATTATCATGATACCAGAATCTGACATTGCTGTTGTAAATTAGACCATTATCATGGTATCAGAATCTTACATTGCGGATGTAAATTAAACCATTATCATGGTACCAGAACCTTACAATGCTGATGTAAATTAGACCATTATTATGGTACCAGAATCTAACATTGCTGTTGTAAATTAGACCATTATTATGGTATCAGAATCTTACATTGCTGATGTAAATTAGACCATTATCATGGTACCAGAATCTTACATTGCTGTTGTAGATTAGACCATTATCATGGTACCAGAATCTTACATTCCTGATGTAAATTAGACCATTATCATGGTACCAGAATCTGACATTGCTGTTGTAAATTAGACCATTATCATGGTATCAGAATCTTACATTGCTGATGTAAATTAGACCATTATCATGGTACCAGAATCTGACATTGCTGTTGTAAATTAGACCATTATCATGGTATCAGAATCTTACATTGCTGATGTAAATTAGACCATTATCATGGTACCAGAACCTTACATTGCTGAAGTAAATTAGACCATTATTATGGTACCAGAATCTGACATTGCTGTTGTAAATTAGACCATTATCATGGTATCAGAATCTTACATTGCTGATGTAAATTAGACCATTATAATCGTACCAGAATCTTACATTGCTGATGTAAATTAGACCATTATCATGGTACCAGAATCTTACATTGCTGATGTAAATTAGACCATTATCATGGTATCAGAATCTTACATTGCTGATGTAAATTAGACCATTATCATGGTATCAGAATCTTACATTGCTGATGTAAATTAGACCATTATCATGGTATCAGAATCTTACATTGCTGATGTAAATTAGACCATTATTATGGTATCAGAATCTTACGTTGCTGTTGTAAATTAGGCCATTATTATGGTAACAGAACCTTACATTGCTGATGTAAATTAGACCATTATCATGGTATCAGAATCTTACATTGCTGATGTAAATTAGACCATTATCATGGTACCAGAATCTTACATTGCTGTTGTAAATTAGACCATTATCATGGTACCAGAATCTTACATTCCTGATGTAAATTAGACCATTATCATGGTACCAGAATCTGACATTGCTGTTGTAAATTAGACCATTATCATGGTATCAGAATCTTACATTGCTGATGTAAATTAGACCATTATCATGGTACCAGAATCTGACATTGCTGTTGTAAATTAGACCATTATCATGGTATCAGAATCTTACATTGCTGATGTAAATTAGACCATTATCATGGTACCAGAACCTTACATTGCTGATGTAAATTAGACCATTATCATGGTACCAGAATCTTACATTGCTGATGTAAATTAGACCATTATCATGGTATCAGAATCTGACATTGCTGTTGTAAATTAGACCATTATCATGGTATCAGAATCTTACATTGCTGATGTAAATTAGACCATTATTATGGTACCAGAATCTGACATTGCTGATGTAAATTAGACCTTTATAATCGTACCAGAATCTTACATTGCTGATGTAAATTAGACCATTATCATGGTACCAGAATCTTACATTGCTGATGTAAATTAGACCATTATCATGGTATCAGAATCTTACATTGCTGATGTAAATTAGACCATTATTATGGTATCAGAATCTTACGTTGCTGTTGTAAATTAGGCCATTATTATGGTAACAGAACCTTACATTGCTGATGTAAATTAGACCATTATCATGGTATCAGAATCTTACATTGCTGATGTAGATTAGACCTGATGATGTGAATTGGACCATTATCATGGTACCAGAATCTTACATTGCTGATGTAAATTAGAACATTATCATGGTACCAGAATCTTCCATTGCTGATGTAAATTAGACCATTATCATGGTATCAGAATCTTACATTGCTGATGTAAATTAGACCATTATCATGGTACCAGAACCTTACATTGCTGATGTAAATTAGACCATTATTATGGTATCAGAATCTTACATTGCTGATGTAAATTAGACCATTATCATGCTATCAGAATCTTGCATTGCTGATGTAAATTAGACCATTATCATGATACCAAAATCTTACATTGCTGATGTAAATTAGACCATTATCATGGTACCAGAATCTTACATTGCTGATGTACATTAGACCTGATGATGTAAATTAGACCATTATCATGGTACCAGAATCTTACATTGCTGATGTAAATTAGACCACTATCATGGTACCAGAATCTTACATTGCTTGTGTACATTAGACCTGATGATGTAAATTAGACCATTATCATGGTACCAGAACCTTACATTGCTGATGTAAATTAGACCATTATTATGGTATCAGAATCTTACATTGCTGATGTACGTTAGACCTGATGTTATGAATTAGACCATTATCATGGTACCAGAATCTTACATTGCTGATGTAAATTAGACCATTATCATGGTACCAGAATCTTACATTGCTGATGTAAATTAGACCATTATTATGGTATCAGAATCTTACATTGCTGTTGTAAATTAGACCATTATCATGATACCAGAATCTTACATTTGCTGTTGTAAATTAGACCATTATCATGGTACCAGAATCTTACATTGCTGATGTAAATTAGACCATTATCATTGTACCAGAATCTTACATTGCTGGTGTAAATTAGGCCATTATCATGGTACCAGAATCTTACACTGCTGATGTAAATTAGACCATTATCATGGTACCGGAATCTTACATTGTTGATGTACATTGGACCTGATGATGTAAATTAGACCATTATCATGGTATCAGAATCTTACATTGCTGATGTAAATTAGACCATTATCATGGTACCAGAACCTTACATTGCTGATGTAAATTAGACCATTATCATGGTATCAGAATCTTACATTGCTGATGTAGATTAGACCTGATGATGTGAATTAAACCATTATCATGGTACCAGAACCTTACATTGCTGATGTAAATTAGACCATTATTATGGAATCAGAATCTTACATTGCTGATGTAAATTAGACCATTATCATGCTATCAGAATCTTGCATTGCTGATGTAAATTAGACCATTATCATGATACCAAAATCTTACATTGCTGATGTAAATTAGACCATTATCATGGTACCAGAATCTTACATTGCTGATGTACATTAGACCTGATGATGTAAATTAGACCATTATCATGGTACCAGAAGCTTACATTGCTGATGTAAATTAGACCACTATCATGGTACCAGAATCTTACATTGCTGATGTACATTAGACCTGATGATGTAAATTAGACCATTATCATGGTACCAGAACCTTACATTGCTGATGTAAATTAGACCATTATTATGGTATCAGAATCTTACATTGCTGATGTACGTTAGACCTGATGATATGAATTAGACCATTATCAAAGTACCAGAATCTTACATTGCTGATGTAAATTAGACCATTATCATGGTACCAGAATCTTACATTGCTGATGTAAATTAGACCATTATTATGGTATCAGAATCTTACATTGCTGTTGTAAATTAGACCATTATCATGATACCAGAATCTTACATTGCTGTTGTAAATTAGACCATTATCATGGTACCAGAATCTTACATTGCTGATGTAAATTAGACCATTATCATTGTACCAGAATCTTACATTGCTGGTGTAAATTAGGCCATTATCATGGTACCAGAATCTTACACTGCTGATGTAAATTAGACCATTATCATGGTACCGGAATCTTACATTGCTGATGTACATTTGACCTGATGATGTAAATTAGACCATTATTATGGTGTCAGAATCTTTCATTGCGGATGTACATTAGACCTGATGATGTAAATTAGACCATTATCATGGCACCAGAACCTTACATTGCTGATGTAAATTAGACCATTATCATGGTATCAGAATCTGACATTGCTGATGTAAATTAGACCATTATTATGGTATCAGAATCTTACATTGCTGATGTAAATTAGACCATTATCATGATACCAGAATCTTACATTGCTGATGTAAATTAGACCATTATCATGGTATCAGAATCTTACATTGCTGATGTAAATTAGACCATTATCATGGTACCAGAATCTTACATTGCTGATGTAAATTAGACCATTATTATGGTATCAGAATCTTACATTGCTGATGTAAATTAGACCATTATCATGGTACCAGAATCTTACATTGCTGTTGTAAATTAGACCATTATCATGGTATCAGAATCTTACATTGATGATGTAAATTAGACCATTATCATGGTACCAGAACCTTACATTTCTGATGTAAATTAGACCATTATCATGGTATCAGAATCTTACATTGCTGATGTACATTAGACCTGATGATGTAAATTAGACCATTATCATGGTACCAGAATCTTACACAAGTAGATTAGCTTCCTAACGACTAGAAGCAGTTAAGAAATTTCTACCAGCTCGTGATTATATCAGACAAAAATTACAAGTGCGTCATAAATCTCAATCTGAATTTGCAGTAGGTTCCGAAAAATCTGTTTGGCCACTCACAAAAGTTACTGAAAGCTTTGCAGAATCTACGAAAGGTCTTCTTCCATCAATAAACCAAACTGCGGAACAAACTGAAAAAATAACAACAAGAACTAAGAATTATTTTATTTTTTTAAATTATTTTAGTTGATATAGTCTCATCATAATTACAACCGCAGGCGACCGCTGTTGACTCTACCTGTAAGTAAATACGTAAAGAAACAGAACCGGAAGAAACGAGAGGAAGAACAAGTTTCACTATCTGAAAAATGTACTAATGAGATTATTAATTGATAAAAATACAATAAATCGACTGATTCATCTGGTTTTACCTTTTGCAGGTTTTAATCATAGAGAAAGATACTTAATCCCGAGCATGATAGACCTGTGGGCAGAGATGTATTGTATAGATGGATATATCTCATAAAATATGACAAGGACCGAGTTTAAAAGACGGCTCCAATATTTACGATCTAAATAAGAACAATACGGGAATTTGAAAATGCCCAGCTTCAACAACAATCCAGCTCACAATATCAACTTACACCGCCACAGCAATAGATAGAACCACAACAATATCTTTCGCAAATGCCTTCACAACAGAAACAAATCACCATTTTCTAGAACCAAGGAATAATTTTACGATGCGCCTGACAACAGCGCGACTGAAAGTGGTTTTACTACCCTGACTACGTCAGAATGAAGTGATCCTATTTCAGGTCCTAACAATATTCTCGATGACTTACAACGACTAGAAATCCCCATAGGAGGAAAACGAGCTGGAAATATTTCCCAGAAATATTTAATGAAGCAGCTGATATTTGTCGACGATTATTTACAGGTGGTATCATGGACGTAATCGTTTATATATCTCTTATTGATGAAACTGTTGATGGTTATTACAGTGATTAGATACATAAATAATAAATAATACGATCATACACAATGCTCAACTAGAGCCCTAATGGTGAGGGCGATAAACTCGCGATTACCAGTCTATAACGTAACTTACGGAGATGGGCTCGGTGATTCAGAATTATTTAAAAACAATACCGTAGGTTGATAAATGGACTCCCGAACGAATGAGTGAGAAATAGGAATACCAGGAATACTAATTTGTGATTAAAAAAATTAGATGTGTTAAAAATGTATATTGATTGGTTATTGTTAAAGAATACAGTAGTGATCATGGTCAACCACCACCGTTTGTTGGATTATCCCTGCATGAATGGCTACAAATGTTTGTAGAATATTATGAGGAGAGAAGAGGTGATCATATAGCACTTGATCCAAAATTAAGAGAGTTTAAGAAATTAAATGGATTACAGTCGAATATAATTCTGTGTGAAATAATGCGTGAAATAATTTCAGAAACTTCTATTAATGATTTTTTTAGATAATTGGAGACCAGACGAGTTGATAGTGGCAAGTAGAAAGATAGTTCTTCATTCATTTCAGCAGCAATTATTTCAGATGCACAAAGAGAAGTTTTCATAACTGCATGTACTGTTTTATTATCTAGCTACACATACGCGGCATAATATCTATATACCAGGATCATCAGAAGTTAAATGATGTTGTTTCGGTTGAAGTCTGTGTTGTAGAGGATACGCTAAGTATGAAAAAATCTCCATGGAGACGCAATGATAATCCATTCACCTAAAGGATTAACTATTATTGATACAGTTGTTTGGATCATTGATGATGATATCGAATGGTCAAATTTAGTCTATATCGCAGTGTCGCGAGTTAAGAAGAAAATAACTCTGCTGCGAAGGGCTATTATAAATGTTACTGGCACCAACATCGAAATTTTTAGCGATGATATAGTAAGAAATTACAGGCCTACCCGTGTATGTAACTGCGATGGAAATTGTATGTTACCTAATACCCCAAATAGGATCAGTCGCTCATTTTACCATTTTCAAGTTCACCGAGTTCATCTAAATACCTTACGCTAAACCTACCTCATACTGATTGTTTATGCGAGAAATTCATGAGATCCTATATTGTTTTAATTTATTACTTTGCGTACTGATATCCAAACAACCGCTCAGCAAGATTCTATCAAATCGTTCAACGATTGCCTATCACGGTTTTTTGCAGTGTATCCTCGTCCTGTTTTGACATTATTTCTTTCATTAGCGATGACACTGCACCCTGAAGTTCTCGTTAGGTTGATTGAATATTTATTTACGAAGCAACAATAGTTACTGTGCTTTAACGATGATTTAATATAACATGATTCAACATCTATATTCCATTCATTGACTAGTTTTTTAAAGAAAAAACGTTGATGCATAAATGGTCATACATACATACTTACATAGATGCACGAACGCACACATACACACACACAGACACACACACACACACAGACATACAAACACACACAATTTTATCTTAATACAAAATGTGCTGTTTCAATAAAAGTAGATTATTTCCGCTCTTGCTGGCATAACACTATGTACACGCACTTCAGCAAGTACACGAGTGATCTTCGTGTTTACAAAGGCGATATGCGTCATGTAACATGGAGATGGAGCACTCTTACAGCAGATCAGGAATAAATTTAGAAATATTATGTAAAGAAACATGTAAAGTAAATAGTGCGTGGCTAAGGTGTTTTCTTTCTTTCTTCGATTTTAGAAACAATGTCTTTATATTATGGGGTTGTTTAGAAGGTTGTTTACATCTTTGACATACTGTGAAGGTAATTACGATTGTTTCGGTGCAAGTGATTATACAGCGATTGTCTGAATAGAGACGTGGTCTTTGATAGGAATAAGTTATTGTGAGGTAAATAACCATGACTTGTTCACAAATTAGCAAGACTAGTTTCAGTCGAAGAAAATTGTTAAAAATGACACTCTGTAGATCCTAAAAATTGGAATACTTAACTAAATATATACCATGTAGTTTATCTTACGCTTACATTAAAAATTATAGTATGCCCGGTCTCTTGGCTTGTTATATTTTGTAATTAAGGCTCATTAGAAAACGTGCCTTCTACTCTTTATTTTTACTATTTTTGTCGTGTAATTTTTAGATGGGTTTACCTTTATAATGTAAATATAAACGTATATATCATTTTTCATCTACTCACATGTACAAACAAATACAAATACGCTATCAGTAGTTTGGTATAGATAGTTACAAAAATTAAGGCGGTACTGTGTCATTTCGCCCTAAAAAAACAGGAATCAAATTTAGTAAATTGCTTAAGATCTGTGTGTGTGTGTGTGTGTGTGTGGACAAACATAACAGGTTGTGTTCAGGCGACCTTGTGGTTCGCCAATCAAGTCACGGCTTTCAACGTTTCCGAAAGTGACACACGTCATTCGGAACATATTGCTACTAACGATAACTCTCCATGATACGAATATTTGTATTGGTTTATATAAAAAAAACTACTACAAACAGGTGGACATACAATTCAAGAGGTCACTAAAACGTGAAATTGTGTCGGTGACTGTCAGATTTCCATGTAGGACTGTCGAGATTAGAATTTAATCAGACTGGTGTGTGAGTGTGTGTGTGTGTGTGTGTGTTATATTTTGTTGATAAACCTAAATCAGAATAAATGTTTTGGCGATACAGGCAAAGATATCCAACAATGAAAACCAATCAAGTGCGTTATTTATGTAAGGCATTCGCATGAAGCATGTTAGATCATCTGCACTTTTGCAAGTGTCAAAAATTTCAAAATAAGAATGACATATGACTATCGGCATTTTCCAGAAATGTTGAAATCAAAGGAAATAAATTTGTATGTTGCATAAATTGTATTGATGTTTGCCATTTGCACAGTAAAGTGTTGTTGACATGGATTACGATATCTGGCCCCAGTACACATGGCAAGGATTCAGCCTTAAGGCACGTGTTTTTTATTTAATAATATGATGAAACATGCAGTCTGTTGATGTCAAGCTTATTTTAAAAGCACTAAATACTATTACGTAAAAGCACGATTCAACGTATTGTATTGTTGATCAGATATATCTGACTCTCCTGATGCCGGATGTGTGGTAAGGTCATTGAGTCCTTACTTTATTCTCAAATGAACACAACTCAGAAACAGCAATGAACACATAATTTCCTATATCGCTTGCAGTACCAGCAGTAAATATTTTTGCAAAAGAATAATCTTAAAGATATATTCTATCAATATTTTAGACTTGTCTTTAATCTATATTTCTATATCAATGGTAGTTTTAATACATTTCTCTTCAGAAATGTTGTTAGAATGTGGGAATATTTAATGCCATTAAGATAGTCTTTTTGCGTAGAACTGATGTCCAGGAGGTAGAGGTATAAATAGTTTCACCCCTCCGTCAATCCACCCATTCCACCTCTCCCACCCAAACTCACATGACACAAACACACAACTATGAACTATGAGACGACTCGTACACCGGTATCGAAATATTGCTTTCATATCGTTTCTATTTTGGGTTTGTGTGGTGGGTACAACGCTGATTTTCAGTCTTTTCGTCTTATTTTATTTTGATTTAATTATATTGTTCAACTCATTTAATTGAAGTGGGTGACTGAGTATTTTCTCCAACATAGTGCCAGTGAAAATATTGTATTCAATTCAACTTATAGAGATGGTGGTGGGGTTTTTTGTTTTTGCATATTTTTCACGCTACATGGACTAATTAGAGATCAAACTTTCATAATTCCAAAATTAAGAAAAATGTAAACCCAAAATTACTCCCAAAGAGGAACTCTCGTTCTTATTATCCAAGTAGAATTCTGGAAGCAGTGGCAAAGGTGACAATGTCTCATTCGAGTAATTAGAATGATGTCTTGCTATAGAAATATTAACCTTCCTTGCTAAGATAAATAGCACACCGATGTAATTAATATCACATTTTGAGTATGGTAGGCTATGTGTTGCGGACTTGATCAAACAATGCAGTTTACGTCAAAAAGTCAAATTAAAGACTGTAAATAAAGACATTTACATACTTAGGTTATTATATCCTGGCAATATATCTACAAAACAACATATACCGATTTGTCATTATGTTTACAAAATCGTGTTAACAAATCGCAATCGGGACGTTTTTATGTTAATGCTAAATACGTCACCTTGGTCACGCATGCAAAACATTTGATGACGACGATAAGGCAGCTTTATGTTTTCAAATGTTCTAAAGTGTCAGAGACAAAAACTGGTACTAATACTAGTGCATGAAATGTTAAATGCACATGATGTAGTCCTGACGTTGTAGCTGACACAACATTTTAACACTGCATATTAATTTTGCTTCTGCATTGAAATGGTAACTATAAGCAAATTTGATTTGATTAGTTTTCATGTGTTATGGCATCGCATCACTAATATGTTACTAAATGAGTGACATTAACACGATATTTTAAGGAGTGTTCTCCTAAATTGCATAATGTGGTTCAGACTCAATATTAAAATACAAACATATCAAGATTACAATTGTCAACAAAACCAATAAAAAAGAAAAAATATAAAAATATTAATATATCTTACACCAGAGTACGGGAATATCCGTCAACCACTGCTCCGACCCCGCCTTCAAGCAACTAAAAGATGTACCGGTAATGTGTAATATATTAGAGAAGTTCACCCATCCAAAGTTATATATATATATATATATATATATATATATATATATATATATATATATATATATATATATATATATATATATATATATATGTCTGTGTATGACTTCCACGAAATACACATATTTGTTCAATGTGACATAGCGTTGAAGATTTTGGAGAACCCTGGATAAGACCATTTCTTTGAATTAATGCCAAAGTTTTTATACCGATTCTTGTTGTTGATATTGTTGTTGGTGTTCCGGTGCGTCTATTTTAAGCTTACCTTTGCTTAATGTTTGATGAATGTAGCTCATTTCACTGACATGTCATTACCCCAAAATTTGACAATTAGTTTGCTTAGCCACTCAAACATGTTACTACTAAGAAACATCTTTATCTGAGAAACGAAATGGAAAATGAAAAATGGAGCGCCTCCCCCATCGGCAAAAAATAAACCGAAGCAACAACACAAGTTAAAGTTTGGTCGCCAACATAACTTCATTAAACCGTAATAGTCACCACCTTGAATATAATGAAACGCATGTGCCTGTAAGGGGAGTTTTATTATTAAGTTACAGTTTCCATTCCATTTATTCCAATCTTTTAAATGGGTTCAGAGTAGAGATCCTTTCTAATTTTTTAAAGACTTGCGTGGTAATGTTTCTTTAAGCAGTCTCAACCGACAAACTATGTTTATACTTTAGTGGAGTGTGAGCCACGCAAAACTCACTTTATATCAGATGTTAGAATTTTATGAACTTTTTGCACTTAGTGTATATCACGTAAATGTCCTTGACTGATAGGATATAAAACAGTAAGGGAATTATCTAGGTCTTGAACATCTTTGATGGCTAAATTGCGAGCAGTTGTACATTATTGAAGGCGTGCAACATCTTATAAATATGAACGTTATTGTAAACACTTAAGTATCTACGCTCTTTAAATATAAAGTGAATGTGTTTATTGATTCCTCCAGAAGGGTTGGTTTAACACAAGAGCATGGGTTTCGTTCATCAAAGCATTGAATGCGTTTTTAATATTTGTATTAACTTTGGAGTCATGGTGCTTGACATTCTTTCACAAAATGAATTAAAAAGGTACTTGTATCACTTAGTTCGATGCAGATGTCTGTCTTTGAAATAAAATACCATAGGATGACACACGTTTGACATGAGGGCATATTTGTCTGTAAACGTGTGGGGTTAGGTGGTGGTGAGTGAGTGAAGCATATGTATATTTGTATATGCGTGCGTTTGTAAAATGATAAGAGATAGAGAACAATTTAAAACTGTATACACTATGTTACCTTCATTTAATATAGTGTTGGGGGTGTGGTGGGGGTTATACAATGTACATGACGGCGAGAACAACTGAAGAAGACGAACACGGAAAACGCCTTTAAGAACCATCAACCCACTGAAGCTAGAGGCACATTTCCTGAAAATGGTCATTGGTCTGTACACTTTAAACTAAAGATAATATTTTATGCTATGCTAGAAATTACTAGATTTTCCAATTAAAATATATTTGATAATTCGCCAATCTTAAAATGATGAGTGTTCACTCACAAAATTAAATATATGCACCATTCTCTTGTTTCTAGAGGCGTTCCTCCAATTGAAACACTTCTATGAACTGTAATGACATTTAAATGGTGGTTTATCATTTCGATTTATATTTCTCACTCAATTCAATTTACTCAAGGGTAAGTAAATGGCCGTGCGTCTAGTGCTGAAGGAGCTAAACATGCTGTGGTTGTAGTGTTCTCATTTCTTCATTTAAACTATATTTAATATTTAAAACATGCGTGTGAATGAATTAATTATATTTAGTTAATCAGTTGTTAATGACAAAATAAATTACAATATAGAAGAAAAAGATGATTGTGAAGAACAGACATACATGACAGGAATGTGAAGTGTTCATTCATTCAATCAATACACAGCTGGCTGCAGACAAACTTAACGCCCGCTGGAAATGCAATTCCTGTGTCTGCATATGCTATAAACAAATTATTGTCTATATCATGTAAGCGGCATCTTTGTTATACCATTCATTTTATAAATATTTGATTAAACAGGAAACTCACCAAGCGTCATGTAGTTTAAACGAAAAGTGTTTACTCGTCGTGGCAATGCTTGACATTGAGAATTAGAGTAATGCCAGCATCATAAAATCCACAGAGAGAGAGAGAGAGAGAGAGAGAGAGAGACAGAGAGACAGAGACATAGACAGAGACAGAGACAGAGACAAAGATTGAGCATGTTTTGGCGTCGCAATCTGCTTCGGCAGATGATGTTTCTTGTTTAATTCTAAAGATCCATGACCAATGTTAATACTGTAACAAACTACGTAAACCCAAGTTAAACCGCAATCTCTCTTTTCTCTTTTTCTTCTTCTCTTTTTTCTTAAAACGTAGCTTTAAGAATTTTTGAAGTGAGGCAGCTGTTAGTACCATTTTTAAAGTCTTTGGGATGAATCGGCAGTGGATCACACCCACGATCTCCCGCTCTCGCGGCAGACGCTCTAGCCACTTGGCCATAGGAGCGGTTAAACCGCAATCCATGTAATGGCAGATCTTTGTTCATGTAGATTGCAATTGAACTCTAATTATGCGTGTATATGTATTTTGCTTATTTAACCCTTCCGATCATCGACAGTTATCCACACAGTTAGGCTGATGGTCAGAGCGTACGCCTCGGAACCCAGGCCGAGTCATGCCAAAGACTTACAAAAATGGTACTAACAGATGCCTCACTAAGTGCTCAACATTAATAGGTTAGTGTCAGGGCTGGTCGGCCTGGTGTCAGGATAATGTGACCGGATGGGACATAATGCTACGTGTCTCCAGCATGATGTCCCAGTGCTAGACATCACTATAAACTGCTACACTGCAGACATCGTAGCGCTATGACTGAATAATTTTTAAACCTACATTACAAATCCTAATCACACACACACGCACACACAAACACACACATACAATGTTGACTCAGGATATAATTTCCTCTCTAATCTGCGCATGTTACAATTAAGCTCGAAGCTGTGCATAGAACAATCTCTAATTTGTTCCGAAATTGGTAAAAGAAAATTAAGTAATGAATTTATGATAGTATTGTGTGTTGAGAAACTTGTGAAGCTTCATTTTTGAATTATATACAAAAACAAGTTCTAACGTTATTGGTGCCGTTAAACCTCATATTGACCGACACGAAGCTGAGGTCCATATAATATATGTACTGGATCGGAATATATATATATATATATATATATATATATATATATATATATATATATATATATATATATTCATAGATGAAGTTCTGTCTATGTTGTATTGTGTGATTCAAAATAAATATTACTGCAATATATATATATATATATATATATATATATATATATATATATATATATATATATATATATATATATATATATATATATTTAAGAGTGAAATTATTGGCGGACAAAATTCATATCTCTTTCAATTCTTATATCTTCACATTATGTGTCTTTACCAAACCACGAGACCACTCATGACGCCTATCGATTAGATCATCCGACTTGGTTACAGGAGGTCCCGGGTTTGAACCCTGCCAAGTTTATACCAAATACTTATAAAATGGTAATAACAGCTGCCTCGCTAGACGTTCAGCATTAAGATGTTAACATTAGGGCTGGCCTGCCTGGTTTTAGGTTAGAGTGACTGGGTGGGACATCATTCTACATGTCTGCGGCAGGATTTCCCAGTGCAAGACATCACTATAGACAGCGACTTAAAAAGAAATCGCTCTAAAAATTCTGGCTGTCAGAATCTCTCTCTCTCTCTCTCTCTCTCTCTCTCTCTCTCTCTCTCTCTCTCTCTCTCTCTCTCTCTCATACACACACACACGTACGCACAAACAAACACAAACTTAAACATGTAGAAATTATCTAATTACTCTAAACTACAACCTGATTTTCACGCTTGTCTATCTGTTACGTACATCCAAAATTGCATTACAAGGATGCAATGTGTTTTTTAATATTCATTATTGTACTTTTTGTTTAAAGGTATCAATTCATCGTGTGTTTATATTCTTTTTCAAAATTCCGAAGAACGATGTCGACATCTGATTAGGGAAGATAAAGCCTATTCAAATTTCAGGTAAATGACTCAGATAGAGACTTTATAGACGTCTATGTCTATGATTAACTGGACCTTTTCCAAATATACATTACAGATATATTTGAGAGATTATATTAAATACACGTGTTCTTCGACGATACGAACATACACTTTTCGATGAAATAAAAAGGACCAGAGAAATCTGAAACTTTTCTATCATGTTAGCTGTTAGCTGCAAAATGTAGATTTTTAATTAGCAATAAAGTAGACAAGTTTTGAATACTCAAATTCATGTGGCGTGAATCTGGTATCTGATTTTTTCAAGTGTGTGTGTGTGTGTGTGTGTGTGTGTGTGTGTGTGTGTATGTGTGTGTGTGTGCGTGTTGTGTTGTGTTGTGTTGTGTTTATTTTTAACGTAGCGTTAAGAATTGTTAGTCATAATGTACGACGTCTGCAATGTGATAGTTATAAGATGTCTAGCACTTGGGCATCATGCCGCAGACACGTAGTATCATGTTCCACCAAGTCAAGCGATATAGCTGCTAGTACCATTTTCTACGTTTTTGGTATGTCTCGGTGGAGATCGAACCCGCGACCTCTCCTATCCATGGCGGCGCTTTATCTAGTAGGCCAAAGGAGCGGTCCATTTTATAAGAATCAATAGAACAGTGGCGACAGCGTGTTGTTAGATGAGCCCTACGTCTTCATCAACATGAGTGGTAAGTCGTGCATTTATTGTAGGTACCAAAAGACTCGAGTTTTGTTCCCTAGCTGCTGATAACTGCTTTTAATGAAGAATATTTACATTTTATCTGAAAAGTATGTAAAAGTATTACTTTTATAACGAAATCTGTATTCAGTGTAAAATCGGATACATCAAAATCCCCTTTATTCTTCAAGGACACGGCAGATATTGAAGTTCAAATATATGATTATCTGTCTATTTGGCCCGATTATTTACCCAGTGATTTTATTGTCATTTTAATATTCCGACACAAGGGGATCAATTATAGAAAAAGTCCCTGCACCTAAGGAATATTTTAAGTTTGAGTTCAAAGTAAATGTTGAACTGTTTTGCAGTTATCAAGCAAGTTTGATATATAATTGGGCGCGTAAAGCACGTTTTTGGAGATACCATTGAGCGGGTATTCTAATGTTTCGTGAAGCAATGTGATGTAGCTTTTCGCGAGTTATTCTAACACTCGTTTGATGCAAGTTTGATTTACCATTTCCCAAGTATTAGCGCGCGCGCGCGCGCGCGCGTGTGTGTGTGTGTGTGTGTGTGTGTGTGTGTGTGTGTGTGTGTGTGTGTGTGTTTGATTTGGATTTGGATTTGTAACGTAGAGTTAACAATTTGCATGTCATCGGTCCACTATGGGAGTTTATGGTGATGCACTGGGCTATCATGACGCATACATATAGCATGATGCCACGCTCAGTCATATTATTATGATACCAGGCCGATCAGTTCTAACACTAACCTCTTAATCCTGAATGCCTAGCGAGGCATCTGTTGGTACTATTTTGTAAGTCTTTGTTATGACTTGGCCGGGGTTGGGTTCAAACCCGCGCCCTCCCCGATGCAAAATGGATGTTCTAACCAGAGGCGGCTTTAGGAGTACGTTGGGCCTCGAGCAAGGTCAGAGAATACATATTGACAACCTCATCAGGACGACATTAGGCCTGAAGTGCAGGGCCCCCTCAAGAGCGGGGCCTGGGGCGGTCGCCCTACTTGCCATTCCCAAACGCCGTTCATAGCCCTAACTACTAGGTCACGGGAACTGTCATCTTTCCCATGATGCCTGATCGTGCAATAAGGTACTTTCCGATCATGCGCAATAAAGCTACGACAATAGTTAAAGGCTTGCTACGATGAACGCAGAAATACTTTACACGGGCGTGGTCTTTTAAACTTATTGCACCGAGGGAAAGGTTAAGTAAAATGTGCCAGGGCATCATCGGCCAACACATTAGTCAAGTCGAAAAATGATAATATAAGACGCTAGTTATCCACATAAGAATAAATGTTAATAGAGTTGTTAGGTCTTTTAAATATGTTCATTATTTTGGCACAGTTTAGGCGAAAAAGATCACACCCTGAGTACCTCCAAGGCAACGTGTATTGGCAACACTTCAAGAATGAAATTTACGGCTTTGTTCGAAACCCTATTTTGACTAATTTTACTCATGTTAGGTAATGGAATGTAAATAATGTAAATTCATCGGCTGAATATAATCCAGTCAATTCGTGTTTTGATTCAAAATTGATTTCGTATAAAATCAATCATCCTCGCCAAAAACCACCCCCTCCACAAAATTGCTTTGCACTCAACTCCGCATATATAAAAACATTTTCCATTACAAATAAACTCTTATATACGCTCTGATTCCAAATACTGACTGTCTGTTTCGTAATAGACTAAAAATCATAATCAAGCAGTATTGGTAATGTTTTGTGATTTTGTTTAATAAAAATAATAAAAAATAAAGTTGAATGTTGTGCAGAATGTAATGAATTTAGAAAGAGAGTCACTTACGATATCATATATCATCTTAAACGTCAATTTTGCTTGTCTCATTATATAAATTAGTTCATCATTATATGTTTGTGCAACTCTTGCATATGCCAATCGAACTGGCAAGTATTCCTGTATATGTAGCAAGCATAGTTCCTACATCTAGGTGAATTTCTTCATATTCAAACTAGTATGATTACAACCACAACCTCTTTGAACGTGCTCTGTAGCTTATACCAATTTTGCATGGATAAGTTGCACAACGCGCCTCAACATAAATATATCGGTATGTTAATGGATATGCGTGCCCATCTGTTTTTGTGACATGGCAATTATGCAAAAACAAAGAAACTAATTAACCGACATTTCTTTTATGGCAAAAAAATTAAAACAGGAAAGAATCATTGGCTTCTACTTTGGGGTTAATGCACAATACTATATTCTTAAATTATTGCCCCTAGCTGAACTAAGCCTCGTGCCGTGTCTTTAATTACTAATTACTAGAATTATATAGTCATTAAAGTTCTGAAACTAAAGTATGTATGTACGTATGTATGTATGTATGTATGTATGTATGTATGTGAAGATATATATATATATATATATATATATATATATATATATATATATATATATATATATATATATATATATATATATATATATATATATATATATATATATAGAGAGAGAGAGAGAGAGAGAGAGAGAGAGAGAGAGAGAGATAGATAGATAGATAGATAGATATTACAGCTGTCAAAATTATGTAATATTTACTGAGGAACGATATGTTTTAAGTACGGAAAAACACGATTTATATACAAGTTAATTTCCACTAAAGTTTATTCAGAATTTAGTTATTATGACTGTGTCTCTAACTCAGAGATTATTTCGGATTAAATACTCAATACAGAAAGTTTCACTCTCACATTTTAACTTTGTATTCATATGAAATAAATTATTTAATGAAGTTTGCAAAGTTTATGACTTCTCAATCTTTCTATTAATCATTTTAAGACCATATACTCGTAATGGTCAACATATTTGGACGTAACATGCCTGTAATTCTAGACAGACCTATTGACATGTTATTGATGGAGACTTAATTATAAATGTTTACCTGCGATGCTGACTTGTTCTGGTGTTCACTGATAATGTCCTATGATGACGTAGTCAGTAATGATATTAATAACGAATATAATGATTTATCGATTTAGGAGTACGTCCTTATAACTTATTGTAAATACCGGTCTGTAAGTCAATAAGTCGGGTGCAATTGCAAACATCAACCCTAATCTGTCATGGCATTATATGGCTGCAAATCCAGGATTATGCTGTTTGGAATGAAAAGGGCAGTATATACTGTTTATCAATATTTAATCTGAATAGTATGTAACAATGTTTGTCTTCATTTAATCTGCTAATTTTTTTCGTATAATTGTTTTTCTAATATAAAGATAATTGTACATATAATCGTTATTGTAACTGGTTTAAGGTGTATACACACATATAGTAAACATTGTACGATGTAGACTGGATGAATGATTTGTCATACTTTCTCTGTATGCACACATATAGTAAACATTGTACAATGTAGACCGGATGAATGATACGTCATCCTTTAAATGCATACACACAAATGGTAAACATCATATGAAGCTGGCCCGATGAATGATTCGTCATCCTTTAAATGCATACACACAAATGGTAAACATCATATGAAAATGACCCGATGAATGATTCGTCATTCTTTAAATGCATACACACAGATGGTAAACATCACATGAAGCTGACCCGATAAATGATTCGTCATCCTTTAAATGCATACACACAGATAGTAAACATCACATGAAGCTGATCCGATGAATGCTTTGACAATGCATAGTCCAGCATAGTACGCTTTATCAAGAACAGACACACAAAAACACAACTTAAAATACTTCCTTTCAGAAGCTAGAGATACAGGAAATGTCATTCTGATGCAACATCTAATATATAACGACAGCTCCAAATTGTAGCCTGTTTTCTTATTAGTAAGTTTAGCGACATTAAGTGAAATACAATGTTCTTGTGCATGTGGTACTACAGTAGATAAGATATAAAAAACAATGTTTTTATGTCAAACATGCTTACATAGAAATCACCCACCCACCCACCCACCCACACCCACACACACACACACACACACACACATATATATATATATATATATATATATATATATATATATATATATATATATATATATATATATATATAGAGAGAGAGAGAGAGAGAGAGAGAGAGAGAGAGAGAGAGAAGAAATTCTGGCAGCCAGACATAGAAGTGGTCCAAAGAAACACACCACACCTAACAATTAGTATAGTTTAAGATATCTACGAAATTATTCTTTATTTACATTAAATTGTAATGCCGTGTAACGTTTGTCTTAGCTTTAAGGTGTTTTTTGTACATTTACATTACCTTGTAAATTTTGGCACGATATCTAAAGTCGGGGTTATGTAAGCGATTTGCGTGTTTACATAACTGAGGTATTTTGCATAACAAGATAACTTTTTCAACCAACAAGCAAACAAACTACCTGCACAGTGAATCAATACTAGGATTCGTGTATGCCAAACAGACGTAATTTGGAAGCTGCACGTGACGTGCAGACGAACAATATATTTAACTTGGGAAACGTTTCTATTTCATTACTAAATCTTGTTAAATATGAGCGACTATAAAATAAATTAAATCACAAATCCATTATGCAATGTCAGTAAATAACATTAAGATGAAATGATGTTAGTGTGTTCACGTGTCAACAACCAGTACACAGTCCTCTTCCACTAACAAACCAATGAAACAGATTTACAATCCTATTTGATGTAGAACATTGATATTCTTTTGTTCTTGCCAATGCGTGGTTGCTTAATGGATTTGAAATCTTCCGTTGCTCCATCATAAGTCACGAAGTAATCACATTTGTTACATGTAGCCTTATAAAGCTTTTGTTGCTTTTTTTATTGTATTTTCTCATTTTGTTAACTTGTTGTTGGGTCTAATAGTCATTTCCTGCTCCTTTTCAAGAACACGCACAAAGGTATAATGTGATGAAATATCAATCCATAACGTTGCTGATAATGTATTTTACTCTAGACTTTTCAATGAGATGCAAAGATTACTGCTAATTATTTTGCTACCAATGTAAGTAAAGTTGAAGAGGTGTGTGTGTGTGTGTGTGTGTGTGTGTGTGTGTGATTTATGACATATCAATATATAAAGGCTATATTATACCGAGACATGTAACATTCCAGTGACATATAAAGACAGCATAATCAGGTTAAACTGACTGAGGGATTCAAATACGATCCCATCTGGTAGCAAGTTTAATATGTTAGCCACTTATTCACCAATTAATGCTCCTACTGGAATGGCACAGGGTAGGTGAGGTACAAAACATAAAGACCACATTGGATGCTGTTCTAGAATATTCTCTGTCATACTGGTTGCGATAAGTAATACAAGCTTAAGGCTGAAATAAGGCAACAAAAGTTCATAATGGAGTAGGTACTAGTTAGAAGTGGGATATTTTTTGGGATGCACAAAAATTAAGTCAAAGGTTGAACACCGAATGCTTATCTACATGTCAGTGACGAGGACAGTGATCGTTTGGCATCGATCTGTGTAAAAAGTATTCGCGTTAAAGAATATTCAGAGATTCAAATGACATGCTATTTAGAAATACGGATATCTATAACATATGTGCAGATATCTTGGACCTCTGGCAAAGAACAATTCTACTAATTGTTTGCTTCAAGGCATTCTAGAATAACGTAACGATAACATGTTTCTTTTAAATAAAAACAACTGCTTTAACCCTCCCTTATGATTAACAGCGTAACAGAATGATGGGCACGAGGCGCACTAATTGAATTTGGCATGTTGATACGCACAGTTTGAATTAGATCTAATGCATCTATATGACTAACATGTCTAGACGTAAACAAGTTGTTTATTACATGATTTAGTTAGTTCATGAACAACAGGAAATAGGTATAAAGACAAATCTTATATGTTATGCATGCTCCAATTCAAAATCGTATTTGTGAGCTGCTTATGTTGTCCGTGACTTAATAAACTAGATTAACGATTTCCTCTTTTGCACGAGTAATTATTATGTATATGTTACTTAAATACCGTACATTTAGTTTGTTTATGATGTATATGCTTGAAAAACAAGTTTAAAAAATCCGAAGGATAAAGTAATGTTATTGAGCAAAGTTACCGATTACAATAGTAGACTGCAAACATTATTTAAGTTGATTTAATTAACCGTTGGCATGTTATTTAATGAAAATATACGATTTAAAATGTATTTGTTTTCTGGGGCATACAGTAACCTACTCGACGTTTTTGTTTACAATAGTTGTTGAAATAGGGCCAAGGCCATTTTTCAGTACATGGTGGGCTATACATGGACGGCAGTGTATTTGGTGGAGGAAGAACCTGTTATAACCCTTGGAAGAACCACAGACCCATGAAAAGTTACCAGCAAACTTTCTCACACGAACAGAAGTCAGTGACCAGTATAGGCAAGCGCTATTCGATACCCTACCAATACTTCCCTCACCCCACCCCCACCACAGAGAGAGAGAGAGAGAGAGAGAGACAGAGACAGAGACAGAGACAGAGAGAGCAAGTTATTACCATTGCAGTTTGCTGCTAGATGTAATAAAACCACAACCATTAGACAGCATCTATTTTAGTAGTCTTTACTTTTTGATGCAATTAGTTAAGAATTAACAGAATTATCTGAAGATACGCATATTGCATTCTCTTTATTTCTTTAAGAGTTAATTCCCCTTGTACTTGCAAACTGATGCAATTTATAAACCAGTTTTGCGACTACTTCTAGTATTACAATTACCGATGGCTTTCTTTGATTATTTTACCAACCATGGTCATTGTCTGAAAATGTTTGTTTAGATCAGTTACTATGGTCTCGCAGTTTTCATTAGATTAAGTGTCCTTTGGACATTTAAGCAATAGTGTACAGATGTTTGTGATTAAAACATGCCTCTCAAAACTGATAGATTTGTGTGATACCATTTACGGCCCTTTCATGAAAAAACACAAACTGACTATCTATTGTAATACCGTTAGTTATTTGTAAATCTAAAATACTATTTGATTTGGAGTTTGCAAATTATGAAATTTTGACCCTACGATTTCCAATATAGACATAGGTGTGTAATGGAAGAATGACTATATATATATATATATATATATATATATATATATATATATATATATATATATATATATATACGTGAGCAGTTTTCTCACCATTTCTATTATTTCTAAAATTACTAAAATGCCGTTTTAGTTTCATGTATCGATGTACATTAACGTCCTAAAAAGCACATGTCAATCGATCAACGACTGTGTCACCGGACTCTTAAGCCCTAAACGGCACTGATGTCACCTCATTTCAAATTAATATTAGCATTACTATTAAATTCCAGAACAAGCTTATGTATTATTTAAACTTTTCTTGTTTAGTATTTTTATGTTATATTGTCTGTTAAAATGCATTTGTTTGGCTTGTATGGTGTACTAATAGCTACAGGCAAAACGGTGGTTCTTCATATTTTGGAAACAAATTCACATCCGACATCCGACAAAATCTAAACCACAGTTACGTTCGATCTGTAACTGTGCCTTTTGCAATATCAATATATTTAAAAAAAATAAAACGAGATTGCGAAGTCGGTTGAAGTTTTGGAATTATTTTAATATCGTGACGAGTATTATAGATATTTCTTCCATGTTTATATGTACGCTTCAGACCAGCATTATGTTGTGCTCGGTGCCAACCAATTTCACATAGTCTTTGCTGTATTTGTTACTAAGCTTAAAAATGTGTTATATAATCATTAATCATATGTAGAAATTGCCCATCGATTCCAAGGCGTAAATTTATTTTCATTTCCACTAGATGCTTGGTTTTACAATTCAATCAATTCACAACATCACAGTTTGCGTCTCAATTGAAGCATGCTATTCAATTTTAACACCTGTTCATTTTTGAAGATTTTTTTGTACTATGATTGAATTAAAAAATCACAAAACAGGCATCCAACAAAATCGCACTTTCAAAGACCAGGTTTGTCGATAATTGTTAGACGGAATTTCGCTAAAATGTCTCTTTTGTTTTCATTTTGTTTGTAGTCTTTAACCATAGTGTTTGTTTATAAGATGTGTTGCAAAACAACAAAAACATGTTCTAGCACACTTTAATAGAGAGGCTGAGTGTTCATTTAAAGGAAGAGTATATGTGTATTGAAATGAATAATATATGAATATTTCTAGTGCTTTGTTGTGACAACGTCTCTTCTTAATGGCTTTGATGTCGTGTTCCACAAAATACAAAATCCCCTATTGCATAACGTCTTCCTCGTAGTAACGCGTAACGAAACGAACAAGCGTCATGAATATCTTGTTAATTACTGGGATTTAACAATGCTCCGGAATGTACACGGTGGATGAAAATTGATGTAGCAGCTCATGCGTGTCTGTCTTCTTCACGAAACACTAGTATCGAGATTATCTCCATATACAAAGTTATCTTGTTTCGTCGAAGAAGTCTACATTTTATTGACTAATTTTATTATAAAGTTTGATTAATAAATATTAACTTTTCATCCAGTTAGTAAATACTGTGCGCTACATGAAGACAGCATCATTGATAGACATTACGTAAACAAATCGTAGTGTTTTGACCTTATTGACCGTATTTCTCACATTAATCTACAAGATCTAGGAGAGACAGAATATCTTTAACACAGCAATACGTTTGTTTCTGGAGATAGAAAGTTTTTATTTTAAAAAGTCTTTCTTGTCAAAACAAATTTTCAGTAAATTTAAACTTTCATCATCTGGTTGATTATGATTCGCCTTATGACGCATCACCTTCATAGAAGTAGTCCACTAATTAGATCCGCCTTATGACGCATCACCTTCATAAGAGTAGTCCAATAATAGATCATGGTCAATGTTAGAATACATTGTATCAATGTCGGCTGTAAACAGGAAACTGTTTTCTTTGAAATTTCATCTTGCTTAATTGTTTCACAAAACCATATATGTAATTTTTTATATATCAAGACTTTTTATGAGTCAAATGAATTAATTATGAATCGATCCATTTGGTAATTTCCTCTTTGCAATTTGAACAACTTAAAATAATGTGTCTGCTTGGTGGAACTTCCATTGCTGTAGTCCAGTTTTCAACAGGTTTGTCAATGTTAGGATTATAGTTCAAATACCCCAGGTTTTGAATCCTTCGCGACTAAAGTAAATGAATTCCCTTACCCCAGCCTCCTCTATCAAATATAACTACTTCAAATACTTTTACAAGTTCACATTTGTCTTCCAATCCTATCATAAAAAAATGATTTTGTAAAAGGCTTATGACAACATCATTCAGTATTGTGCCGCTTCAAACATACACAGATCTCGGTCCATGACATATGTGGCATTTCCGTTAAGTTCCTTCTGTATAAACCAAACAGTTATTTTTTAGCACAGTTTGCAACCACGTTATTTCTGATTTACTGAGAATTGAACCCTAAATAGAAACGTCAAACATACTTTTGTTTATCATGTCAGACATGCAGTTTTGTATATCATCCTTTACAAATATAGACCATCAGCTGGATATGTTTATGTATTTGGACTTTTGTTAAAGTGTACGTTCAAAATGTTTGAAAACTGTTTTGTATCCGCCTGCAATCTATTTTGTTTAGATGTCAAATTGAAAGCAAAGTGTTTTACGCTAAAGTCAACAACATGGTATTTGGAAAGATATACGAATCTAATGCTCTTTGTTATACAAACCTATTGCAAAATGTGCTTTGGTGCTGATTGTATGTAGCCCCAGTCGTTCCATTATTATGTTGTCAGACCTTCTATGGAACTTGGCGTCTTTTAATTTAGGGATAAAATAAAAAAAATTCCCGGATGTACGACAGTACGCTTTGTCCAAGTTCCTGCGTCCATCAAAGATAAGTTTTTGAGACTAATTTACTAGCTGAAGGACAGAATTGTGCATTGGGAAGCGCCCTATTAGCTATATCACCCGTCAGGTTCTGCATGGAATGTCCGATATTCCGATGTATACAATTTACTTTTTGACTTAGCTGGCAGCTTCACTGGTCATTGGTTTGGATGGAGTGATACATGAGTGGATAGATAGCTTGACGGACGGATGGGTGGACACATACTGATGTATAAATAAATGTGTGTGATGATAAATGGATAAAGGTGGATGCATATACATATAGACAAAAAAGGCAGCTTCTTTATGTGAAGCGGATGATGAAAAAGCGCATATTTGTTTTTCTAGGAAACGAGAGACTCGAACAATTTTCATGAAAATCTACAACCATTGGTGACCAACTAAACACTAATAAATTATATTTTATAAAATTAATTATTTAAATAGCAAACTCTTCAATACGGTGCTGAATAATCTATGGTTATAGCCTATACTGAGCTATCAATAGTACAGTTATGATCTATAGTAATTAATGACAGCAGTAATGCGGGGGTTTAATTAATCGTCGTGGATAATGAAGTCGGTGCATAAAGTGCAATTTATTAGTGTCTAGTATTCAACAAGGAAAGAACAGACGTGTCCCACAAACAAATTATACTCTGTTTCTCACATAGATTTCTCATTAGTAGATTCCTGTGTATTTCTCTGTCAGAGATTGAAACAGGAAGTACCAAAGGGGTTTATAACATTAGTTCGTAGGATATAGTTTTATTTTTCACAACACAGACATAACCAAACTTACTTCAATTCACGAAGCATCTGCTGGTTGGACATTTCATAGGTACATAAATGTGTTATGAAGGATCCCAATATTTTAATTGTTTTGAATTAAAATCGATTTCAGCAAATGCTTATGACAGTTTCTTTGGTGATAAAACGTGCATGGAAACAACCCATGGTGACATTACCAAATCTAGTATTGTTCTTAAAATAACAGAAACATTTATATTTTAAAATAAATAAATAAATTTCATACTTGATCTACTAAAGCAGCAAAATGTTTCGACATGAAAAGGTTTGGAATCCTTCCAATACAGTGTGTTACCTTGCTCCAGGAAATTTCAGAGCGCAGTATTTTATGATTCCTCTGATTTTACACCTTGGGGAAATATTATATGCAAGCTGTTATATAACTTCAGGCAATGGAGCCTATATCATGACATAAATCAGGCAATGCAAAATTTTCTTAGCCTTAACCGTCAAACATAGACAAGCACTCAATCGATATTCCTTTAAACTTTGACAGTGCACTTAGGCAAACAACAAGTGTTATCGATAAGTTGTCAACAACATCAGGGATCTAGTCCAGAGCTTTATCTGCCGCTATCATTGAAATAATGATGCATATGGAAATATCAAGTCCTTTTCGATTGGAAACTTTAAATCCATATGTAGAGCATAGTATACCATTTGTTAGAACAAGTCCAAAGTTCGTTCTTGAGACAGTGAGTTTGTTTATAGAGAGAAAAAAAACAATAAGTAAACAACAGCAATAACATTTATGGATTCAAAGCGCTGAATAAACAATCGCATAAGTTTGTTCGTTTTATGAAAAAAACGCACAAGCTTTCCTGATCAGCGAACGGTTTTGGTTAATCGATGTATGAGATATATCGATCGAGGAATTTTACCTTTGACTGTACCACCTATCGCGAACGACATAAGGCTAACTAACCATATTAATATTTTATATGGTTAGTTTGCCTTATGACATGATTGTTAATATTTTATATGGTTAGTTTGCCTTATGACATGATTGTTAATATTTTATATGATTAGTTTGCCTTATGACATGATTGTTAATATTTTATATAGTTAGTTTGCATTGTGACATGATTGTTAATATTCTATATGGTTATTTTGCCTTTTGCTTTTATGTTGTTTTCTTTTGGTTTGGTTTGAAATGTTTTGGGGGTTTGATTGCTTTTTAGGACAAACTATTGATGAAGTTTAAAAACCTATTGGACATAATATTCATATGTACTATAAAATGTAAATCACGGGATTAACAGCAAACTATCTAGGACGATTGTTATTAAACGGACTGATGTTATCAGACCAAATAACGTTCTGGAAGGGACCTAATTTACAATTCGCTGACTATTGCAACTACTTACGTTTAATGTACATTTAATATGATACAGATTTTTAGAATGTAACAGTTTTTATCAGTAAAATAATAGAAAGCTTTTTAATTTGCTTTTAATGAAAATATGACAATGTACAGAGCTTTACTTGAAATTATTTCGCCTTCGTTTCTTTTGCTAAAGAAGATATGGATTTTGCTAATGTATTGGGTATGGGGAAAAGAATAGACAATTTATTAAAGTGCTAACAAAAAGCACAATATTTCTGTCAGAAACTTTGTAGAGTATCATTACAACTAGGAAGGTGTGGTGGAAGTTTTGTTTTTAAAATCGTAATTGTTTTCAGTTGAATTGAAAACGGTGTTGGCCATTGGTTCTATCTTGACGTCTTGCGAAACAAAATACACAAAACATCATCCTCAGGTTTAAGATTAACATCTCACACATTCAGAACTAGAACAGATACATGTGCAAAAGTAAGAGTAAATATTAACGATCTAACATGCTTTTACAAGAATCGGCGAGAACTTTATGCGATTTTTATTTCATTTTATAATATAATGTTGAAAAGAACCTTGAAATGGAATAAATTTATACTTTTATCGAGACCACAAGTATGTATGTGAAGAATTACAATATGTAACCGATATAAAACTGTCTGAAAGTGGATTTTACATTTCAACCACAACATATTTAAAAAGGGATATGTACTTTATGGAGGTTTCGGTCCAAAAACTGGACATACTTTTGTAAAAGTATTTTATCTGAGAATATTATTGTAAAATATTAATTATCGTTTCAAAAACGTAATATTGCAATGTAAGTTTTACAATTATTTTGATATGACATGATACGCATTGTCACTGATATGACATGATAAGCATTGTCATTGATATGACATGATACGCATTGTCACTGATATGACATGATACGCATTGTCATTGATATGACATGATACGCATTGTCACTGATATGATATGATAAGCATTGTCATTGATATGACATGATACGCATTGTCATTGATATGACATGATACGCATTGTCACTGATATGACATGATACGCATTGTCATTGATATGACATGATACGCATTGTCATTGATATGACATGATACGCATTGTCATTGATATGACATGATACGCATTGTCATTGATATGACATGATACACATTGTCACTGATATGACATGATACACATGTCATTGATATGACATGATACGCATTGTCATTGATATGACATGATACACATTGTCATTGATATGACATGATACGCATTGTCATTGATATGACATGATACGCATTGTCATTGATATGACATGATACGCATTGTCATTGATATGACATGATACACATTGTCACTGATATGACATGATACACATTGTCACTGATATGACATGATGCGCATTGGCTCTTGACATCATATTTGGCTGATAAATAGTTTTTTGAGCAAACATTGAGACTATTTTAAAAGAACAAATTAGATGATCCACATGCGACAACCAGTTTCCTATATTTATTTAATATAAAAATTTAAAATAGCAACTTAGTATTAATATATGGTTTTCGGTGTTGCATGTTGACTGCGTGAAAAAGGAGGAAAACATGCCGGTCAGCGTTCGTTTGCACGTTGCGACTCTATAACGATCGATCATTAACTGCTCCTAAATTTACATTCCTGATACAATGAACATATAAGATGATTCCGATGTACAACAGAAACAAATGTTTAATAACCAGCATTAGAAATGGAAACATAGATTACAGACAATGTTGGATAAGGGCCGGTCAGCGTTCGTTTGCACGTTGCGACTCTATAACGATCGATCATTAACTGCTCCTAAATTTACATTCCTGATACAATGAACATATAAGATGATTCCGATGTACAACAGAAACAAATGTTTAATAACCAGCATTAGAGATGGAAACATAGATTACAGACAATGTTGGATAAGGGCCGACTCTTAATAACAAAATAGCTATACATTCCTGTTAAGTTTGGACTTATGTTGATGCACATGTAAAACACTTTTGACGTTTTTCAGACCTGAAATGTTCTTTTGATTTAAGTCAACATTATTAAGATGTGACGCGTGTCCTTTCAAAGTTAATTTGTAAGTTTGCATTCTTACAAAGAGACACATGCTACATATGACCGTTTTTATAAAGTACAAAAGTTCAGGGACATAAACCTCAAATTAAAAAAGGATAATTTTTAATGAGATATATCTGGACCATTCTTAATTGTCGATACATTTAAATCACAATTTAAATGACAAAAATGATACGAATATCTCCAAAAATATAATATGACGCCTTTTCACGATGCCATTGAATACTGAATGTTTAGGAACGTTGGTAAAAGCACCTGCTCTTTATTTTAATAAATATAATGAGATAATGATCAGTTCTAGTAGTTTGTGTGGCAGTAATGATGTCGACGACACTATCGTGAGGAGGGGAGCAGTGCGCACGCTTGTATTTATCTGTCTTATTTCATTTCGGGTTCATTCCATCCATAAAACTATTATATGTTTAGTCATTATCTTGCCCGTAAGTAAATCAAAACTGATTTCCTCAGTCGGGGCAGTAATATGGCAAGCAGCAGAGAGGGTGAACAGACCACGATTTCAAGCAAAAATAAGGCTTCCAGATAACGTTTTCGAGCAAAAAATGGCCTATACACTACGTTTTCAAGCAAAATATAAGACTTCCAACGAAATCTCATTTAACCAAAAAAAAAGTCTCCATTTTTGTAAAACGGAGATTTTACGATTTTGCTCACAACGATGTGGTCATCCACCCTCTCTGCTGCTAGAATTTTCAGTTCTGGGTTAACAAAAACTAAGAAATGATTAACCGAATATTTGATCCAGTCCGATACGATATCGAGTCCGAGGATCATGTAAATTTATTGTTATAAATCCATGCGGGGTTGACTGAGCGTTACTAAAGAAATTTTTAAATTGATTATGATCCATATCTCCACCGCACCAGGTTTGCCAAATATTTCTTAACGTATGAGTATCAACTCCGTTAAATACACACAGCATATTGCAGTTATCTCTGATCACTTTTGGTATTTGAGTATAACGTTGAGTTACATATATCACGTCAGTGTTTTTATGCCTGCCTCTGGAAAAGATCCTAGCAGGATTTTTTTGTTTATCCAACATTATATCGTCGTATACGACTAAATTGTTAATATCTCCATTAATATCACCAATACTCGGTGCTTCATCGATATCGGTTATAAAATCAATGGCGTTCTCACCGCTAATTTCTGATGCATTTTCGTTAAAATCTTTTAGCACTTCATAACATCGTTGATCATCTACGCTAGGAGCAATTAAATACAACTTATCCCACTTCATCCATCTCATTATTAAATTAAGCAACAATTGCGTTTTACCGGATCCAGATGGCCCGATTATAATCATCCGGATAGAGTTTGGTAGCGCTGCATGATGCTTAATTGGTTCTCTTGTTTTAGTCGCCGAAAAATCAATTATATCCATATTTCTATACATAAATTATGGATCTATATTGTGTGAAGTGTAAAACGCGTACTGGCACAGATGATGTGACGACGGTTACAACTAAAAATAACCGATCAGCGCTTTCTGGTAAATGCGTGCAATGTGGTACAAAGAAATTTAGATTTGTGTCTATGAAATCTGGTTTTAAAAAAAACGAGGAGGTGATATCGCAGCCAAATTGGCAAGGCTCCCTGGAACCCCATGGGCAAAGTACCCCGGAGAAAAGCACCTCCCAGGATATAGCTACTGTGGACCGGGAACCAGACTTGATATCAGACTCAATAATCAAAATCAACCCAACCCCGGTGAAGAACCAATAAACGCCATTGATAAGGCCTGTCACCTTCATGATGTTGCTTATAAAAGCAGCAATCTGCAACACAGGCATCTAGCAGATGTGAAATTAATTCATGCGTTAAATGCTATTCCTGATAAATCCTTCAAAGAAAAGTTATCTTCGTGGTTGGTAAAATCAGCTATGAAAGGCAAATTGATGTTAGGTGCTGGTAATTGAAAATGCTAGCATTTTAATATGGAATCAATTTATTATTCCCCAAGAGGATACTGGAGGGGTAAATCAGCAGTCCATAAACTCGCTAGCGCTGCAAAAGTGAAAAAAACTACAGCGGCGGATTGGTTATCCAAACAGGCACTATGGCAAATTTTTCTACCACCGCCTAAACAAATTAACTACTCGCATTTTGATGTGACCGTTCCTAATGAAGTTCATCAAGCTGATATATTATTTCTGCCACATGATCGTGGTTACAAATACGCTTTAACCGTAGTTGATATTGCAAGTCGATACAAAGAAGCAGAACCGTTAAAAACAAAATCAGCCACTGAAGTCGCTTCTGCATTTGAGAGGATTTATCGACGAGGTCCTCTGCACTGGCCAAATCTATTGCAGGTTGATCCTGGCAAGGAATTTCAGGGTGCGGTTCTATCTACAATGAAACATCATAATGTCACCATACGACGAGGGCATACTGCGCTACATCGCGATCAGGCCATTGTAGAACGATTTAATCGGACGATTGCTGAGCGGTTATTTGGATATCAATACGCAAAAGAATTCATTCAAGAAAAGCGATCCCGTGAATGGGTTAAAAGATTACCATCTGTGATTACTGCACTGAATAACGAGATTACTAGAACAATCAACATGAAACCTATCAACGCGATTAAAAAGAAGTCAATACCTGAAAAACCACAAAAAGATTTCCCTAGAAACGCTAGCGTTTCCCAACCAATTCTTGGTAGTAATGTCATTGTGAGGTACTTATACGAACCAGGAGAGCTTGAAGGTGGCAGAAAAAGGGCTACTGATCCTATTTGGAGCGTCACTACGCATAAGATATCTAGTATAACACGATCTACGGGTAGACCAGCAATCTATAAACTGGATTCAACTGCCCCTCAGCGGGGTTTTACTCGACAACAACTACAGGTAATTCCCGAGGATACTCAATTACCACCGCATGGTCTTAACTAGCACCGTTGCGTCTATTGCACTCAAGACAAGTCAACATCACATTATTTCTGACATGACCGAGACTGTTATTTTTTCTGTCTACGGTGAATTGGCGAGGATCCTTATCCGAATACTGCCAACGCATTATACAATTGCAACTCGCGCAGTGATTATTCTGTTGTTTCTTCAAAGTGATTATTAATTCAGCATCAATATCAAATTCTCGTTGTTTTTTTTTGTCCTGTTGTTTGTAACCGGAGAGTTTTTTATTAATGATGCTAACATCAATATCATTTATTGTGGTGTCATTATCATCGAGGACAATTCTTCGAAGTTGATTTATGTTTCGTACTCTGGATACTGCGAGATAGACTAAATTCGACCATTCGATGTGATTATCCACCATCCAAACAATTGTATCCGATATAGTCAATCCCTGTGAAGAGTGTATTGTTGCTGCGTATCCTAGAGTCCACGGGGATTTATTAGCACGCAATGCATCTTCAACGACATTGATATCAACCAGCACAATATCATTTAATACGAGAATTTGTTTTTCACTCTGTCCTGGAATATCAACTTCAGTGTTCTGTTTTCGTGTATCCGATGGCCTATAACAAAGGGGTACTGGAAGCGTTGCAAATTTTTCTTTATGTAATTCAAATAACTTCATCTGAAGTGTATCCCTGACTATTTTTCTACTTGCAATTATCAAATCATTTGGTCTCCATGTTTCCCAGAAATCGTTTATTTGAGTTTCTGAAATCACTTCACGCGCTATTTCGCACTGGATTCTATCCGGTTGTAATCTAATTAGTTTCTTAAATTCTCGTAATCGTTCATCAAGTGATCTATAATCAGTGGTGATTTCTTCATAGTAGTCTACAAAACCCCTTAGCCATTCATGTGGAGATGCACCGACAAATGGTGGTGGTTGGCCGTGATCACCGCACATGACGACCTTTGTGTTTTTGTTTAACAACCATTCGAGAAATGTTTGTAATACATCTAATGACACTGTGCATATTTCATCCCAGATTATGATTTTAGGAATGAATTTATCACCCATACGCTCAGGAGTCCATTTGTCACCCTTCCATCGAAAGAAACTATGGTAAGTACAAGCATTTACCCCTCGCTGTATCATCTCTCTGGCGAGTCTGTGAGTCGGTGTTAGCACAATCATGTTAGAAACGCTAGCGTTTCCACGACGAAATAATTCAATTGCACGAGTTGTCTTTCCTGACCCACCACAACCGTTTAAATAAACTGTTTTATATCTACAGATTGGATCAGATACCGGTGGTGCATTAGAAAATTCTGATTGAATTTCAATACGGTTACAACAAAGATATTTATCATCCATGGCAACGTCTGCGGATTCACAATACTCATGTAGCATCTCCTTTTTAAATCGCCAACGCCCCCAATTTTCTTCGGGATCTGTGAATTTAGCTACAGCTGATTTGTACTTATTGTGTATATACATCGAATCAGTGGCCACTCTAACCGCGGTATTAGGAAATCTATTTATCATCGAAAATAGATTAATAGAAGCATAGGCTAGCATTGAACTTCTCAAATGTGTGTACTGGGAATTATATCCATCACAGTAGGTAACAACCGTACCCATTTTCTCACCATTGGATAGAAAAGCATCCTTACGGGATACAAGTTTTCCCTGCTTCATTAAATCCGCTACAATAAAATCGTATTCAGCGACATCTGTGATCAACCGCGAAGAGTATTTTGCGTTGTCGTATCGTCCACCCTGGGTAAATTTACCGATTATTCTTCGTCCGAGATCCTTTGCTTGTTCTTTTTTAATTTCAAATAACTTCTTAGACCAATTCATGATTTGTTCTTCATTGAAATCAGGGAATTATTTTCGCAATTCGCTAATTATACGATCTAGATCGGGTTGTGGTAGCCAAACTTCTTTCTGAGCTCGATAGCATATAATAGCCTCGGAAACAATCAACGATATTAGCATACCACAATCAATCATATATCTCAATAGCACTATTGGCATCCAGGCCTTTTCAGATAGGTGTTTACCGAGCCAAACATAACTACACGGATGTAACCCTGTAGCTAATTCGAATGATATCACACGAGCGAATCCGGTTAAATCAAAATCAGGCAATGGTCCATTAATCGCAACACGAGTCATTTCATGCGTGGGATGTCCAAATCGTTTGAAGTACTCAGCGCATTCCCCATATCCGAGAAAACTTCCGGGGTAACACGCGGATATATCAATTGAAATCATACCATCACGTGAGTAATTCGTATTCCACAGTCCTCCATGACCAAATTCGACGCAACTCAATTTAACATCCTCGAGAAAATCACTTCGTGTTGGACGCCATGAGTTTTTTTCTCTTGCGAAGTGAGCTACCACTGATGGAATAGTAAAACTATCCGTGAAAAGTTTTTCATGGGAACTATCTGGTGAAAAATCACTAGCGATTTTTCTCATTCTGTTATCTAATTCTTCAACGCGATATAATTCACCATTTGGTTTTACAAATTGATCAAATCCTATTTCGGGATCTTCATCACTTCTAAGTAACCACACTGACACAGGATCATCTTTACACAACCCATGAATAGCATCAAATAATCTCTCTTCATAGAAAACATCCCGGACGAACTCCTTAGGGATATATTTCACGGTTCGTTCTCGTGGAAATACTGTTACCGCAGGTGTCCACGCGTGTTTGTTATGATCAATTATCTGTATTGGTGCTCCTCGCGATTGATATTTCGGTTCGTATAATACTTCTCCGGTTATTGTTGTTACTGATATTGGGAATTTTAATGATGCTTCTAATTTAGCTATATCAGAAATCTTTGCACCATGCTGTTTCACTGTCAGTTCCCATTCGGTTATTTTCCTACGTCGCAGATCAGTTAGTTTATTTCCTCGGGATGCATTTGTGAAGTGTTCTATTATTCGTTCTGCTACACAATTAAGCCCTGACGAATATTTCATAGGAGCTAGTTTTGCGATATCGGGTTTATCATTTAACGGATATATCCCATAAACCATTGCTGTTACGGGATAAGATCTTTCGTAGTATGGTTTGTCAATGCCGGTTAGAATCCCTGGTTTGGAATCTCTACTCACAATGACAGCTTTTTTATTCTTGAGAATTGGTTCAAATTTATCCCTAATAATCCATTTGCCATTGACTTCGATAATGAATTTGATTCGGAAAAAATACCGTTTTTCCCCAACACGTGAAATTATCACTGCTGCTTTTTCATCATTCATGGTAGCGTCAACAACACCATCAATTCGAAATGTTGACCAACAATAGGATGCTCCATCACGCTTAAATTCATTGAAACAATCTCTGATTTTACTAATCATGGCTTTATCAAGAATTGTATTCTTGGGTGTATTAGAAACTATATCGAGATTGAATTGAGCATCTTTCCAGGATAATTTCTTGGACGTTTTTTTTGGTTTATCGAGATTGATTTTGTTACGTTTTTTTGGTTTATCGAGATTAAATCTAGGACTGATTTTCAATAATCTCTTAAACTCTTTCATGTTTCCGTCTCTTGGACGTTTGTTACGTTTTTTGGGTCTATCGAGATTAAATCTAGGACTGATTTTCAATAATCTCTTAAACTCTTTCATGTTTCCGTCTCTTGGACGTTTGTTACGTTTTTTGGGTCTATCGAGATTAAATCTAGGACTGATTTTCAATAATCTCTTAAACTCTTTCATGTTTCCGTCTCTTGGACGTTTGTTACGTTTTTTTGGTTTATCGAGATTAAATCTAGGACTGATTTTCAATAATCTCTTAAACTCCTTATCAGCATTGAATTCAGCATTTTTCGAAGTCAATCTCTTGAACTCTGCCATGTTATAATCAATGAATTTAGTATTTCTCCAAGGCTTAATTTTGGATAATCTGTTGAATTCCTCCATGTTATAATTAAAACAAGTATTTAAATAGAAAAATATAGTATAATGAATCACTGCAAGTGGCTAATGATTGGATCAACAACCCCGTGTAACAAATCATGCAGAAGCGAATTCTGTGGGTATCATTTACAAAGCGTTAGGCGAGGAAGTTTTGGCCCTCTCCCATGCCTCCAATGTGGGGTGGGCGTTAGAGGAAAATCGCAGTTGTGTCTTGCTTGTGGGGGTAAACGATACAGGGAACTAAAACGCTACTATGACAAACGAATCATTGACCCTAACGTCCTTGATAAAATCAAGGACAAAATCATCAAAACCCCTCAAGACTACATTGATAGACTTATAATTAAAGCAAATAATAAATTAGACAAGTAATATTATTATATAAATGAGCCAAGATTTCAGACCTCATCCAGTGCTCGTTAATTACGAAGCCTCCAGTGATGGTGTTGTCAGGCACCGCAGACTAAAAACCCCGGTTGGATATCTAAATAATATGGGGTATTTGTTGTTTAGTGCTAGAAATAAAACATATCTCTGTCACAGAATTATTTTTGAATGTCATAATGGATTAATCGAAGACGGATTTGTGATTGATCACATAAATGGCGTGAAGACTGATAATTGTCTTGTGAATCTTCAAGCCGTCTCACAAAGTCGGAATGCAAAATTAGGTGGAACTGGCAAACATGCAAAGCCCCCTAGGAGAGTTAAATCGTTTGATTTAGAAAATAATGAAGAGAGAAGCTTTCAATCGATAAATGAAGCCAGTAGATACTTTGACATTTGTAGGGCTTCAATACGATTTGTTTTAGAAAATATAATTAAAACTGCTCTGTCTAAAAAAAATGGTCATAAAATAAAATTCGTATACACCTAAACGATTCAAGGTTGCACGATGTGGTCATCACCCTCTCTGCTGCTGCTGCAAATGTTTCATTTGTGGGTTAATAATTCTTTTACGAGTTCAACCGAAAATTTGATCGAGTCCGATACGATATCGTGTCCCAGACCTTGTCCCCAGACCTTGTCCCAGACCTTGTCTGGGGGGGGGGGGGTGAAAATCCTTTGTTGAAAATCGAAGATTTTTAGGATTGAAAGTCTTTACGACTTTACAAACAGACTAATCGCTAACACCTCTTCTTGTAAATCAATCAGATTATTTGACTGGTCGGTGAGTTTGAAATTAATTCTCGTTAACGAATTATTATGGCATCGCATGTAGACAGGATTAATTGGGTTCTCAATAATTAGGAATCCTGGAGGAGCTGTTGGTGCAAACGAATAAAGAATATATCCTTGCTGAGCTTGATTTGATCGTTCGAGATTAATTTGATAGCTTCCTTCAATTGCATCACATACTAAATTAAGCGCAATCACTGAGGATATATTCACGTTGAACGGAGCGATATGCCTACCACCGCCATCTGGGTCATTATTATATTTGAGGAGGACGGATGGATCTTGTTTTTGTAGCGCCTTGATATCGGTTTTAACAATTCTTGCTAGTTCATCAGCTTTGTACCCGGGAAACTTGAAATTACGTAGATTGTCCTCTGTGATATTGTAATCGGTTAGGAATCGTTGTTTATTGTCGCTGTTGTCATTAATTATTGTTTGAATAATTAGTTCATAGATATATTCCATGTCCGATATAAGTTGATTTATTATTTCAACATGTTTTTGCGATTTTGTTTTCCGTAGTTGTTCTAGTTGTGTGTCATATAATTGTTTAATTTCATTAAAATAACCACGGACGTCAGTTAGCGTAAATGAAATAGTAACAGATGAGTCGGTTGTTCTTTTAATGATAAAATCCCATTGCAATGTGTCTTTGTTGGTAAATATAAATCTATCGCCGATTCTTCCTTTTCTTATATCAGATAAATTATCTCGATAACTGGGATTGATTTCATGATATGATTTTACGTCCGTGGTTAAGTCGGTGGCGGATTTTTCCGGTGGTTTTTCAGGCCATCCTAACACTGTTCTTAACGAGCTGTTATATATATCTACAATGTATCCCTCTGTGCTTATTTCGATCGACGACGAGAGCGTCGGTTGATGAAGATTAATAGCTATTTTTGATTCTTTTCCAGTGATTGATTTTATTCTACGCTGAATTTCAGCATCGATTTGCTTAATTTGGTACGACCCAGTTGGTAACGAAACAGTTTCCCACTCTGGAGTACCATCGGGTTTATTCTTATACGAGAACACCAGTGTGTTATTGGGTTGCTGACCACCAAATGCAACCGATCTGATATTAGGCCAGCTATGATATACTCGTAATTTTGCCAGCGCGATCTCACGCACTCGAATCGGAGAAGGGAAGTTCACACTAAATTCAGGACTCGTTGATGTTATTGATATCATGCTTGTTTGTACTGGGTTCGTGTTCTCCACTACTCGTTGAAGTAATTCCATCGGTGTTGTCATTGTTATTATACTCATGATTTATTTCTAATTTTGGTATCGAGGAATCATAAATACTGACCATCACTGAGAACTCACAATCTGGTATGGTTGAGGTTATTGAGATCATTTTGGTTTTTTTTGGGTTTGTGTTTTCTAATTCCATCGGTGTTGTCATTGTTATTATATTCATGTTGTTGCTCTAATTTTGATATCGCTGAATCAAAAATACTGACCATCGCTGAGAATTCACTATCTGATATAATTGTATTATCGAGTGACGACGATATCATCAGGGATAACTGCGAATATGCGGTTGATGCAATATGAAATTGAAGTAAGTAATTCTGCAGTTTACTCTGGCTGCATGATGATATCTTTTTTGCTATCCCGGTTGATATACCCCCGATTGTAGCCACCGCAGAAATGCAAATTGGAACTACGACCGGGGCAATCATTATAACCGATGCAAGTATTATTCCGGCGCCAGTGAGAACGCTTGACACCGAGTACATAATAACATCAATTGCGGTGATTCTTCGTCGGTATTTTTTTATTTTTATTTGATACTCCTCGGCGAGGGTTTTGAGTCTATTTTGAAATTCTCTGACCTGATCATAGCGACATTGAGTTGATGAAATCATTGTTATTTTAAAAAAGCTAGCGTTTTCAATTGTGAAATCCGAAGGATTTTCCTTTCAATTATCCTATTATTGACCTGGTTTTAGGATCTGATGAGGGGACACCGTATAGAAATTCTATTATCCAGGGTAGTGACTCCCTAATCACAGACTCGTCGGAATTTTTTATAGTAATCGGAAATGGGATTGGTATCCGGGGTGGAGGTTGTGGTACTTTCTCTAGTATATATGTCAGCGTGTTAACACCGGTGATACCCCAATTACTGAATTCCAAATCAAATTTACGGCGATGTATTATTGTAAATCGGTAGCAACCTGGTACACTAGTATGTCTGTGGCCAACATAAAGATAATTATCATTCCCCCGGATCCAATCAAAAGTTCCACTATCAACCGTGTACACGATGTTATTAACGGCGCTTACACTATGTGGAATTTTTATTTTATTGATGGCCGCGATAATTTCAACGAGAGACATACCCGCGTTGTGTGGAATTCCAAAGAACTTATCAACAATGTCATTGACTGGTTTTTGATCTTCCTTTAGTTTAATAATATCGTCAAACGCGCGCTTAATCTCCGCGAGAGTTATGTCTGCCAAAAACGGGTTTCCAAAGAACTTACCAACAATGTCATTGACTGGTTTTTGATCTTCCTTTAATTTAATAATATCGTCAATAACGTCGGAATAGGTTTTATTGATTTCGGTATACTTCATCGTCTTTATATCGTGGCGTTTAAAAAATGAAACCACAAGGAGGTTAATTCCAAAACCTGTTTGGGATCTATAATTCGCGTCGAGTTGAGAATATGTCGTCGTGATATTGTAATTTTTAGAACTCTCAAAGAAATTATTAACCATTTTGTTGATGAGTTTTTGTTCGTCAATAGCGCTTTTAACTTCAGCGAGGGTCGGGCCTGTCAACGATGTGGTTTCAGAAACAGGTGTTCTCCCAAGAAATTTATCAACGATGGTATTAAGTGTTGTTTGTCTCACCATAAACATATTAATATCTTTGAGAGTCATTGTAGATGTAGCTGGGACACCAAAGAAACTATTAGCGATGTAGGCATTGTGAGTATGCTTGCCGATAAACTCACTGATTTCAGCGAGAGTCATTCCTGCCACAAGCGGGTTTCCAAAGAACCTACCAACAATGTCATTAGTGGGTTTTTGATCTTCTATTAGTTTAGAAATCTCGAGATAATTTGCCTTGATTTCTGAAGCAGTCATCATCCTTCCAGCTTCCTTGTTAGCGAAGAATGAATTCAACAAGTCTTTAATTTCAGCGAGAGTCATGCCAACCACAAGCGGGGTTCCAAAGAATTTATGTATAACATTTTTGCGAAAATTATTATAACCTCGTATAAGATCATTCAGCTCACGTTCGTTGGTAGCAATCGCGTCGGTGATCGTAGACACAAGTGCACCTGGTTTAAGTCGTCCACCGTTGGTATAAAGCGCAATAGAGTTTTCAGCGGCATCGCTCTGCCGTATCAAAATGTCATTCACGGATATATTACTGCTTTTCAATTTACCCTGGCGATCTTGAAATACAACTAATTCGTTCGGGTCAACATCTATTAAATTTAACATCTCAGCGATTTCATCTTCAATTATTTTTTTTACATCCTCGATAGAACCCGCAGATGTTTCCGCGGTGGGTTCCGACATTGACAGAGATTGTCCCCAAATATCAATCATTATTGTTATCGTAACTTGTGTTTTCAATTTATTGATCCTTGTAATTTCCCACTCGTGTATTCGTTTACAACCAGATGAGGTGGTTTCCACGGAGATCCAAAGGATTTTAATGAAATCTCCGCGAGGACATTTAATACTTCACGGCCGCATATCGGTGGATCATTTAATTGTTGTGTTGGCAGCGTGGAATAAAAAATCGGAAACTTTTTGAGTTTCATCGAAGAATTTATATACCGCATAAACTCGCTTGGTGGAGCTAACCCATATGAATCGAAATAGACAATCCCACGTGGATCAATCGCGTATGCAACCCAGTGAGTTCCCGATCCGCTGCTGTTATCAAGATTGATAATACCGGTTTCAACGTTATTTGGTTTTCTCGGTAATTGATCTCTCATAAAAACCCCTCTGAAGTTTTTTATCGCTAGTTTTTTAGCAGCATCAATTAAATCAAAATTGGACATAGGAACCATCGAAGATTCGGAAATCGAAGATTCGGAAATCGAAGATTTCTGAATTAATAAACCGTTCCTGGTATTCTTCTTAGACCCGATCCGTTCACGGATTTCCCGCTGTACCATGAATACGGGGTTCCTGGTAGGTACAACCCCTTTCCCTTTTTTTTATATCCTTTCCCAGTTGCCTTTTTCAACGCCATCCCTGCCGCGGTACCAACGGCTCCCAACGCTGCCGCTTTCGCCACCGCTGGGGCAGCCGCTGCAATCAATGCTGGTATTGCGGCTAACAATGGAAATATACCACCTGATTTTATCATGTTCGCGACTGCAGCTTTCGAAAATTCTATTTGAACTCCTCGCCGTTTTTTCATTGCATCATTGAAATGTTTTATTTGACGATCCGTTAATGATATTTTATGTGTACCGCCGGACATCTGCGCTGGTTTTAACGTTATTGTGGTTCCACATTCTTTAGCGGATTTTGATCGCAATTTCTTGACCTGACCATCAGTCAGCTTGACACTAACAACACTATATGGCATTTTATTGTAAAACACATTTATGCTTTCAATTGATCTAATTGTGAAAATCGTTTACGATTTCAATCATAGATTTTCTACTGGTGCATCAACGAGTCTCATTCGTCCGCCAGCCCCTTCTAACAACATTGATTTATCACTGAGAATGACAGCAATCGCTCTATAATTAACGCCACCAGGAGCTATACGAGCTCTGAAGTGTATATCAACGACGGATTGCCTTGTTAAATCAAGATGTTCCAGCGAAAAGTAATAAATCGGATACAAGTTCTTAAAATCAAGTTGAGATATTTGCAAACCAGTATCAACATTTTGATCACGACCCATATATGACAGCATCCGATGATACACACGTGCTATGTGGTTAGTGTCGTAATCAAGCTGAATATCCTCAGATGGTTCTTGTTGTCCGTTTATTCTCAGTGAAACCTCCTTGACTCCTAACCGATCAAATATCATATGACTGCGTTCTTGGGAGCCTAATCGATCCCGATTCTGCAGCGCTATAAATATATGACGTGGAGCTGAAACGCCTTGTTTTGATGCCAGGTGCCATGTAAATGTATCAGCAACATTATCCTCTTTGGCATCAGTCGTTGTTGTTAGCCAACTTAGCAATGATTTACCACCTGTTTCCATAAATGAGAGCAGCCGCTCTTCCGTGGTAATTGATGGAGTCATTACTGGCATCCATAATACTATTTTACTCAAAACAACTTTACCATCAGCGGCACCAGTACGCCAAATTGCATCATTGTCATTGCCTTTTCGCACTAACGCGATTGTGTGTTTGGCTCCATAGATGACCTTTCTTACATTTCTGCAGAATCCAAATATATGATGGAGTGGAATCGCACATGAAAAATATCGCTGCTGTTCTTGCAATGCTAATTTTCGTGTTGCAAATCCTAAATTGAAATTACCATTAACGCCTCCAAGAATATCAAACGCAGCTCCTGGTCTAGCTCGACGTTCTGGATTAGTTGCTTCTCGTTGATTATCAACTGAAGTGTCTTGCGGTGTTAACACTTTAATGTATTGAAGGTGGTCAGCGTTATCAGAGGTATCCTTTGCAAACATCATAGACGGACCAGCCGATCTTGTATAATCATCGGAGTATCTTGCTAACCCGATTATTGTTGTTGCAACATCAACCTCGCGGTCTATTGATTCAATCTCTTTTCCATCAATGAGATATCTTGCACTTTCAAATAACGCCATTATACCATTATTAACAAAACCAACTCGGATATTTGGATCATTTTCATATGGTGTATCAGCTGCAACATTTGTTACGAGTTTTCCCTCGATTTCAATAAATGCTTCACACGGCAAGAAGTATTTACTGGTATCTTGAACTTGAAGTTCAATTCGCGATCGTAGGTCGGGTTGTATTGCATGATAGGAATAGTATTGATAATCGCGGACGGAATCATCTTTGCGCACTGGGGCTTCCATATCTAACGCGGGATCAGCTGTTCGTTTAAACATTATAACATTACTAGCGTTTTCAATTGGTGAATTGCAAAGCAATAATTATCGTCGTTGAAAATTTTTCGAATTTCTTTTTTGTTTCAAACCACTTCCTGCTATCGCGTTCATGATAGCGCTATCTGTTACCGGTGGTGACGAAGTCAATTGCGCTAGTTTTTCTTCCACTGCACTATTTATTGCTTTGCTGATTTTTGCAGGCATCACTGTAGTTGATGGCAGCACTAGTGGTTTCACCACTGACGAAGTCATTCCTGGTTTCTTTCGTACCAATGATGCTATTTTATCTTTCGCGGCAGAAAATGCCTTTCCTGCAAGATTTCCAACGAAATTGATTCCCTTATCACGAATAGCATCAATGGCTTTCATTGATAATTGTTTAGCTAACGGCGCTACCTTGGGAGCCATTCTTGTAAATAACCCCGCAATGGTATTGCCGAAACCATCTCCGTAATATGCTCTATAAACAGGCAATCGTGAGTTCACCACGTAGACGCTTACTGGTTTATCATGGTTGTAGTGTATAATCATCTTGTTATAAAACTAGTAGTTTTTCAATTAGTGATTAATCGCTTACATCCATTGGATTTTCATCATCAATGACGTTGTCATCGTTGTGATTTTCAACTAATTCAGCAATAAGTTCTCGATATACATCAATGTCCATGATACCGCCGGCAAATAATCGTCTACAGATATCAGCTGCTTCATTAATTACTTCCGGTGAGTTATTTCCGGCTCGTTTCCCTCCGATGAGAACCTCTAACCTTGATATATCACTTAGAATGTTACCAGGGCATGTCACTGTAGAGTCAAAGACTCCAGCGTTGAAATCATTTGAATTTTTAATCGAATATCCTTTTCCGCTTGTTTTCTCAGTTGTACCAGTTGCGCCCTGACTATCATCAAGTAATTGCCTTTGTCGGCCTCGACTTTGTTTTTCTCGTTCTTGTTGTTTTTGTATACCATAACTATCAACTCCTACTTTAAAAGATCTATACTCAATTGTATCCTTTTTCAAATTACCAGTAATCCCCTTATTCGTTTTATACAACCAATTAACCCATTCATCTCGGCTTATTCTACTGTTTTTATACTCGTCTTTTAAAAAATCCTTTCTAGAATCAAAGCTTTTGGCGGCGAAATCACCAAAAGTCGTATAATCATGGTGTTTCTCCAATTGAGGTCGTTTGATTTGTGTTATAGCTTCGTCGGTGAGTTTGTCTATAAAGGAAACACCTCTTGGGGTGACGACATCAACAGGTTGAGTTTCAGGTGCAGAATCATCAATATCAGCTAGTCGTTCATACTCGCGTTGAGTTTTTATATCACTGGATAGCTGTTGTATTCCTGCGCGTGTTTGTCCGGTCTCTGCTGCTATCTTTTCAAGCACACCAAGAACAGGCACTTCTCGTCGCTTGCCTTCCTTAGGAATATCTCCGTATATTGCTCGTTCAGTTGCTGTTTTCATATCTTTGGTCGCACTTGTTATCGGAGTAAACAGTTGTTCACTTGACACAGAAAAGTCAGTCTGCGCTTGTTGTCGTTGTTGAAGTTTCTCGCGAAGTCTGTCTCGAACCGGTATAAACTTTTTAATTGCTGCTAGCCGCTCTCGGGCTAATCTAGTTGTAAGCGATTCACCTACCATATATTGTTTATGAACTAATTTTTCAAATGTAAAACCCTTTGGGTTTCCATCACAATTAAATAACTTAGTTATTAAATAATGTACCATCAAGCTAACGTATTCATCTTCGACAGGGTTAAACTGTACGACGCTATCCGCGAATGTTTCAGAAATAACATCGCTGGGGATTTCAGAATTGTAATATCTGAGAACGGCGATGAACGATTTGTGTTAACGACGCGGCAACAAGAACAACTACGTGAAAATGGAGGCGTCGCGGTGATTACTTGCTACTACGACCAGATCATCCATTATGCACATAACTGCATGGGCAAGTCCAGACTGCTGAGTATCCTTTCAGGAGAAAATCCTATGTAAGTGTTACAAAAAACGCTAAAAAAAAATTTATTTTTAATAAAAATTACTGAAAGCCTATTTTATAGTAACGCTCACGTGGTTAAGATACGGGTTTTTCCTCGTTTAACATTTTTCTAAGATCACGAACCTTAGAACTAATTTCAGCTCGTTTTTGATACTCTTGGCCGAGCTTTTGACGTATTGCTTCAACGGTGCTAAATAGCGTTATGAATACATTAATGTCGTTACCGTACAAACAAGCATTGATGGATTTTTGAATTCCTTTCACGAGCCTGTACATCCTAGGTAAAACATAACGACCCTTACTAGACTGATATTCAATATCTTCATATTCCGAGGTAATCCTGTCACAGTCGAGACTTTCAGATAATAATACCCCTTTATTATTTAAATTTGAGATTTCAGCAATTATAGCATTTACATCATTGATATCCATTATTTATATTTATTTATAAATATAGTATACTGTATCTCTAATTATTAAAAAAAAAAAACATTACATATACGACAACACATCTTGGAACTCCTTGGGTGCCTTCGCATCCAAGTAAGCCCAAGGGGACCCGAAATGCTTGGGGTAACGTCACAACATGGACGGCACAATGCCATATATATCTCCGCTCGAGTGTTGCGGCAAATTTTAGGCATAACATGTACTTAATTAACTTAATTAAGGATGGATTATAATTCAATGGAACGATGATGGTATGATGTGGGCGTGGTAAACCAAACCAACATGGCAACCCATGAAATCTAATTCATGGTTGCATGAGTTGGAAAAAACACCAACCCACGCTACCGAGAATGCGATAGCATGAGTTACAATGTTGGTTTGGCTGAGGGGGATCGCCCCTCCCCCCCAATTATTAGAAAAAAACATCTTCCGTTTCGCCATCAAATAATATATCTGCTATGGGGACCGAACACGTAGTTGATAGATCTATGTTTACAAGACAAACACGATATACCATTACACCACGGAGCTGTCATACAGAATAAAGATTTTTTAATATATATATCTTCTGATATACTTAACAATAAGAGATTTTTAAAATAGACAATTTTATGCTGCAACATTTTAGTTGTTAAATAAAACATCGTTTTATATACTCTGTTATAATTCTCTAGATAAAATACATTCATAAAGAGCTGTATACAAGGAATTTTAACCACGCCCACCTACTTCAATGAATAGGAAACACTCGCGTTCCGGCTGAGCGAACATAGGTAATGCGTAGATTATAAAGAATGTCTGTACTGAAAAGAACGAGTTAGCTGTCTGCTTTACTGCTAGTCCACCCACCCCCACACATGAGATATGTAGATAAATAAAAATACAATTATTTAAATAATTCAGTTTTAGCCCACAAGCGACAATAAAAAGTTTTATTCTCGAAACTCATGTATTATATCTCCATTACAGTCACGTGGGCGCGCCTAGTTACAGGTAATATAGCAGGCGACAAATTCCTTTGACGTCATAATACAAGGGAACTTAGTAGGTAAATGTTATAAGTTGTGGCAGATTAATCTATAAAGAATTTATCTCCCTTAGCAGCAGAGAGGGTGGATGACCACATCGTTGTGAGCAAAATCGTAAAATCTCCGTTTTACAAAAATGGAGACTTTTTTTTTGGTTAAATGAGATTTCGTTGGAAGTCTTATATTTTGCTTGAAAACGTAGTGTATAGGCCATTTTTTGCTCGAAAACGTTATCTGGAAGCCTTATTTTTGCTTGAAATCGTGGTCTGTTCACCCTCTCTGCTGCTTGGCAACGATATATATATATATATATATATATATATATATATATATATATATATATATATATATATGTATGTATGTATGTGCGTGGGGGGGGGGTGATGCGCAAAGTGTAGTACATGCTGCATGCTGTACTATTGCGCTTTCTTTCACTCTGTTGTTCATTCGCTCTCTTTCACTCTATCGTTCATTTGCTCTCTTTCACTCTGTTGTTCATTCGCTCTCTTTCACTCTGTCGTTCATTCGCTCTCTTTCACTCTATCGTTCATACTATTCAAGTATAACTATCATAACTTCTGATCAAAAACAGTTGCGGACGCGGACATCTGAATCAATTTCAATTATTCTAAACGCAGAATACCAACATTCGGCTATTGCTAATTACTAGAGTGTGCACACAGGATTTTGGCGCTGAAGAATATGATCAAGAAATGCAGTCATTAACATTCCTAAGACGATTCTGGCACGATTGTGAAAGCAAAAAATTGTTAAACATTAGCAAGTGCAAAACGGTTTAAAACAAAATGAAAAAAACTATGTCAGAGGTAATCACCTGAACTAGATATATACATAACATTTAAACAATGTAAGGAAGACATCTAATTTTATAAGTTTGTCATTGAATTGTTGTGCATACTAAGTACGACACACAATTTAGGATATACATGCTTCGGCAACTTGCGTGTGACAATCATAATCGAAATCGCATGTACAAGACAGACGTAACTGAACAATGATGTAAAGAGAATCAAATACAACAAAGATTGAACGATGAAACCATGAAGTGAAGAAGGAGGAAATTATACAATTGTAACCAAAAAAGAAGAAACAACCGAATGAAGGATATTGTCGGGAACTGCATAGGAAAATTTACTCAGCAAAATACGTGGGAAAAATGAGAAAAAATGGCGAAGGCAAGAAATGCGACCAAAGACTTTTAGAAATATTTTAAAATAAGGAGAATTCAAACAGAGAAAGGAGCAAATATAGAATTTCGTTTCAAAGACGGAACCCAACTGCTAGATTTTCAGGGAACACAACGCGATAATATACCAGGAACAACATCGGTGCTGATATATGCTGATATATGTAAGAGTTAAAGATTCAGAAATAATATCAAAAATACAGACACGGAGTTTAGAGGATATGAGATAAGACCACGAGGCAAATTACCAGCATTACCTTACGGGGAAATAACCATATGTGGAGAGAGAGCTATAGTAAAGAAAGCAGAGCCAATCCTTAGGAAAATTAAAAAAGAAACAGGTGAACTTCACTTATTGGATATCCCAATAGAGATACCATTAAAGAACACTGTAAATTGGTTTGAAGCAAAATAGGGCACCAAAGTCCATAAAGAAAGTTTTGGGAAAATCCCAGGATTTCCCATTTATGATGGGACTATAATGTTTGAAATTGAGAAAACCAAACTAAACTACACACAACTGAGTTTTTTTCTTACACGGTTTTCTAACCGAGACATGGTATAAACGTTGTATTCATCACAGATCATGCAATAGGTGTTGTGAAACGGGGCATACAGATGTCCCAAGAATGTAGAAGGAACTACGGAATCACATCATTTAGAAAACGAAAATGGAGAAGTAAAATTAAAAGAACAAAATAAACAAAAACAAAATATAGTTGTAAAAGAGAAAATCCCAAGTATTACCCCCCCCCCACAAAAAAAAAAAAAAACAGAAACCAATAAGAGAACAAAAACAAAATCAACTGAAACATCGAGAGGAAATTAAAATGAAAATAACAACACAGGTGGAGATGCTACAAGAGAAAGAAATTTACACACGGAAAGTAGGGACCAGAAATCAACAAGAGCAGATGGAACAACAAGAAGGACAAAACAAAACTACAAATGAAAACAGGGAGCTGATAGGAAACACACGAGAACCAAATAAAGATGATCTGCTATTATCAATACAACAACAGAAATAAGAACATCAGCAAAACCAACTGGAACCAAAAAAAGAAACAAAAGACAAGAAAATTAATCCAAAAACTTCAAGGAAAAATTGATATGTCAACAAAAGCGATCAATGAGAGAGGAAGACAGGAAAAAAGGGAGAAATATAGAGATGACTGGTCATTTAATATACATAAGGAACCAACAGCAAGAGAAAGCAAAATAAAAAAAATAAAAGAATAATCAACTAACAAATTTTTAAACAAATAAAAAAGAAATATATTAGAAGAAAACAAAATAAGAATACACAGTATTAAAAAAATAATAAAAAATAACCCAAAAAAGGAAGAAACAAAAAATAAACAAACGAACAACAACAAAAAAGTAATTACCAAAATTACCAAATATATAACATACAAACAATAACAATTAGGGCAGGAGGGCCTCCCCGTAAATGGTCTGTGAAGATCAGCGGGGAGAGCACCCTCCCCCCAAAAAAGTTGGGAGATTTTTAGCAAACGTATGTATAGTCCTTGAATATAGGTGCCCAACTAAGGAGAAGAATCTTGACCCTTTTGAACTTAGTTTTCTCATTAAAGGTGGTCAGAAATTTAAGTGGAATTCATATCGGGAATAGATAATAAAAGGGGTATCTTTAATCCATACGAGTTCATCCAGATCTGATTCGAGGCCGACATTGACTCATAGAGTTCAAACCCTTTTCCAAATCATAAACAACCGACCCGAGTTCCTAGTTCGCATTTTAATCTATTTAATGTACATTGAGCAGAGCGTAATCTATTTTGAGATATTGGCATAAATCATAAATAACAGCATAAAGCTGCATTGAATTTATAAGCTGGAAAACTAATTCCAAAAATAAACACCCATTTTTATTATTCCAAACAGCTTACAAATGTTTCGCAACACTCTTAAAGTACTTTATAATTTATAGACTTTATAATTTATAGACTGGTTAATTTATAGACTGGTTACTCTGTATAATGAGTATGAGATCCCGAAATTAGAAAATTCTGAATTCTAGAATCTTTTGATTACGCAGTTAAAGTGTCGTCCTATGTCGCACGCGTAATGTCCTATCGATGAAAAAATTAGGATATTCATTTTTGTATATTTTATATTTAGCTCCGGATTGCGATTATAGTGCAAAGTCTTTTTTATTATTATATGTGACATAACATGACATTTATATTAGCAATAAAGTTGCAATTTATCAAGATACGTTTTTAGTGCCATACGATTCTTATCGGAATTCTGAATCTGTTTACAGTATTGCTGTGTAATGTTGTGCCGATAATGTAAACTATATAGCTTACTGTATATAACATCATTACTTTTTATGGTATACGATAATGTAATTTGTATAGCTTGCCGTATATAACATCATTACTTTTTATCGTATACGATAATGTAATTTATATAGCTTACCGTATGTAACATTATTACTTGTTATCGAATACGATAATGTAATTTATATAGCTTACCGTATGTAACATCATTACTTGTTATCGTATACGCCAGAGTCATTCTCAATACACAGTGTTAAATTTATTTTCAGCTGGTTAGAGTTTACGGGGTAGCATCTGATGACCTAGACACTAAGCTGGCCATAGTAGCTGTAGAGCTAACTATAAAGATGGTCATAGCAGCTGTAGCGCTGACCATAGTAATCAGAGTTGTTGGGGTTACAGCTGTAGCGCTGACACATAGTAATCAGAGTTGTTGGGGTTACAGCTGTAGCGCTGACACATAGTAATCAGAGTTGTTGGGGTTACAGCTGTAGCGCTGACACATAGTACCGGTAATCAGAGTTTATGGGGTTACAGCTGTAGAGCTGATTGAACAGTGTTTTACCGGTTGAGTAGCAGGTGATCAGACGTTGCTGATTGATTGGTGAGCGGTGATTGCCTTATTGACCAAATGATTGGATGGTGGTCGGTGATCACCTGTAAAGGTGACTGCTTGATTGACCAGTGTCACTGGTAGCGACGTATTCTAGTGACGGAGTGATTTGTGTCCATACATGTCATCTTTTAGCCGTGGTCTGATTTTGAGTTTGTTATACCCACTGTTTTGGGACAGTAACGATATATTGTATGATATATGTTCCATTTTTACATCAATCTAGTATCTGCGTAAATTACAAAATTTTTTTTCTGTCCCTAGTTTAGCGAATACGTCACTTTTACCATATGAGTATAAAGTACATTTTTACCCAAAGCCGAAGATGGCACATGATTTATATCATGAACCGAATATAGAAACATATAGTAACATTAAAGTGATATAGAAACATATAGTAACAGTAAAGTGATATAGAAACATATAGTAACATTAAAGTGATATAGAAACATATAGTAACAGTAAAGTGATATAGAAACATATAGTAACAGTAAAGTGATATAGAAACATATAGTAACATTAAAGTGATATAGAAACATATAGTAACAGTAAAGTGATATAGAAACATATAGTAACATTAAAGTGATATAGAAACATATAGTAACATTAAAGTGATATAGAAACATATAGTAACATTAAAGTGATATAGAAACATATAGTAACAGTAAAGTGATATAGAAACATATAGTAACAGTAAAGTGATATAGAAACATATAGTAACAGTAAAGTGATATAGAAACATATAGTAACAGTAAAGTGATATAGAAACATATAGTAACAGTAAAGTGATATAGAAACATATAGTAACAGTAAAGTGATATAGAAACATATAGTAACAGTAAAGTGATATAGAAACATATAGTAACAGTAAAGTGATATAGAAACATATAGTAACAGTAAAGTGATATAGAAACATATAGTAACAGTAAAGTGATATAGAAACATATAGTAACAGTAAAGTGATATAGAAACATATAGTAACAGTAAAGTGATATAGAAACATATAGTAACAGTAAAGAGATAGAAACATATAGTAACAGTAAAGTGATATAGAAATGTTATGTAAAGGTTTCTGTTATGTATGTTATTATTAGCTTTACATAACCTTCTTCTCATTTCTTGCTATGAGAAGGAATTACTCGTAAGTTGGGGAACGTCTATATCCATGGTAAGAGAGAGAGAGAAAGAAGAAAGAAGTCAGGCTCTCTTAAAGAGAGCGCCACGATGATAAAACAGCTACACTACATATCTGAAATTAAGAGTCAAACATTCATTCTCTGCTGACATGGAGAACTTTATTTAAATAATCAATACACATATATATTACTACATTCTAGAAACACATCTAAAAGCTTTATAATAAAAGTTCATGAAATACATATTACATTTTCCTTATTAAGCTTTCCAACTTCATTTATTCGTATAACTTCTGCACCTTAGAATATTATACAATGGTTAATTCTCAATCAATTTCAAGATAGCCTAAGTATGAAATATAATAACTGTAATTAATGCAACAATTAATTTAAAGAATACATTTTACTTATCTTAAAGTAGAATATTGATTTAGAATATATTGCTAGATATTACTCTTTCTTACTTAAGAAATACTTTATTTCAACATTAAATCAAAGTATGAAGTTGGTAGCTAATTCAACCTTTACCATAAACTTACATCAATATAATTAAATATGAACATAAAACATTCTATTACAATATATTATAAATAAAAGAATTCAATAGTAATGTTACACACAAAAGAATTTTACCATTAAAACCTCAAGCATTAAAAATACTTATTTCTTAAAATAGGTATAAAACATATACAGTGTCCTTACCTGAAATTAAGAGTCAAACATTCATTCTCTGCTGACATGGAGAACTAATCTGACCTGATCGCGCATCTGTATTTATAGTGTCAGGGTCAGAGGTCATACCCCCATGCATCAGTCAGAAAAGATGTTGACTTACTTTCAGGTATAAACTAGTTTCGACCGGCAGAATCCAATTTATCTTACGTCATAAGACCTACTCTATAGTTTATTTATATTCGTTTCGCGTCGTCACACCAAATATGGTTAGCCGTTAGTTGGAAGCCATCTTGTTTCTGTATCGTCTAGAGAAATCTTACTTCACGTTCATTAACCGAATTGAACCTTTGCCAATAACTAGGTCAGAGACATATTTTTACTGTTGGTACTTAGAACTGTAGCTAGGCAAAATTCATGTATTATGTATTTTTGTTATATGTTTCCACACAGCTTATACATTGGCAAGCTTAGTATCTTGCTGCTTCTACACAACACATCGATATACATTGCCTAATTTTTTCGCCTGCACAGCAACCCTTCTATTCTATATAGTTGTACTTCAAAAACAAGTGAAATTACCTTTAATATATTTTAGAAACTACTTACATATAAATAAATAAAACATTACTTTAATACAATTCAAAGAAAATATCAATCTTTATTAATTTTACTAAAAATTTAATCCTAACAATACCCTCTAGTTTATTTGAGCCGAGTCCTCGAGGCTAGAAAAGAAAAATCAATTTTATTCATCAAAACAAGATAAAAGGTGAAAGATCAAAAATACAATGATAAAAAAAAACATTGCGAGACATTTTCGCAAAGTTTAAAAATACAATGTAGACACTGCAAATACATTACAAAATTCCAAGTAAAATACAAAAAAAACAATGAGAAGGTAATTGCAAAATACTTAATCAAATTAAAAAGGTACAATACAATGCAAAATATTTGATAAAATTCCCAAACACAATGGGAAATGTATTGCACAAATCTCAGTCAAATTGAAAAAGTACAATGTAATGCAAAATATTTGATAAAATTCCCAAACACAATGGGAAGTGTTTTGCACAATACTCAGTCAAATTCCAAAAAATACAATAAAATATAATGCAAAATTCGTGATAAAATTCCCCAAAAAATACAATGGGAATAAAACTTCACAGCATTGAATACTTTGACAAGATATATATATTTATTAAACACATAATTCTACAAAACCTTCCTCTAAACTAGGCTTATCAGACGATTATAAAACAAAATAATAGCATACAATTCTTGTTATCTTTATTTGTATATTTCTGTTTTAGTGTACTCTTCCTTTTTGTCCTTTTTCTGTATTTTTTTCTTCTTTTTTTTTATATGTTATTCGTATAACATTAGCAGAACATATTTAAAGGTGAATACTTATTATATCGAGAGTTTGGAACTGACAATTTAATGTTGTACTAGCCTTAATAACCATGATGTATGTTCACTTACAATCAAACTTTGACCTGTGCGTGTGTGAAATATGTAACGCCTTTGAAGTTACCTAAGAACAGTAAGTGAAAATTATTTAATCGTTTGGTACCTATGGTCTAGTGCAGCTTTGAAATGTACGTGTTTTATCAACGTAATCTTTGACGCGTGAAAGAGAATGTATTGCCATTATCTTTTTCAAATGAATTTTTCTCAGAAGCTGGCCGTATATAGACCAATAGCTGCTCATGTCGTGAAAGCTATGCATTACGTGATCTCTGTCGAGTAATCGCGCGGACATTTTGACTATTTTATCATTTATGGCGAATGCGCCAAGACACAGTACCATTAGGTACATACTTTCATACAATGGTATGAAATTGTGAGAAAAAAAAACAACCTCTAAACATTGTCAAACCCACGCATTAATGAGATTGCTGTATTATACCGCGTATTCGTTTTAAGACGTATTATAACTGTGAAATAATATCATTATGTAGCTACATTTGACATCCCTGTGACAATATTCGATACGTTCAATTAAACAAGTCCGTGTAAACCTGATTTAAACTGTGAATCCACTTATAGGCTGAACTATACAAGAGTGGGAGATTCTGGAGATAACCCATGTTTCAAATTGTTTTTTTGTTGTTGTTGTTGTTGTTCTTGTTGTTGTTTGTTCTGATACCATGTACTCTGCATTCAGAGTTAAGAAGAACACAAGTCTATGAACCAAGTCCATATTCCACCCATACCTTAAAGAGAAAGATAAGAAATTGAGAGATTTGCGCGCAAGAGAAGAAAAGGGAAATAGAAGGTATGAGAAGAAAGAATGGAATGGACGATAAGACTATAATTTTCTCTTCCATATACGAAGGAATTTGTTCTTTTTTTTTTTTTTTTTTTTTTTTTTGTTTTCAGAATTTCGTATTGAATTCAATTACGAAATATTCGACTTCGTCGTTTGCGACGTGTGTTTGATTGTGTGCGTGTTCTGTGAAATGCTTCTTTTAATGCCTGAGAAACATTCTCCGTTGGCTGCCATGATGGCGTGGATCCATCTGACCACTTAACCAAATAATGCTTTTTCCCAGAAATCCATTTGGATTTCAACAGTTTATCAACTAAGTACCATTCGGTACCATTGTTGGTTGGTGTGTGAACATTGCTTGCTCGATCATGTGATGTTTGAGTCGACTGTGGTAGTGTACTGGCTGTGTCCGGTGTCGGAGGTCTATAATCCCTAGGATCTTTATAGTACTTAAGCCTGTTTGCGTGTACAAGTGATTTCATTTCTTTATTGTCTGAACAACGGCGTAATCTGTAGGTGCTATTCGGACCTACTTGAGTGATGTAATATGGACCTTCCCAACGAGGATAAAGCTTTTTTGATAACCCTACAGGTATATGTGAGATTTGTAAATGTACATAATCTCCAACGCGAAAGGATGGTTCTTTTGTTTTCTGGTCAAACCTCTGTTTGCTTGTGCTTTGTGCTTCACGTGTATTTGCTTTAGCTATTTCTTGAACTATTTTCAATCTTTGAATCAACTGATCTATGTACTGTTGTGTTTGTATTTGTACAGTTTCTTTAGGCGTAAGAGACACATCTAAGGGTAAAGTCATTTCTTTCCCAAAGACTATGTAATAAGGTGAGTATCCAGTAGAATTAACTGCTGGACTCATTCGGAATGCCATCATTACGCTGGGTAATATGGACGGCCAATCATCTTGGTGTTTACTACAGTAAGCCCTTAGTGCCTGACTGATGGTACTATTTTTTTTCTCACATGCAGAGTTAGTTTGAGGGTGGTATGAACTAGTATGGTGGCGTGTTACTTGAAATAGTTCACAAAGTGCGAGTACAATTTGAGACATGAAGTTTCGTCCACGATCACTGACAAGTGTTCGCGGTGCACCATAACGTGTAAATATCTCATTGTACAAAACACTGGCGATTTCTGTTGCTGTTTGAGAACGTAAGGGAAAGGCTTCACACCAATGTGACAAACTATATGTCACCAATAAGATGTATTGATAACCTTCCTTACTTTTTGGCATGCACAAAATGTCCATGTGCCACCTAGAGAATACGTCTTCTGGGGGCAATGGGTGCAATGGAGCTTTTCGTGCATTTGTGTCCCGTTTAATGAGTTGACACTTAGAGCATGATGTAATGTAATCATACACATTTTGATACATTTTAGGCCAATAATATTTCTGTTTGATAGCTTGATATGTTCTTTGAACACCAAAATGACAACCTCCTGCTTTTGAATCGTGATAAGATAGAAGGACATCAAGTCTCAAATTTGTGGGTAAAGCAACTTGTTTTATGAGTTGATCTGGAGAAGTTTTGTGTTTTGTACGAGGCTGGAAAAAATGATGTAAGACACCATTGATTAGTTCATATTGATTTGCTTCATATGGAATAGCTGTTGCGCGACGAGTGTTTTCTGGTAATATTCCTTGTTCTAAGTAAACATACATGTCCTTAAAATCAGGGCACTCGCGCTGATATTGGGCGATATCCGGTAGTTCCTCAGAACTACTGCTAGGTATGTTATCATTAGTATGTACTGGAAATAGGTTAGTAGCATCTTCAGTATCGTAAAGGAATGTAATTTCTGTAATTTCTTCTTGTACTGGTGGTTCTAACTGAGCCTGAGTGTTAGTGTATGCTGGAGATTTCTCTAATTGGCTGTCAGTCTTAGCTGTTTGGTTGTAGTTTCGACGTGAGAGTGCGTCTGCATTTGTGTTTTATGGCCTGGAGTGTATACGATATCAAAATCGTATTCTTGTAAGCGAAGTGACCAACGAATTCGTCTATTCGAAGTGTGTTTAACTGTCTTTAGCCAAACTAATGCCTTGTGATCTGTAATGACAGTAAATTTCTGATGTGATAGGTAAACATGATATGTTCGGATACCTTCTAATACCGCTAAACACTCCTGTTCAGTTACTGACCATTGTCTTTCAGCATTTGTTAATGCTCGTCCACCATAAGCAATGACATGCTCTTTGTCGTCTGTCCCTATCTGAGACAAAATATAACCTAGAGCTGTACCACTGGCATCACATGTGAGTCTAAATGGTTTATTAAAATCAGGATAAGCCAAGATAGGAGCTGTGGTCAAGGCTATTTTAAGAGTTTCAAATGCTTTTTGACACTTGTCTGTCCAAAGAAATGAACTGTCTTTTGTCAATAGTTTATTTAAAGGTGTTGCTATTGTAGAATATCCTTGGACAAATTTTCTGTAATAATTGCACAACCCTAGAAAACTCCTAACATCTTTCTGTGTTTTTGGAACAGGAAATTGTGTAACTGTGTCTATTTTGGACTCATCTACTTTGATTCCTTTTGTTGAGAATTTATCACCAAGATAAATAACTTCAGATGCTGCGAATACACATTTTGATGGTTTGAGTGTCAAGTTTGCTTGACGTAATCGATCAAAAATAAGTTCAAGATGTGCTAAGTGTTCTGCAAATGAATTGGAAAAAATAATAATGTCATCTATGTATGCAAGACATGTTGACCATGGTATACCTCTAAGTACATGACCTAAAAGAATACAATATTTGGCGGGCGCATTCCTGAGTCCATACGGCATTACATTCCATTGGTAAAGACCACGTGATGTTATGAAAGAGCTCTTATGTTTTGTCTCTGGGTCCATTTTAATTTGCCAAAATGCTGAATTTAAATCTAATGTACTGAAAAGACATGGTTTAGTTTGTCCGACTGCATCAATTACATCTTCTAATCTTGGAAGAGGGAATGTCATTGGTTGTGTCACCTGATTAAGTTTCCTATAGTCAATAGCAAAACGATATTCCCCATTTTTCTTTTTGACTAAAACAACTGGAGATGCATAACTCGAAGAACTGGGTTCAATTAGTTGGTGTTCTAATAATTCATCTACCTGTCTATCAATTTCTTTATTGATGTGCGGAGACGCACGATAAGGTTGACAACGGATTGGCATGGAATCACCTGTCTCTATTCGATGAGTAAATACCGTAGTACTTCCTAATTCTTCTAAGTTCAAGGCAAACACATCCCTATGTTTATTCAGAAATAATTGAAGTTCTTGTTTTTGATTTTCTGACAAATCTGAAGAGTGTAAATCAAAATTATTTGGTTCTTGTGATTTACTAGTTTGTGTGTCCACGATGTCAGGTGTATCAGGTGTGATATTCTTGTCATAAGTGTCCTCACTAACAGTGAATATGGTTTGTAGGTGTAGTACATCTACATAAGCTAGTACGGTATTTTCATGTATGTTTATATGTTTTGAAGTAGGATTCAAAATCTGAACAAAGTTATTTTTCGAAACCGTTACAATTGTTCTAGCTGTCAAAAATGTAGAGTTTGACATAGTGTGAGATGGTTCTAGTAAAACAGGTGTTCCCTTTTTTATTTTACTGATGCGAACAGGAATGGAACAATTTGAGTTTGGTGGAACCATTGTACTTTGTTTACACGTGCTAATCCTGACTCAGTACGTATCAGATTGATAATTACCGTATCGTCTAGCAAAGAGAGCGTTTGTGTATCTAGATTCACTACTGCCTTGTATTTACTCAAGAAATCTAGTCCGAGAATGACCGAATGACGAAGGGCCGGAATAACGTACAATGTATGAGAAAAACTTACACCTCCTATTTTCAAATTAAGTGGGATCATTCCAAAAATTGAGTGTCGTTCCCCGCCGGCTGCGATAATATTAGTTATATCTGACTGTTGAATTTGACGTGAATTGAATCCTGCGCGAGAAAGAAATTTTAAATTGATGGCCGAAATGGACGCGCCTGTGTCCGCTAATGCATTCGTGATTTTGTTTTTAACATAAAGAGGAACAAGATTTTTGTGAATAGGTGTGACTAATGTGATTTGTGGTTCTTGAGTTTGCTTGTGGCAAGGTTGTGACCTTTGATTTGGCGTGAATTTATATTGTTGTTGTGGGGTAAAGCATACTCGTGCAAAATGACCTGTTTTGTGACACAAGTGACACTTTTTATCGAGTGCAGGACATAATCTTCCGTGTGATTGAAAACAAATACCACATCTGCAACAGAATGGCTTACGACTATGTAGTTGTGGCTTGTAGCGCGCATCACGCGGAGGTAACTGATATGTATTGTTATCGCGAGATTTATGTACTGAACTAAGGGAATAGTTTGGAAATTTGGCTGTCTGATAAGACGATGTATAATGATGGGAATTAGAGCCATGCAGCCGAAATTGTTTGTTTTTGGCACGTACGAAGGGTTGAGATAATACATGTACATTGTTTTCTGTGTTCTGTTCTGAGCTGACTGCTTTAATTTCATCTTTAAGTTGTTTAAGTTCCTCTAAAATTGTGTTAAGTGTTAACCAATCATCATTCTCAGTTGTGACAAGAGATTTCTCTGCTAAATTTGCGGCTTGTCGTAAATCATCCATATTTGTTGGATTTTTATTCATTACGATTTGTTTAATAGCTGGTTTTAAACCTTGTAATGCAACTGCTAACAATATTTGATCTGAGATAGTTTGGTTATTTGCAATTTGTAAGAGACGATTTAAATAGTCCAAAACTGTTTCAGACGATTCTTGTCGAGTTTGTAAAATTGATAAATCTAAAATGATATTGTCAGTGTGAAACCTAGATGTAAAGGCAGTTACTAGACTTGACCAGTTATTCCTAACGTTATCAGGTAGCGATTCATACCATACTTTAGCATGTTGTTGGAGGTGAAAAGGAAAAGCATTCAGAATTTTAGCTTCTGATAAATCATAAAAATTAGCCCATTGTAAAAAATGATTTAGCCATTTAACAGGATTTTGTGATTGATCACCTTTAAAAATATCTAATGTGATAAGAGACATACCTGTACTTGAGAATCTGGTGTTTCCAGAGAAAAATTGCACTCCTAGGAATAATGTCAATAGTAGTAAGTCACATTAACTGAATTAAACGGCTTAACTCACAATGTTCTGGGCGCTGATAGTAAATGTATACACAGTTAATTTGCCGTGTAAAAGTACTTTTGAGGAATCTTTGAGCTGGCGAAGGTCACTGAAGTGCAGTTGCTGACGTGGTTTTGTGGGATGAGTTGATAGTCGTTAGCGTAAGAACTTGATTTGGTTTCCAATCGTTGTCTACGTAGGATCAAGGAACCATAGTCGAATGGAGTGTGCGTCACTGGAACTGGATAGCGCGTAGATACTGGTATATACATTACTAGAAATCTGTGAAGCCATTCCAGCAAGAGTAATCTAGTATGTAGGTAGAATCACGAATCAGTCACGTGAATAGCTATGTGTATGATACAGGCAGAAAAAATGCAAACATTGGCGGTATGAAGTCTGACGATCGTAAATATGTTGGTGCCAATCTCTCCCATGAATCGTAATTATAAACACTCCTTCAAAGAAATAATCACTCCACTGGCTTGCGAGAGGGTCTAGAGATCTATAATGTTCTCCATCCACTTGTTATGTAAATGTTTCTGTTATGTATGTTATTATTAGCTTTACATAACCTTCTTCTCATTTCTTGCTATGAGAAGGAATTACTCGTAAGTTGGGGAACGTCTATATCCATGGTAAGAGAGAGAGAGAAAGAAGAAAGAAGTCAGGCTCTCTTAAAGAGAGCGCCACGATGATAAAACAGCTACACTACATATCTGAAATTAAGAGTCAAACATTCATTCTCTGCTGACATGGAGAACTTTATTTAAATAATCAATACACATATATATTACTACATTCTAGAAACACATCTAAAAGCTTTATAATAAAAGTTCATGAAATACATATTACATTTTCCTTATTAAGCTTTCCAACTTCATTTATTCGTATAACTTCTGCACCTTAGAATATTATACAATGGTTAATTCTCAATCAATTTCAAGATAGCCTAAGTATGAAATATAATAACTGTAATTAATGCAACAATTAATTTAAAGAATACATTTTACTTATCTTAAAGTAGAATATTGATTTAGAATATATTGCTAGATATTACTCTTTCTTACTTAAGAAATACTTTATTTCAACATTAAATCAAAGTATGAAGTTGGTAGCTAATTCAACCTTTACCATAAACTTACATCAATATAATTAAATATGAACATAAAACATTCTATTACAATATATTATAAATAAAAGAATTCAATAGTAATGTTACACACAAAAGAATTTTACCATTAAAACCTCAAGCATTAAAAATACTTATTTCTTAAAATAGGTATAAAACATATACAGTGTCCTTACCTGAAATTAAGAGTCAAACATTCATTCTCTGCTGACATGGAGAACTAATCTGACCTGATCGCGCATCTGTATTTATAGTGTCAGGGTCAGAGGTCATACCCCCATGCATCAGTCAGAAAAGATGTTGACTTACTTTCAGGTATAAACTAGTTTCGACCGGCAGAATCCAATTTATCTTACGTCATAAGACCTACTCTATAGTTTATTTATATTCGTTTCGCGTCGTCACACCAAATATGGTTAGCCGTTAGTTGGAAGCCATCTTGTTTCTGTATCGTCTAGAGAAATCTTACTTCACGTTCATTAACCGAATTGAACCTTTGCCAATAACTAGGTCAGAGACATATTTTTACTGTTGGTACTTAGAACTGTAGCTAGGCAAAATTCATGTATTATGTATTTTTGTTATATGTTTCCACACAGCTTATACATTGGCAAGCTTAGTATCTTGCTGCTTCTACACAACACATCGATATACATTGCCTAATTTTTTCGCCTGCACAGCAACCCTTCTATTCTATATAGTTGTACTTCAAAAACAAGTGAAATTACCTTTAATATATTTTAGAAACTACTTACATATAAATAAATAAAACATTACTTTAATACAATTCAAAGAAAATATCAATCTTTATTAATTTTACTAAAAATTTAATCCTAACAATACCCTCTAGTTTATTTGAGCCGAGTCCTCGAGGCTAGAAAAGAAAAATCAATTTTATTCATCAAAACAAGATAAAAGGTGAAAGATCAAAAATACAATGATAAAAAAAACATTGCGAGACATTTTCGCAAAGTTTAAAAATACAATGTAGACACTGCAAATACATTGCAAAATTCCAAGTAAAATACAAAAAATACAATGAGAAGGTACATTGCAAAATACTTAATCAAATTAAAAAGGTACAATACAATGCAAAATATTTGATAAAATTCCCAAACACAATGGGAAATGTATTGCACAAATCTCAGTCAAATTCAAAAAGTACAATGTAATGCAAAATATTTGATAAAATTCCCAAACACAATGGGAAGTGTTTTGCACAATACTCAGTCAAATTCCAAAAAATACAATAAAATATAATGCAAAATTCGTGATAAAATTCCTCAAAAAATACAATGGGAATAAAACTTCACAGCATTGAATACTTTGACAAGATATATATATTTATTAAACACAATTCTACAAAACCTTCCTCTAAACTAGGCTTATCAGACGATTATAAAACAAAATAATAGCATACAATTCTTGTTATCTTTATTTGTATATTTCTGTTTTAGTGTACTCTTCCTTTGTGTCCTTTTTCTGTATTTTTTTCTTCTTTTTTTTTATATGTTATTCGTATAACATTAGCAGAACATATTTAAAGGTGAATACTTATTATATCGAGAGTTTGGAACTGACAATTTAATGTTGTACTAGCCTTAATAACCATGATGTATGTTCACTTACAATCAAACTTTGACCTGTGCGTGTTTGAAATATGTAACGCCTTTGAAGTTACCTAAGAACAGTAAGTGAAAATTATTTAATCGTTTGGTACCTATGGTCTAGTGCAGCTTTGAAATGTACGTGTTTTATCAACGTAATCTTTGACGCGTGAAAGAGAATGTATTGCCATTATCTTTTTCAAATGAATTTTTCTCAGAAGCTGGCCGTATATAGACCAATAGCTGCTCATGTCGTGAAAGCTATGCATTACGTGATCTCTGTCGAGTAATCGCGCGGACATTTTGACTATTTTATCATTTATGGCGAATGCGCCAAGACACAGTACCATTAGGTACATACTTTCATACAATGGTATGAAATTGTGAGAAAAAAAAACAACCTCTAAACATTGTCAAACCCACGCATTAATGCGATTGCTGTATTATACCGCGTATTCGTTTTAAGACGTATTATAACTGTGAAATAATATCATTATGTAGCTACATTTGACATCCCTGTGACAATATTCGATACGTTCAATTAAACAAGTCCGTGTAAACCTGATTTAAACTGTGAATCCACTTATAGGCTGAACTATACAAGAGTGGGAGATTCTGGAGATAACCCATGTTTCAAATTGTTTTTTTGTTGTTGTTGTTGTTGTTCTTGTTGTTGTTTGTTCTGATACCATGTACTCTGCATTCAGAGTTAAGAAGAACACAAGTCTATGAACCAAGTCCATATTCCACCCATACCTTAAAGAGAAAGATAAGAAATTGAGAGATTTGCGCGCAAGAGAAGAAAAGGGAAATAGAAGGTATGAGAAGAAAGAATGGAATGGACGATAAGACTATAATTTTCTCTTCCATATACGAAGGAATTTGTTCTTTTTTTTTTTTTTTTTTTTTTTTTTTGTTTTCAGAATTTCGTATTGAATTCAATTACGAAATATTCGACTTCGTCGTTTGCGACGTGTGTTTGATTGTGTGCGTGTTCTGTGAAATGCTTCTTTTAATGCCTGAGAAACATTCTCCGTTGGCTGCCATGATGGCGTGGATCCATCTGACCACTTAACCAAATAATGCTTTTTCCCAGAAATCCATTTGGATTTCAACAGTTTATCAACTAAGTACCATTCGGTACCATTGTTGGTTGGTGTGTGAACATTGCTTGCTCGATCATGTGATATTTGAGTCGACTGTGGTAGTGTACTGGCTGTGTCCGGTGTCGGAGGTCTATAATCCCTAGGATCTTTATAGTACTTAAGCCTGTTTGCGTGTACAAGTGATTTCATTTCTTTATTGTCTGAACAACGGCGTAATCTGTAGGTGCTATTCGGACCTACTTGAGTGATGTAATATGGACCTTCCCAACGAGGATAAAGCTTTTTTGATAACCCTACAGGTATATGTGAGATTTGTAAATGTACATAATCTCCAACGCGAAAGGATGGTTCTTTTGTTTTCTGGTCAAACCTCTGTTTGCTTGTGCTTTGTGCTTCACGTGTATTTGCTTTAGCTATTTCTTGAACTATTTTCAATCTTTGAATCAACTGATCTATGTACTGTTGTGTTTGTATTTGTACAGTTTCTTTAGGCGTAAGAGACACATCTAAGGGTAAAGTCATTTCTTTCCCAAAGACTATGTAATAAGGTGAGTATCCAGTAGAATTAACTGCTGGACTCATTCGGAATGCCATCATTACGCTGGGTAATATGGACGGCCAATCATCTTGGTGTTTACTACAGTAAGCCCTTAGTGCCTGACTGATGGTACTATTTTTTTTCTCACATGCAGAGTTAGTTTGAGGGTGGTATGAACTAGTATGGTGGCGTGTTACTTGAAATAGTTCACAAAGTGCGAGTACAATTTGAGACATGAAGTTTCGTCCACGATCACTGACAAGTGTTCGCGGTGCACCATAACGTGTAAATATCTCATTGTACAAAACACTGGCGATTTCTGTTGCTGTTTGAGAACGTAAGGGAAAGGCTTCACACCAATGTGACAAACTATCTGTCACCAATAAGATGTATTGATAACCTTCCTTACTTTTTGGCATGCACAAAATGTCCATGTGCCACCTAGAGAATACGTCTTCTGGGGGCAATGGGTGCAATGGAGCTTTTCGTGCATTTGTGTCCCGTTTAATGAGTTGACACTTAGAGCATGATGTAATGTAATCATACACATTTTAATACATTTTAGGCCAATAATATTTCTGTTTGATAGCTTGATATGTTCTTTGAACACCAAAATGACAACCTCCTGCTTTTGAATCGTGATAAGATAGAAGGACATCAAGTCTCAAATTTGTGGGTAAAGCAACTTGTTTTATGAGTTGATCTGGAGAAGTTTTGTGTTTTGTACGAGGCTGGAAAAAATGATGTAAGACACCATTGATTAGTTCATATTGATTTGCTTCATATGGAATAGCTGTTGCGCGACGAGTGTTTTCTGGTAATATTCCTTGTTCTAAGTAAACATACATGTCCTTAAAATCAGGGCACTCGCGCTGATATTGGGCGATATCCGGTAGTTCTTCAGAACTACTGCTAGGTATGTTATCATTAGTATGTACTGGAAATAGGTTAGTAGCATCTTCAGTATCGTAAAGGAATGTAATTTCTGTAATTTCTTCTTGTACTGGTGGTTCTAACTGAGCCTGAGTGTTAGTGTATGCTGGAGATTTCTCTAATTGGCTGTCAGTCTTAGCTGTTTGGTTGTAGTTTCGACGTGAGAGTGCGTCTGCATTTGTGTTTTATGGCCTGGAGTGTATACGATATCAAAATCGTATTCTTGTAAGCGAAGTGACCAACGAATTCGTCTATTCGAAGTGTGTTTAACTGTCTTTAGCCAAACTAATGCCTTGTGATCTGTAATGACAGTAAATTTCTGATGTGATAGGTAAACATGATATGTTCGGATACCTTCTAATACCGCTAAACACTCCTGTTCAGTTACTGACCATTGTCTTTCAGCATTTGTTAATGCTCGTCCACCATAAGCAATGACATGCTCTTTGTCGTCTGTCCCTATCTGAGACAAAATATAACCTAGAGCTGTACCACTGGCATCACATGTGAGTCTAAATGGTTTATTAAAATCAGGATAAGCCAAGATAGGAGCTGTGGTCAAGGCTATTTTAAGAGTTTCAAATGCTTTTTGACACTTGTCTGTCCAAAGAAATGAACTGTCTTTTGTCAATAGTTTATTTAAAGGTGTTGCTATTGTAGAATATCCTTGGACAAATTTTCTGTAATAATTGCACAACCCTAGAAAACTCCTAACATCTTTCTGTGTTTTTGGAACAGGAAATTGTGTAACTGTGTCTATTTTGGACTCATCTACTTTGATTCCTTTTGTTGAGAATTTATCACCAAGATAAATAACTTCAGATGCTGCGAATACACATTTTGATGGTTTGAGTGTCAAGTTTGCTTGACGTAATCGATCAAAAATAAGTTCAAGATGTGCTAAGTGTTCTGCAAATGAATTGGAAAAAATAATAATGTCATCTATGTATGCAAGACATGTTGACCATGGTATACCTCTAAGTACATGACCTAAAAGAATACAATATTTGGCGGGCGCATTCCTGAGTCCATACGGCATTACATTCCATTGGTAAAGACCACGTGATGTTATGAAAGAGCTCTTATGTTTTGTCTCTGGGTCCATTTTAATTTGCCAAAATGCTGAATTTAAATCTAATGTACTGAAAAGACATGGTTTAGTTTGTCCGACTGCATCAATTACATCTTCTAATCTTGGAAGAGGGAATGTCATTGGTTGTGTCACCTGATTAAGTTTCCTATAGTCAATAGCAAAACGATATTCCCCATTTTTCTTTTTGACTAAAACAACTGGAGATGCATAACTCGAAGAACTGGGTTCAATTAGTTGGTGTTCTAATAATTCATCTACCTGTCTATCAATTTCTTTATTGATGTGCGGAGACGCACGATAAGGTTGACAACGGATTGGCATGGAATCACCTGTCTCTATTCGATGAGTAAATACCGTAGTACTTCCTAATTCTTCTAAGTTCAAGGCAAACACATCCCTATGTTTATTCAGAAATAATTGAAGTTCTTGTTTTTGATTTTCTGACAAATCTGAAGAGTGTAAATCAAAATTATTTGGTTCTTGTGATTTACTAGTTTGTGTGTCCACGATGTCAGGTGTATCAGGTGTGATATTCTTGTCATAAGTGTCCTCACTAACAGTGAATATGGTTTGTAGGTGTAGTACATCTACATAAGCTAGTACGGTATTTTCATGTATGTTTATATGTTTTGAAGTAGGATTCAAAATCTGAACAAAGTTATTTTTCGAAACCGTTACAATTGTTCTAGCTGTCAAAAATGTAGAGTTTGACATAGTGTGAGATGGTTCTAGTAAAACAGGTGTTCCCTTTTTTATTTTACTGATGCGAACAGGAATGGAACAACTTGAGTTTGGTGGAACCATTGTACTTTGTTTACACGTGCTAATCCTGACTCAGTACGTATCAGATTGATAATTACCGTATCGTCTAGCAAAGAGAGCGTTTGTGTATCTAGATTCACTACTGCCTTGTATTTACTCAAGAAATCTAGTCCGAGAATGACCGAATGACGAAGGGCCGGAATAACGTACAATGTATGAGAAAAACTTACACCTCCTATTTTCAAATTAAGTGGGATCATTCCAAAAATTGAGTGTCGTTCCCCGCCGGCTGCGATAATATTAGTTATATCTGACTGTTGAATTTGACGTGAATTGAATCCTGCGCGAGAAAGAAATTTTAAATTGATGGCCGAAATGGACGCGCCTGTGTCCGCTAATGCATTCGTGATTTTGTTTTTAACATAAAGAGGAACAAGATTTTTGTGAATAGGTGTGACTAATGTGATTTGTGGTTCTTGAGTTTGCTTGTGGCAAGGTTGTGACCTTTGATTTGGCGCGAATTTATATTGTTGTTGTGGGGTAAAGCATACTCGTGCAAAATGACCTGTTTTGTGACACAAGTGACACTTTTTATCGAGTGCAGGACATAATCTTCCGTGTGATTGAAAACAAATACCACATCTGCAACAGAATGGCTTACGACTATGTAGTTGTGGCTTGTAGCGCGCATCACGCGGAGGTAACTGATATGTATTGTTATCGCGAGATTTATGTACTGAACTAAGGGAATAGTTTGGAAATTTGGCTGTCTGATAAGACGATGTATAATGATGGGAATTAGAGCCATGCAGCCGAAATTGTTTGTTTTTGGCACGTACGAAGGGTTGAGATAATACATGTACATTGTTTTCTGTGTTCTGTTCTGAGCTGACTGCTTTAATTTCATCTTTAAGTTGTTTAAGTTCCTCTAAAATTGTGTTAAGTGTTAACCAATCATCATTCTCAGTTGTGACAAGAGATTTCTCTGCTAAATTTGCGGCTTGTCGTAAATCATCCATATTTGTTGGATTTTTATTCATTACGATTTGTTTAATAGCTGGTTTTAAACCTTGTAATGCAACTGCTAACAATATTTGATCTGAGATAGTTTGGTTATTTGCAATTTGTAAGAGACGATTTAAATAGTCCAAAACTGTTTCAGACGATTCTTGTCGAGTTTGTAAAATTGATAAATCTAAAATGATATTGTCAGTGTGAAACCTAGATGTAAAGGCAGTTACTAGACTTGACCAGTTATTCCTAACGTTATCAGGTAGCGATTCATACCATACTTTAGCATGTTGTTGGAGGTGAAAAGGAAAAGCATTCAGAATTTTAGCTTCTGATAAATCATAAAAATTAGCCCATTGTAAAAAATGATTTAGCCATTTAACAGGATTTTGTGATTGATCACCTTTAAAAATATCTAATGTGATAAGAGACATACCTGTACTTGAGAATCTGGTGTTTCCAGAGAAAAATTGCACTCCTAGGAATAATGTCAATAGTAGTAAGTCACATTAACTGAATTAAACGGCTTAACTCACAATGTTCTGGGCGCTGATAGTAAATGTATACACAGTTAATTTGCCGTGTAAAAGTACTTTTGAGGAATCTTTGAGCTGGCGAAGGTCACTGAAGTGCAGTTGCTGACGTGGTTTTGTGGGATGAGTTGATAGTCGTTAGCGTAAGAACTTGATTTGGTTTCCAATCGTTGTCTACGTAGGATCAAGGAACCATAGTCGAATGGAGTGTGCGTCACTGGAACTGGATAGCGCGTAGATACTGGTATATACATTACTAGAAATCTGTGAAGCCATTCCAGCAAGAGTAATCTAGTATGTAGGTAGAATCACGAATCAGTCACGTGAATAGCTATGTGTATGATACAGGCAGAAAAAATGCAAACATTGGCGGTATGAAGTCTGACGATCGTAAATATGTTGGTGCCAATCTCTCCCATGAATCGTAATTATAAACACTCCTTCAAAGAAATAATCACTCCACTGGCTTGCGAGAGGGTCTAGAGATCTATAATGTTCTCCATCCACTTGTTATGTAAATGTTTCTGTTATGTATGTTATTATTAGCTTTACATAACCTTCTTCTCATTTCTTGCTATGAGAAGGAATTACTCGTAAGTTGGGGAACGTCTATATCCATGGTAAGAGAGAGAGAGAAAGAAGAAAGAAGTCAGGCTCTCTTAAAGAGAGCGCCACGATGATAAAACAGCTACACTACATATCTGAAATTAAGAGTCAAACATTCATTCTCTGCTGACATGGAGAACTTTATTTAAATAATCAATACACATATATATTACTACATTCTAGAAACACATCTAAAAGCTTTATAATAAAAGTTCATGAAATACATATTACATTTTCCTTATTAAGCTTTCCAACTTCATTTATTCGTATAACTTCTGCACCTTAGAATATTATACAATGGTTAATTCTCAATCAATTTCAAGATAGCCTAAGTATGAAATATAATAACTGTAATTAATGCAACAATTAATTTAAAGAATACATTTTACTTATCTTAAAGTAGAATATTGATTTAGAATATATTGCTAGATATTACTCTTTCTTACTTAAGAAATACTTTATTTCAACATTAAATCAAAGTATGAAGTTGGTAGCTAATTCAACCTTTACCATAAACTTACATCAATATAATTAAATATGAACATAAAACATTCTATTACAATATATTATAAATAAAAGAATTCAATAGTAATGTTACACACAAAAGAATTTTACCATTAAAACCTCAAGCATTAAAAATACTTATTTCTTAAAATAGGTATAAAACATATACAGTGTCCTTACCTGAAATTAAGAGTCAAACATTCATTCTCTGCTGACATGGAGAACTAATCTGACCTGATCGCGCATCTGTATTTATAGTGTCAGGGTCAGAGGTCATACCCCCATGCATCAGTCAGAAAAGATGTTGACTTACTTTCAGGTATAAACTAGTTTCGACCGGCAGAATCCAATTTATCTTACGTCATAAGACCTACTCTATAGTTTATTTATATTCGTTTCGCGTCGTCACACCAAATATGGTTAGCCGTTAGTTGGAAGCCATCTTGTTTCTGTATCGTCTAGAGAAATCTTACTTCACGTTCATTAACCGAATTGAACCTTTGCCAATAACTAGGTCAGAGACATATTTTTACTGTTGGTACTTAGAACTGTAGCTAGGCAAAATTCATGTATTATGTATTTTTGTTATATGTTTCCACACAGCTTATACATTGGCAAGCTTAGTATCTTGCTGCTTCTACACAACACATCGATATACATTGCCTAATTTTTTCGCCTGCACAGCAACCCTTCTATTCTATATAGTTGTACTTCAAAAACAAGTGAAATTACCTTTAATATATTTTAGAAACTACTTACATATAAATAAATAAAACATTACTTTAATACAATTCAAAGAAAATATCAATCTTTATTAATTTTACTAAAAATTTAATCCTAACAGAAACATATAGTAACAGTAAAGTGCTTAATATTTCACAACGATTTACCTACAACAAAACAAACCATTATTGTATCTATTATGTAACAATATTTCCTGGCATATATTGGATATAAAGCAGTCTGGTCCGAGTGGTAAATTGTGAGCTGGAATATTCAGCTTGAAAAACGTATCCGTTGTTAATGCAGAACTTATTTTTAAACTTCAACAACGTTTTTAAAAAAACGTGATGTATGCATAAGACAATTTCCAATATTAATGTCGGATGTTTCTTATTTTGAATATCTCTACCTTTTTCATTTCTCCGACTTCACGTCTTCAAGTTCGTAAACAATTTAAGGCTGCACAATACAACTATTAATGTGCATTTTGAAAAGTTCTCATTCAGTTAGAATTCATATATTTATGTATCAAATACCTTGTTCTCATCTTAATGTTTAGCTGCAGAGTATAAATTACTCCTGGACAGCGTGACAATGTGCTCTCATGGAAAGATGTATTGGTGTGTCAGTAAAGGGCAGTAGTGTTATCACGTTAGAATTAACCATGAAATCATTTTACTTCATGTTTAAATTAAACTAATGTAAATTTAATTAGCGGTCGAATGCTTTCATCTTCAAACTAATTATGTTGTTTACATATTTATTGTTCCATGCAATCATGTCAAATTACCAGCACGTGTAATTCTTTATAAGATAAATGGACATACAGCATACTCATAAGAGACTTTGAGCTCTTTCGATAAAACAATTCCTCCATATCAGGCAACTTTAAGCGTTGGTTTCATTTGTTATACTTATTTCAGCCTACGGCAAGACATAAACATACTTATAATAAAGTCTCTGAGCATAACAGTAATCCAATGACAAAAGATTAATCAATGTTCTCTTTAAACTTGGACAGTTTATCTATGTAAGTTACAGATGTTATTGATCAGCAATAAACAACATCAATTATTTTTTAGAACCTTCCCTTATATGTTAACATTTCATGCTAACATCTAATATTTTATTTGCAGATATGAAGACACGTTTGATTGGATATTTGTAACGTGTTACCTACCTATGGATCATTTTAAAGCAACACATACATAAATTTTTACCCTTTGTGAGGTGAATACATTTGCAAATGTGAAAACTCAGCTCAGAATACAGCTTTAATTGTTAATAGAAAACAATATCCTTAAGCCTTATACTTTCAGTTCACAGATAAACAAAAACTAGAAAAGTCATATTTATGTTATTGCTACGGTGCATGTTCCTTCCTAATGGCCATCGTTACCGAATGATAAATTACCAATAGTATTGTAGTAACACATTAGTTTGAATACATTTTGTTTACGCCTTACATTCTTATGTGAGTTTTTTGTTTCGCAGAATATTGTAGAAGTTTAGGAATCTTGTATTTAATATACATATTTATTGAACAAAACAAAGAGGCCAGAAAAAAACCCATATAATACTATTACGTTCAGTTAAAAGACTGGTGCTTTTAAACGGGTGAAACATGTGACACAACACACTTTTAGTCAGGAATGTCGACTCTATTTTTACTTAAACCATGGCTGTCAATCATAGTGCAAAAAAGGAAATGAGCACAGCTATACAAATTGAGGTTTTTATCTTATATTTATAAATGTGCTACAAACGCATGGTTTTGCACTGCCTTGAATTATCCTGATTCAAATGGCATTCCTAATTGACTAGGATATCAAGAATGTATGACTATTTCTTAAACATGCGGTCTGGAAACGTCGATAATTTTTGTTTAAATTTAATTGTATTTGAATTTAAGCCGAGTGCAAAATTATCTAGATGTGACAATTCGCTATTGACAATAATATTCATGTGTTATCCGTACCAAGCATTTCTAGTTTTATACTTAACATCAACTTTGCTGGCAATATTGACCATGTGTTTCAGTCAATAAGCTATCCCTAACTAAACGTATTAATACTGACATAAATTCTACTGAAATAAGAAAAAGGGAAACTATTATCTACTCCTATCTTACATTTACCTTGAACATGTACATATTCTGCGACACTGACACATTATTATCAAACACTAACCCTGTCACATATCTCTAAAATCTGTCTTTCTATCTCTGTCTGTATGTCTGTCTGTCTGTCTCTGTATATATATATATATATATATATATATATATATATATATATATATATATATAGTGGTTAGAGCGTCCGCCGCGGAAGCGGGATGTCGTTGGTTCGATCCCCGGGAGAGTCATAAAAAAGACTTACAATTTTTTTTACTAACAGCTGACTCGCTTGACGCTCAGCATTAGGACGTTAGTGTTAGGATTGGTAGGCCTGGTGTCAGTATAATTTGACTGGGTGGGGCATCATGCTGCTTGTCTGCGGCACGATGCCCCAGTGGTAGACGTCACTAAAAACTGTACTTTGAAAACATCTAATCTGTTGAATCTGATAGAGCTTCTGACAACCAAATCCAGATCCACGCCTTCACGAGTGGCTTACAAAAGCCTGTTTAAACATACTGGTGAAAGAATCACAAGGGAGTTTCTGTCGCCTCAAAATAAGACGCTTCGGGCAGATGGGGCTCGTTAACCTTGGGTGGTCGCCCATCTAGGAGAAGTTAAACTATGTCTTCAAACCTTCGCTGCCTCGCTACTATATTCTCTCACTGTAAACACTAAAAAAGTAAACCCTAACAGAAAATACGAACGAGTCCCTGGAATTGTTCTCAGTGTCATCTCTGCAACTCCTGCGACGCCGATGGTCCTATGACGTATCGGCTTGTCCTTTTCCTTGGGTCTATCCGCTTCACCCGCTGCTTGGATTGGATGAATCAGCCGCATGGGCAACAACTAATTCTCTATATCACCGTGCCCAGTCATGTGCTCTGGAGAGGACACTCCAACGTCTCTTCACAGCGCCGGCACAACACGGGAAGCAGCAGATTGGCTTCGAGTTAGACACCAGTGGCTGCCTCACGCTGGGCAGCATCCAGATAATAAGGTGACGACACGCCAAAGTTCATCTCCCTTACTGATTGCGTAGAGCTCAAGGTAAGTGAGTATCTGAAAAAGCTGACTGCAATTGTTATACCAAGAAACAACAAACGAATATCAACAAGGATCCTCGAGCTAGGTACCTGGAATATCCGGACCATGCTGACGGGACTCTTAGATGATATCCTGGCAATTAGCGATGTTCGATAGACTTCAGTCATCAATGACAAACTTGCAAGACTCCCGGGTCGACATTAATGCGCTACAGGAGACGCGGTGTCCCGATTCTGGGTGCCGCAGAGAAGGGAAATACACGTTCTTCTGGCAAGGAAAAAGCTCTAACCAAGCCAGAGAGTTTGGTGTTGTTCTTGTCGTAAGGTACCAGCTGCTGTGGAATTTAGAACGGTGGCAGCAAACAAAGGAAGACTCCTATCCCTCTGCCTCTACACCACAACATGGTATGTCAACCTGATTAGCGTTTACGCTCGCTCACTAAGCGCCATCGTAGATACCAATGACGAGTTCACCGATGAACTAAACTCGCTTATCGACACATTTCCCAAGGTAGATAACATGACATTACTGGGCGACTTCACGCTAGGGTGGTTGATGGCTGACCACTACCCTTGGCCTTCCTGTCTTAACAAGATTGGCATTGGGAAGATGAATGAAGTGGGAACCTACTCCTACAGATGTGCTCGTACCACGACCCGAGTATCACCAATTCATTATTTAAGACAAAGACACAGCATAACGTGTCTTTGATTCATCCCCGGTCCAAACACTGACACCAACATAGCATAGTGAAACATGGGTGCTTACTAACCCCCACGCTCTTCGGCATCCTGCTCGCTGTCCTGCTCAAGCATGCCTTTGAGACGTCCACGTAAGATATCTACATGCAAGTTCCATCCGACGGCAAACTCTTTAATCTGGCACAACTAAAAGCATAGAGCAAAGTGCGCTATACCATTTAATGAACCGCTTTGCTTAAGTTTGCTGTGAGTTTAGACTGAACATCGGCCTAAAAAAAAAAAACGTGATTGATCAGAATGCGGACCCCCTAAGCAGGATCGTTAACAACTACGAACGTGAGGTATTCAATCATTTCACGTACATTGACTTTAACATCACCAACAAGCTATTGCTTGATGCTGATCTCGACTAACAGGTACGCCTCACAAGAGAGAGGATTGAGCGTCTCTCACGTGTGATGTCTCATATGCCTATTCGGGATCAGTTGGAGTGATCGAGTAACAAACAACAAAGTGCTTGTACACGATACAATTCTCAGCATGATCGCACTACTCCACCAACGTCGCATCAAATGGATGGACCATATACGTCGGATGATGGACGGATGGATCCCCAATGACCTTCTTTTTTCGAAACTTGCCTCTGCCGAAAGGCATATCGGACGGCCACATCTCGGCTTCAAGGATGTCTGCAAGCGACATGAAAGCCGCTGACAGGCTCTAGACAGGTCAAGCTGGCGATATGCTCTGATCACCAGTAAGTAAGCCGGTGAGGACAGGCATGCTAGCTGACGAAAAGCGATCTAGGGAGGAAGAAAAAGCAGCTCCAACACAAATCAGGATCCACTTTCAAGTTCAGCAAGGACTGTCACTCCCATGTTGGGCTACAGAACCACTACACACACTGCAAAACCACCAATCAGGATATCTATCATGGGTGCACTTCCATCGTCTCTCGAGACTAACGGATGCCAACTAATATACGTCTAAATTAAATGGATGAAAATAAAATTTGATATTATTGTATGATCTTTTTGTGCGAAGTGTTACATAGGTATTGTTTCCTATGCGAATGCAATATTTTTTATACGTCATCATATATTCATTATTTGTAGACATACAGTAGCCTGATGATATGCATATATATCTACCGTAATTCTTCCTCATTTTCATCGGTTTGTAAGGAAGGTTTGGCACGGTTCTAATTTTTTGTACATGTACGTTAACATTACCTTGCAAATTTTGGCACATTTCAACATGAAGGCATACTCATTCAAGGTTATGTAAGCGATTAGCGTGGTTGCAATCACAAATTGAGTTGTAGTGCGTAATAAGATGAGATTTATTTCAACAGACAACATATTCAGGGAATCATTTATTAAAGCTGTGTTTGCACGTGAAGTGTAGAAGGATAATATTTTTAATTTGGGTGAAGTTTCATTTTTAATAAATCTTGGTAATCTCAAGCTACGGTATAAACATGACAAATCCACGATGCAGTGTCAGTAAATAACAATGTTACGATGACATGATGTTATTTGTTTATGAATATCCAGCGCATAATCCGCTCACACTAACAAACCAATGAAAGTGATTTATAATCCTATTTGAAGTAGAACATTGATATTCTTTTGATCTTGCCAATGTGTGGTTGTTTATGATATATAGAGGTTTAAATCTGAATTTCCGCTATCATTAGTCACAAAATAATCACATTTGCTACCTGTAGCCTCAGCAGGTTTTTGCTGTTGTTAGTGTGTTTCAATTTAGGTTCCCATTTTGTGAACCTGTTGGTCGGGCTGGTCTTAATGTGTTGCTGTTTTGCAAGGACACAAGCAAGGTATGACGAAATCTCGAATCACAGCTTTACTGATAATACGTTTTACTCCACACTTTCAAAATGATAAACAAATTGAGAATCAATATTTACCTGTACTTATTATTGTACCGAAGCAGGTCCGGATGCTGTGTGTGTGTGTGTGTGTGTGTGTGTGTGTGTGTGTGTGTGTGAGTCTGATGTACGACATAGCAACACATAATAGCCACATTGTGCCGAGACATGTAAATTGCTTTGTCCATTAACATATAAAGACATCCGAAACTGGTTGTTTCGATTGAGGGATTCAAACCCGACACCTTCTGGTAGCAAGTTTAATATGCTGTCCACTTATTCTTCAATCTATGATCCTACTGGAATCTTGCATGGTATGTAAGTTATAAAAAAAACCTGTAGACCAGATTGGGTACTGTTCACTGTCATAATGGCTGTACTGTTCACTGTCATAATGGCTGTACTGTTCACTGTCATAATGACTGTATTGTTCACTGTCATAATGGCTGTACTGTTCACTGTCATAATGGCTGTACTGTTCACTGTCATAATGGCTGAGGTAGGTTGAAACAATCCAAATGTCTTAGACAATTAGGTACTAAATGTATTTATTTCACATATTCATCTGCATACTGGTTGGCATAGGAGCGATCAAACGTCTTTACCATAGCAATACGTTCATATTCTGGGGATAAAATACGGGTTATCAGTTTCTGTTGTGAATAAGAAACTTCTTTATTAAAAGTTTCATCTGTCTTACCCCACAAAACTGTATATAACTTTCACACACACACACACACACACACACACACACACACACACACATATATATATATATATATATATATATATATATATATATATATATAGATATATATATATATATATATATATATATATATATATATATATATATATATATATATATATATCCGGAAAGATGGCTGCTATCGTTTGACATCCTTGACGCAGTTGTTCCGTGTTTGTGCTGTCTTTCATGATATATGCGTTTGTTGTCTATCTTCGTCTACATTATTGTGTTTCACCATGCATTGGCTGTTCAGTTCGTATGTTTCTTCATCGTCTAGTTTTGAAACGTGAACAATTAGAACTTTTCTCAGCTGACGTGCTTCACAGATAAGAGGTCTTTTGTTCTTGAATAAACTGCCATCACGTGATCGCCAGTCAAGTCGTTTTGCTATGATGGACCCTCATTAATTGCTCTGAATAACCACTCCCTAGCTCTGTACAATACATTGTGCTCAAGACTAAACGAACTGGGAATACATTCATCATTACTTAAATTTATACGGAAGCGCCAAAAGACAAAGCTGGACGGCGTTTAACAGGAAGAAGAATTTCAGTTATCTCCCTTTCGCCCCTTCCAGCTAAACAATTTAAATATTCGGCCGTTAAGTTTGATTACCTGGTGCAAATCCATCTTTAATCGTCAACCGATGTGTCAACTGTCCAAGTGATACCACTACGTATTATATTATTCAACGCCCAATCAGTAGGACACCCGGAAAAGCGCACAGGAATAGTTAATTTTAGCAGCGATCAGTATATCGCCGTCTTCTTCCTGACAGACACAAGGCTAAAAACACTAGGCGATGAGCCCAAGTACGCGGATTTATCATACACCGCTTACTCCATCAAGTCGTTCCCTCGCCACTCTCGTGGGATGGAATTGCTGTCATCACAAATAATTCCATGATAAAATGTCTTAAGTACAACACAACCTTCAATTTCTGCCACACATCGTTTGAACTAGTTCACACAACACTCACATTAAAGCAAAGGTCAGTCCATTTTTTCTGCCTCTACAGCCCCCTCTTAGTGGAAAGAAAAGCTGACGGAATCTCTCATTTTGGAGCAGTTTTCGAATCTCCTAGAGTGTGGAAATTCAATAGGTGGCAACCTGATTATTCTTGGAGATCTCAACTTTCACTCTGGCTGTATTGGAAACTCATACACGTCAAAAATACTTGATTCCATTCATGTTTTCAACCTTAAAAGTCAGTTAACCAACTCACAGATAAACATTGTCACATTGCAGATTCTTCATAGATCTGATGATACTATTCTGCGATCCACCATGTATCCCACGAACGTTTATCATATCACCTCTGCAGTATATGCCATCTCGACGTATCAGTCCCTAACCCTCCACATTTATTTCCTACTAAGAGAAACCTCCGAATGATACATTTAACCAAACTAATGCATGACATCCAAGCAAACTAGCAGCAAGAAGGGTGAACAGACCGAAACAATTTGAGACAAATCAACAAATATACCGAAATTAATTCAGACAAAACTAAAAATAGAGGGTGAACAGACCAAGTTTTCAAACAAAAATAAAGTCTTGTTTGTTTGTTTTTGTTTTTTGGGGTTTTCTGTATTCATATCATTATAGATGTTGTAAAGTGCGTAGAGTAGTCGCTATACAAAGCCCTCATTATTATTATTATTATTATTATTATTATTATTATTATTATTATTATTATTATTATTATTATTATTTTATGAAAACTTTTCCTGAGTCAAGAGATTTAAAATTGATACATTATGTAATGTTCTCAATCCCACATGAACAACCTGATACAATTTGTTTGCCTTTTTGAACTTGGTGATGCCAATTATTTTACAGGTTTGTGAATTTTAGTGCAAGTACCCAGATCTTGAATACTTCAGGACTAAATAGATGAATTCCCTTCCCCGAGCCCCCACCTCCGAATAAAATATTCTTCCATGTTCACATTTTACTTCAAACCCTGTCATGATAAAAGGATTTTGTCGAGCGCTTATGACATTCAACATCATTAATTATTCTGCTGCTTCTAAAATACACAGATCTCGGTCCATTATAATGGTGGCATTTCCGTTAGTTGCCTTCTTTATAAACCATCTAGTTGTTTCTGGCAAAGTTTACAACGACTTTATCTATGATTTATTAATAACTGACTCTAGAATAAAAACACCATGTTACGTATATCTGATTTAATTGATTGTTTGTACGTTGTTTGTATTGTTCATTACATGCTATTTGTATACATTTATTCACTGGAGAGTATAGTTGTCACAAAAATCAGTTGACCTGAATCATTCTGTCGTAAACACTTAATGTTGAAATAGATCCTGACCTTGATTTAAAATAAATAGCCGATACGTAAACATGTTCTTTTTTTAAAAAAAAAATGATTGGCTGTTGTCAAGGGCGTGATGAGACAACTTAATTTGAGATGCAAACAGCAGGAGTTTTTTTTTTTTTCGTTGCATATGCGGATTTCATCTAGTGGTACAGGTGGTACTGCGTACGTGATTTTCAAATATAAACATGATCACGTGAGCCCCATATTTTGCAACTTTGGGAAGAAAAAACTAATTAAAGAGTTCGAAATAACCATTGTATTAGAGACATATTTTCAGTTTTCGTTGTTTTTTTACCCCTAATATTAAGTTTTTTTTATGTAGCCAATTTTTCGAGTTCTCTTAATTTTTATCAAGATGATTTTGATGTTAAAAGATTAATTCGTTTCTCTGGAAATAGAAGATGTGTTCATACAGAATTCTTGGACAGAGACAGTTTATCAACATTTTGTTCGGAATTCCAACACCGGAGTCTTATTATTTATATTTCCACAAATAACTGTAGATACGCACAGTGGTGACTACAGCAAACGTCATAGTCCTCCATTTTGAATTTTCGATCAGGACTCAAAGTTGAATTCCTTAGAACATTTCACTACAAGAATGTTTGTAATTTAATTCCTGGGGTATTCTTTGATTAATTTTGGATTTGATTTTTAAAACTAAAAGGTCATTTTGCATTTTTACAATCTTTTCCTTTCATAAAAATTAGTTGTTAAATTTGACTCAGTTTGATGTTTTCCCTTTTTTCTGTGTTACTGTTAGTTACAGCCTAAAAACGAAACAATTTATAATATCAGACATGAGGTTATGAACAATACATATATATTCTTGCAGCTGAATATGTTTATTTATGTCGAGAAATGGGGCTGTTTGTTGAGATTCAGACTCGCCAAATCGGCAAGTGAAATTGTTTCTAAAAATTGTTCAAAAACATTTTTGCAACCTCATGCAAGCTAAATTGTTTTAGTGTTGATATAATGTTAAAAACATGCCGTGTTCCACGAAAGTCATTAGCGTGGTATTTCGAGACATTTACGAAACTGACATACAAACCTATTATAAGAATATGAACCAGTCTTGCATGTAACCCCTATCATGTGTTCAGAGATTACAAAAAAGCTTTTGACAGTGTGTGGCATGAGGCATTATGGGCCATAATGAAGAAGTACAACATGGGTCAACCGTTGACCAATACCATCAAACAGCTGTACGCCAAAGCTACCAGTGCAGTAATATTTCAATTGGCCCTTTGTTTCCAGTTCCCATCCTATGACTTTAATCCGGATTGAGATTTGCTTGTCACTATGCTCAAGGTTATGTGGGGGACTGATTCAAGACAACAGTTGGAGGACGGCCAGGCTGTCTTCTGTCACCCACGCTTTTCAACATCTACTTAGAGCATATCATGAGCGAAACCCTGGAAAACCATGGCAGCATTGGAGAGCGTGACATTACCAACCTACGTTTTGGAGACGACATTGATGGGCTGACAGGCAGAGAAGATGAGCTTGCCACCCTAGTGAAGAACCTGGATGAAATATCTTACAGATTTGACATGGAGATAAGTGCCGAGAAGACGAAGTTGATGACAAATAGTGGCAAACAAATCTCAACCAAGATTAAAGTCAGGATGGGAACTGGAAACAAAGGGCCAATTCAAATATCTTGATTAAATAATCACCGAAGATGGACCAAGAGCAGACATTTTGTCACGAGCAGCACAAACAATGGCATCTATGTCAAAGCTAAGACCCATCTGGAGAGATAAGAATATCTGTCTGAAAACTAAAATCAGACTATTAGGAGCACTAGTCATTTCAATCGTTCTGTATTCATGTGAGGCATGGACTCTGACAGGAGTATTATAACGAAGAATCCAGGCACTTGAAATGAGATGCTACAGAACCATCCATGGCATCTCGTATATGGACCACATCACAAATGAAGAAGTGCGAAACACCACCAGGCACAAAGTAGGCCAGTATGAAGACCGCCTCACCACTGTCAAAAAGAGAAATCTGAAATGATAAGGCCATATTACTTGAGCCAACAGTCTATCGACAACAGTACTGCAGGGCAGAATGAGAGGTAGACAGAGAAAAAAGTGGAGTGACAACATCACAGAATGGACCAGGAAAGGTTTTGCGGAAACACAGGCATTGGCACATTATTGAGACAAGTGGAGGGAACTGGTCAGATGTTTAGCAGCACAGTGCCTCAACGAATACAATAGGTCAAGAGAATGATGATGATGATGAACCCCAATCTATCCAGCATACTAACAGAATCTCTTGGGAACATGGTCCAAGTTACTGCGTCCATCAAAGTTATGTTTCAGAGAGCAATTTACTAGATGATGGACATACTTTTGCATTGGGAAACGTCAGATTTACAATATTATTTGTAGGTGTATCGCATACTGCGGGCGTTGTCTTTTATGACGCTTGATACGGCTCCATTGGTCATCGAGGTGGATGGAATGATACATGAGTGGATAGATAGCTAGACGGACGGATTGGAGGACAGACTGAAAAATAAAATGGCGGATATTTGGTTTGCAAAACAAGATAGGAAACTAGAGAGAATAAAAGTTTGTCCTGAAACTTTGTCAATACAAAGGTGACAAAATAAACATGAAGCAATATTAATCTATAGAATGGATTATGTATGATGGTAGTACATAACCTACAGAAAATGTCTATATTGAGCCATTATTAGTACAGAAAATGTCTATATTGAGCCATTATTAGTACAGAAAATGTATATATTGAGCCATTATTAGTACAGAAAATGTCTATATTGAGCCATTATTAGTACAGAAAAAATCTATAGTAAGCTACTAAAAGAAGTTGTATGCACCCAACGTATAATTAATTGTCGGGAGTAATGGAATCGAGCAAAGGTTAGTAATCAAAGGGGTCAGCATTTACAAGAAAAGAGCAGACGTGTCTCACAAACAAATTATACCCCGTTCACACATCTACATTTCTTATTAGCAAATGATATTGTATTTCTGTGTCAGATTATGGGTATTATACACCATTCTAGCAAGTAGCATTATGGCGTATGTCGTATAGCTTTTTTTTCATAACACAAACGTAGCAAAACGTACTTTAATTCATGAATAATCAGTTGGCTGGAAATCTAGTGCATGGAAACAACCCATTAAGAAATATTGTTTTGTTCTTAAATTAACATCAAAGCATATTTTAAAATAAATAAATAAATAAATAAATAAATAAATAAATAAATAAATAAATAAATAAATAAATAAATAAATAAATAAATAAATAAATAAATGATTCAACAAATAAATAAATAAATAAACAAATAAATAAATAAATAAACAATAAATAAATAAATAAACAAACAAATAAATAAATGAATAAATAAATAAAAAATAAATAAATAAATAAATAAATAAATAAATAAAAAATAAATAATAAACAAATAAATAAATAAAAAACAAATAAATACTAAAATAAATAAACAAACAAACAAACAAACAAATAAATAAATAAATAAATAAATAAATAAATAATAGCCATACTAATATTGAACCAGCAAATAAAATCCACTTACAAAAAAGGTTGTGGAATTCTTTCAATAAAATGTGTACCTTTGATCAGGTAAGCACATTATTGTATGATTCCTCTGGCTTCATACCTTAGGGAATATATTGGATGCACGCTGTTATGTATCTTCAGGCATTGTTTTCTGTCTCCATCAATTAATCCATCCTACATCAGGACATATATTTTGGTTATGTAAACTTTTCTTAGTCATGCCAATCAAACACTGACAAAACATCAATCAATATTCTTTTTAAACATTCACAGTGTACTTAGGCAAACAACAGCTGGTATCGATAAGTTGTCAACATAGCAGTTATCTAGTGTTGAGCATTGTTTGCCGATGACAATAAAGTATTGATGGATATGGACATATTAAAGCATTTTCGCTTGGATATATATTCAGTTTATTTGTAGAGAATAGTATACAATTTGTTATAACAATTTCAAAGTTCCCTCGTATTTTCCTTGCCAGTACTTCTCCTCTTGAGATCCCTGCCCCCCCCCTTGTCCTTATCTATTGTGTTTTCCCAGTTATGATTATCTGTCTATATGCTCTCATATTCCCTACTATAAAGCTTGTGATTTTTTACTGTAAATTTCCATCATGATATAGTATATTTTTGCGTTGTATTTCTGAGTTGCCTTTATTTATAATATCAAGGCAACTATATATGGTCTATTTTGGATACATTGAGTCATTGTATGTTTGGTGTTTTCTTTTTTTTTTGGGGGGGGGGGGTTGGTTGGTTGTAAAATTGTGTTGTTTAATAGTGGACATTTAGGCGATACTCTGATCATATGCCGTTTCACTGCAAACTATCCTGTCAATCACGCATCATGCATGTATTTGAATCGAAGGCTTTTTATTTCTAAAGATCCTACTTTGATCCAGTGTCCCCAGGCCTTATCCCAGTTAATGTTTATGTTTTCTTGCTCTACTTTGTTTTTCTCCTTATTTATAGTGCTTTCTGTGATCCATTTGTATGTCTCAGTGTCAATTTCCCATAATTTCCTACTGTCCCTATATTTGTTTAATAATTCTTGTATCGATCTTAATTTCCGTGGCACCTCTATTAATTTTGTTAATTTATTATTTTATAGATGTCATTTCTCTGCTTCATAGAGAATTCGAAGTAGTATATATAGAGTCCATGCCAAGCTATTTTTGGCTCTGCTTTAATTTCTTTAAATCCGTTGAGTATGTTGGTGTTTTAAAAAGGACCGGATGAAGGAGGCTCCCCTTTTCCAGTCCCTGTATAGAGTTTTTATGTTGATGTAGTGCATTTTAAATCCCCATAAGTATTTAATAATCTCGTTATCTATCGTTTTTAAGTATTCCTTTTTTATGTCTAACGATTTTATTATATAATTTAGGTCCACATACATATAATCTTTTGCGACTTGAGCCCGTTCCAATAGGCATAGTGGCCCAGAATTTGATATTTCCATTTATTTTTTCCATGATTTCCTTGAGGGTTTGTTTCTCCTCATCTTTCCCAAAGTATACCCCTAGGATATTGCTTGCCTCCCCAGTTACCTATCAGCAATATTTGTTTTTTCGGCATTTATTTTAGATCCCGAAACTTTACTAAATTGTTCAGATTCCTTTATAAGTGTCATATAGGAATTTTTATTTTGTATAAAGTTAGTGCAATTGTCTGCATGTTGTAGCATTTTAACCTCAAATCTGATGTTTGGAACTTTAATCCCTTTTTTTTCTTGGTTCATTCTTATTTTTATACTTAGTATTTCTATTGCTATTACATATAATAGCATTGTCAGTGGACATCCTTGTCTCACTGATCTTTTGATATCAAATGTATCCGTTTTGGCTCCATTTACCTGTACGTATGAGTTTATATCCCTGTACAGGATTTTAGTCCAGTTTTGGAGAAAAAAATTCCAAATCCAAATTTCTCTAGTGTCTTGTATAGATAGTTTTTTTTTCCAAGTCTATCAAAGGCCTTTTCCTAGTCAATTAGTACCATAGCACTATTTTTCCCAGTAATATTTATATGTCTTATAATTGTTCTAATGTTTAGCACGTCCTTTTGTATTTCCTTACCTTTCGGTCAACATGTTGGGTTTATATTTATTATTTTGTCAAGACACTTTTTTCAATTTCTGCCAATATTTTACTGATGATTTGATAGTCAATGTTTAGGAGGGAGATGGGCCTCCAGTTGTTTTAGATCCTCCCTATGCCCCTTCCCCTTATATATTAGTGTTATCATTCCCTCCCTCATAGTGTTTGTTATGTTTTGGTTCCATAATGGAAAGTTATTATACAACCATTCTAATACTGGCGACAGTTCCCCGCAGAATATTTTATAGAATTCTGCCGATATTCCATCTCTACCTGGTGATTTTTTTTGGACAATTTTCCTATAGCCTATAAGATTTCTTCTTGCGAGATGAAATCCTCACATATGATAATATGTTCTGTGGATATAATCTATAACTTTGTCTCTTTAAAGTATTCATCTATTTGTCCGTCTTCTATTTCTTGTGATGTGTATAGGTCCTTGTAGTAATTTTGTATGTAGTTTAGTATTTTAGTTTTGTCTGTCGTGATCCCTTCCCTCCCTAAATTATGTGATTCTAGTGTCCTCCCCCCCCCTTCTTAATTCATCCCTTTTATAAAGCCCCTCCGCATTTTTGTATAGGTGTGTAAATTTCCCCGCTTTAATTTATCTCCCTTTTTTATTTTAATCAGTTTTCTTCTAATGTTTTTTTTTTTTGTGTGCCCTGTATCGTTGTTGTTTTTATTAAATTTTCCAAAGCTTCCTTTTCTAATTTTTATTACCCTCAATTTCGAATAATATATTGCTATTTTTGAAGACCCCTTTTAATTTATCCCATTCTGAAATTATATCCAAGTTCCCTTTTGTTTTTTTTCAATTTCAATTTTTATTTCCTTCCCAAAATCTTCATTTTCTATTATTTTATTATTGATTTTCCACTGACCCCTTCCCCATTTAATCCTTTTATTTTCTCTATTTCTACATATATTAATTTATGGTCCGAAAGTTTGTAATTTATTATCCCTGATTTAATGTATTTATTGGTTCCAGAAGATGTGCCCCAAAATGTGTCTACTCTGTTACCCTTGTTTCCCTTAAAATCAAAAGTATAATCCACCCTTAGTATATTTAAACATCTGTATATATCAATTAGTTTTTGCGTCTTCATAATATATTCCATTTTGTCCTTGAATCGTATGTCATATGTCGTCAGTTTACCCGTTCTGTCTACCTCGTCCACTGCCCAATTAAAATTCCCTCCTAATATCAAATTTCCCGTCTTGTAGTTCTCTAAATATTTTGCCAGCTCATCCAAGAATTCCTGTTTTTTATATCTATTGGCTGTGATATATACATTAAGAAAATTTATCCTTCCCATTCTGATATGTATAAGCCTCCCCTTATAAAAACCTTCTATTCTTTCCAATTTAGGTCCCTGTTTGTTTTTTATTACCGTAGCTATCTCTCCCCTAGTATCCTTCTCTGTAAAGTTACTGGTTATTATTATATTGTCCATGTCACGTTCTATTTCTTCTTTTAGTTCGTCCGTAAACCCGTTATGCGTCTCCTGCAGAAATGAAATGTCATATTCCTCTACTTGTTTAATTTTTCTGCTTTTGTCTTATCTATACCATTTATATTTAGAGACAATAAGCGAAAGTTTTTTCCTTCCATTTTTGTTGGTCACTCAGGATGCCGCTTTATAATCCGTTATAAGTCAGTATTATTGAGTTGTTTTTAGTTTTTAACGGCTATTGTTATTATAGTTAGAGTATTTATTCTTGTAACCCTTTCCTTGCCGCTACATTGGCATATGTGCTTTCCTGCTGGTTGGGTTGTTGTTTTCCACAGTCCCATGGCCCATGGCCAGTCTCTCCACATTTCGGGCATTTGCGGTCTCTCTCGCAATTTCGGTACCATGCACGCAACTTAAACCCCATGCAATAAAAAGGGTGGTATTCTTTTTGCATCTTCTCATGAAACGTTTATGATCCTAGCACCTGATGCTATGGGGTTAAAGCCCCATATTTTTGCCAGCTTGTGTGAGATGATTCTGACCTTTAGTTTAGTATATATTTTCTAAATAATTTCCTCTGTTTCCACTTGTAGGGGAAGTTCATTTATATGTACCTCTACTGATTTTGGCCCAATTTCTCTGGTGAAGGGGCTGCTTCTTTTTATATCCGCTGTCTGTCCCTTTATGTTTATGGTTCCTTGTGTTAACAACGGTATTTCCAGGCCTACTGGGTACAGCATATATCGGTTGAAACCGGCATTTTGTAACCCCGCAATCTTCTTCATATCTACACCCGTGACCTGTAGTGTAGCCAAGATTTCGATTTGTCTTGGTGCTTTTGCTGCATTGCCGAAGTCTATTAGCTGACATCTAGGCTGGTGGTAGGAATACAGCATGTTATCCACCACGTTGGTGTGGAAGTACACATTTAAGTTAGACCTGCGTCCCTTCATGGTCGGTTTTGGCATGTTTTGGCCTAAGGCTGTCCTTCTTTTGTCCCTGTAATATTGGGTCCCACACTACTATTGATTCCTTCGCTTGCTTTATCCCCCTTTCCCTCCATATTGAGCCGGTCAACCCTACCCAAATTCTGAACCAAATTTTGCATATTTATCTAATGAAGATAAAACACTGCTAGAACTGTTTGGTTTCAATGAACGTTTTGATTTCTACAAGTTAATAGCTACAGCTAAAAAACTGTTACAAAAAGACAGGTATACAGGTATATATTACAGGAGTGAGTAAAGTTTAGAATATAGGAGAGAGAGAGTATGTCCTACAATATAATACATTTCCTTCTCATTGTAATAATCCTTGCTTGTGATCGAAAACACTTACTGGACTTTTCAACTACAAGTATTGGAATGGCGCGTTTAAATTTAAAGGCTATTTACCAAACTTATGGCACCATTCAAACGACGAATTTTCTTGGACGGTGTCAATTGTACTAAATGAATGCACCAAAGAAACACTTAAAATAGACCCCGATTATAAAAATTTCACCACAACCTGGCGGTGTCTGGAATTTACAGCATCACTGATTCCATTATTCACTTAGAGTATTAACTGCCCGTATAATGCTCCAGAGGCGTAGCTATGATATTTTGCGCCCGGGGACGAACTATAAAATTGGCGCCCCAGCGATCATGTGACCGATTTATTACCCTTGTTTACTTATTATAATGTAACGTTGTAAGCCTCATTTTGGCGCCCCTGTACCTTGGCGCCCGGGGACATATGTACCCCCCTGCAACCCCCTAGCTACGCCTCTGTAATGCTCCACCCTTCATCGCCCTATTCAATGAAATACGATTCCACTTACAGATTTATCTAGCCCGTGATAGGCAGCGATCACTGAGCGATAGCAGCAACACATATATGGCACAACAAAACATTTACAACGCAACACATTGTGGTTATTGACATTGCTTTGCACGCGACATCATCCGCAGTTAGTCGGCAATTTATCAACCACCTACGTGATAGCCCAGAGTTGGTAATCAGTATCACTGTTATCATAGGAGTTGCTTTTATCGATAATATCATAGCCAAGACATTTTTGACATACACGACTGATAAATTACATGAGTATAAGGAGCTGCTATCTAAGGTAACACATGTGCACGCCAGGTTTTTACCACTGATATCGTCGGCGTTGAATAAAGGTACATTTACCGACTGCAAATTTGATACGATGACTAAACTTTTCTATGACGCAAAAGGAGCCCACGCACCACCCGCCCCCTCCCCCGCCTCCTCACCCCCACCCCAGTGCCTCCAGCACTATTAGCATCGGGAAGACCCCAATTATAATCACTAATTTACCTTTCATCGCAGGTCCTACCAACCAGAGAACATTGCAGATGTTGTTTTTTAAGGACATTACCGTGTGTATCAACTTCAAATATGATATATGTCGTTGAAAATATGGCCTTTAACACGCAACATCATGAACATGACATGCTAATCAAGCCCATTCACTAGAGATTCTCTTGGTTACGTTTTTTCTCGTCGAGTCGGATATCAAGTCGGGTTCTTGGACCACAATATGTATACCCAGTTTTTTGCCAGGATACTTATCCCATGAAGTTCCTGGCATTTTTCCATATAGTGCAGCGACATCACATAAAAACGTCTCACGAAACAAAATAAACTTGTATTTGTTTGGTGCTACATTTCACGCAAGTCCCTGTAAGTGCATGCCTTTTATTCTTCGTCGTTATTGGTATCCCTTGAACCGAGCACGAAAACATTCCTATCATTAGTTAGAATTGTTATTGATATGGATGTCATTGACTTCTCAACGATACGAGAAACAGACGCCATCAAGCACCATCCAGTATTACCAAATTATATTCGAGCAATTATTATAGGGCCATCAGGATCTGGAAAATCTAAATTATTACTCAACCTGATAATGAGATGGCGTAAGTGAGATAAGTAATACTTAGTCGCGCCATCCGTAGGAGATCAGCGATGCTTCAGTGTATTGAGGGATTATGATGATAACGCAATGGAGATTCCAGGTGGTAAATCGGCCGAGGATGATGTTTTTGACATTATTACTGATATTGATGAGACTCCAGTGGTCGTTGATATTGAATGGTTTTAGACCAAAAAAAACCCAACAAATTCAGCTCGGTTATTTTCTCGAGGAGGTCATGAAAATACCGTTACTCAGCGATGAACTAAAATACCTAAACTCATCAGAGATAACTGCAATCTTCTGGTGACATTGAATGGGGTTAATACCCACAAACCGCAAAATATTCATCAGGCTTTGATGTTCCGTTGAAACAATTTTATAAACTCTTTATCACATGCTCAGCCGATCCCACATGGATTGTCACGACACATTTATATGACCCCAGATCAAGGTAACATATTGGGCTCGATACAAGTGTTGGTTGAGTCAGCAACTCTTATTTTCCTTTATCTTCGGCTCTGTTGACAAATACCCACAACCAAAAGATCACTTTAAAGCCAGAGGAATTGTCGCCTCCCCCCTGACACAGCAATACAATAGCAAACAAATGCGGGCGACTGCACTTCACTAAATGGTTCTTACGGTCGGTCAGGCCGAAGTAAGTGGCGCGAAATATTTTACTTATACAATATCAGGACCAGGGACCGCATCTTTTAGCTCGCTGTTCAAGAATCTGATTTCGCTTCACGTTGGACAATTGTTTTTTTTTCCACAGCAGCATGAATGGAGAGCTGACACCATAGCTGTCTCAAGCTCAGTAAACAAACGGTCTGTCGAAAGGTATAGTCATACTAGTACAATAGCCGTCAAATTAGCGTAGAATCAGCGAGTGTACAAAACAAATATCAAAACGAGGCCGTATGGTCTGCCCTCGCTACTGCTTTCCGTGTGTATGTGTATGTGTATGTGTATATATATATATATATATATATATATATATATATATATATATATATATATATATATATATATATATATATATATATATATACACACACACATATATATATACACGCACATACACACACACATATATATATATATATATATATATATATATATATATATATATATATATATATATATATATATATATATATATATATATGTGTGTGTGTGTGTGTGTGTGTGTGTGATTTCCATGATAGATATGTCTAAATCATATATGGATAAAAATATACAATTCGCTAGGATTTTTAAGATATTTTGTGTCAGTTGTTTCTATCTCTATTTCGAAAGCAATACCCTTTTACGTCATTAGCATCGTCATCTATCCATACTTTTAGAGATCTAGTAGCCAGACCATGTATTCATACATTTCATAAATCTAACGCTGAAATTTAGCGTGAAAGTTTTGCCACATTTCCTGTTTAGTCAGCAACCCACTATGCTGCTCTCAACCCTGAAACTTAGACCATATGCCAGGTCGATACTACCAAACATACATCTATAAGCTTTTGTTTATACTGCACAATAAATACAAACGATTTACTCCCTATAACACAACATAGTGGAGGCACCGAGTGACTGAGTGGTATAAAGCGCTCACCGTTCCGGATCACTGCCATATCACCTCTGTATTTGTGGGTTTTAGTCTCGGGCTCAGCCAATGTGGGTACATGAGAAAGCTTGCCAGTAGCTTTTCGTGGATCGATGAGCCTTCCCCGGAGTTTTCCCGTTTCTTTATAGATCAAGTATACTCCAGTTGCTTATCTTGGTTTAGTGTTTTTCTTCCACCATTTAGACTGGCCACCATTTTTAGTCAATCTAGTGCTGAGCAATGGCGTTAACATCTACAACAACAGCGTGCGTACTGAGTTCATTTTGACCAGTTTTGAGTCTGTTAAAAGTCAAAGGAGGGGCCCGAGTGACCGAGTGGTCTAAAGCGCTTTCCGTTACGGATCACTGCTGTTTCACTTCTGTCTGCGTGGGTTCGAGTCTAAGATTCGGCTAATTTAGTTATGTGAGAACGCTTGCCAGTAGCTTCTCGTGGGTCGGTGGTTCTTTCTGGGGGTTTTCTCGGGTTCTTCCTCCACCAATAATACTGGCCGCCATGTATATCGTGTGCTGAAAAATGACGTTCAACCCTAAAACAAACAAAAGAAAAGTCAACGTAAATAAACTGAATACAGTCATTGTCATTCTTGTTTTTCTTTATCAGTTACTGTTTTGCTTTTGTTTTTTAAAACTCAAAACTAAACCAAGAAAAGGGATGTTTATTTCAAGTATCGACAGCTTAGTATCGAAACCAGATCAGTGTAAACAACAGCTGTACAAGTACCTTACATAAGCCGCTGCAAACTCAAAACTATTTTATTTTGTATTTCAATATTTTTAAATGACATCAAAGGTAAGGGTAAATCTCATTTTTATTGTGTGTGATTTTGATGAATTTAGGAATGGAAACAATGGTGATGACTTATATGGATTCACGGCTTTTGTGCTGTTTGCAAAATTAGGTGAGATATAAAGGTATCCATCTTCCTGTTCTATATGAATTACTTCTCAGATATTGCAATTATAATTTAGGTGGTCAAATTTGTTTTGCTAACGTTTGTTGTAGCAGAAGGATGTGTTTGAGCCCTAAATTTTGTTTATTCATTTTTTTATCAGGTAGAGAGTGGTGGATATGACTTTAAAGTGTCTCTTACATTCTGATTTTACGTAGGATGGGGGTGGGGGTGTTTTAAATGAATATCAAGGTGTGGATAAGTTATCAGGTAATTAAAAATTCATGTAATTCAAATTTTACCACATTTCTTACACAAGGTTTAAAAGTATCGGACATCTGTACTAATTCATACACAAACGTTTCTGTTTTCGTTTCTCTTTTGTTTATATTAGTGAGATCTAACATGAAATAATGGACGCCCGACAAAGAATATGACCCATCTTTTTAATCTTGTAGCATAGCTAGAATGGAGCAAGGGACACAACTCGTGCAACGCTGGCCTACATTTCTATCATAGCAATTGCCATTTTACTTATGTGTTCGCTTATAACGTTTTCATTAGATAATAAATTTCACCTCTTTATTAAAATGAATAAGTCAAATTGTCCACTGAATGAGAAATAAACGTACAAATGCAATTAAATTAAATTACGATTTGAATAATATAGACCTCGACTGGTTATAAAATTGTTTCCATTTTGACCAAATATTAATTAATCATACAACTGGAGCAATGGATAGTCTTATCAAGAATGGTCTTCCAAACCGATCTGAACCACCAACGTTAAATTTACATAATATATATATGCTGTCAATGCAGAAAGCGATGCTTTCGAGAACTTCGTATCATTTATTGAGACGTAATAATCTAACGAAACTATAATATATTTTAAGACACCAAAATCTTGTATGAAATGTTAATGTAATAGCACAGACATTACGAGTAGCGCTTAAGAATCAAATGTAACAACTTTTATTTTGTTATTCTTAATGTGTATGTGTGTGTGAGAGAGAGAGAGAGAGAGAGAGAGAGAGAGAGACAGACAGACAGACAGACAGACAGACACTTGGATTTTTAATGTAGCTTTAACATTGTTTCAGTCGTGTCAATACAATGTCTGCATAGTGGCAGTTTATAGTGACGTTCTGGCACTGGGGAATCATGCCACAGACATGTAGCATAATGTCCCACCCAGTCACATTATCCTGACACCAGGCCGACCACTCTTAACACTAACCGCTTAATGCTGAGCGCCATGCGAGGCAGCTCTCGGTATCATTTATATAAGTCTTTGGTATGACTTGGCCGGGGTTCAAACCCGGGACCTCCCTTATTTTAGGTGGAAGCTTTAATCACTAGGCCACCGAAAGGGTCAGCAAATCAATTCGCAGAGGTTGTGGTTCAGTGGTTGGTTTGAAGGACCAGCGACTCAAAGGGTGCGGGGTTGGAATCCAACCATCGGATCAACCCAGGGTGTGTCTCCAATTGCCTCAGCACTAATTAACTCTGTCGTAAAACACCAAAACCAATCAATACATTCTACCAACTGATCTGTTCATGACAAGAATTAGGCTAGGTTGAGTTAATGAACAGCAGCGGTGCCCTTCACAAAGCGGGCAAATGATATGGTATGGAGTTGTCGTTTAATGCACACAAAACGTAGTTAATTTTGAACACCAGCCGTTGTATAATGTTAAGCTATTTAGTTCTGTAATGGGTGGTATGAGACTATAATAAAATTGCACATCACGTGTGTGTGTGTGTGTGTGTGTGTGTGTGTGTGTGTGTGTGTGTGTGTGTGTGTGCAATCACATTATCTTGACACCAGGCCGACCAGTCCTAACAGAAATCTCTTAATGCTGAGCACCTAGCCAGGCAGCTGTTAGCACCATTTTTGTAAGTCGTTGGTATGACTCGGCCGGTTCGAACCCACGACCTCCCACTTCCGAGGCGGACGCTCTAACCACTAGGCCACCGAAGTGGTTCTTTTTTGTCGGGAGGGGGGGGTCTGGCTAATGAATCAGTTCGTGAGCGAATTAATTCATCTGGTTATCACTCTGGAAGATTAAAGAGTCTTTAACAGGTTATGAGAAACAGAGTTCTAGAGTTACTTGAAATTGCCACAAAGGTAATTAAACCGTTAATCGAACTACATCCAAAATCACCCCTAGCTCTTTCTCGTCAAGAAGTGCAATACAGTTACTGTCGTCACTCTTTAATTCGTATATCCATAGTTTTACTGGATTAAACTATAAAAAACTAGGAAGGTAACAATAATTTTGTCGCCATATTTCAACATTATAACATTTCGGGTTTCTTACAGACATAACTACGGTATCGCTAGACCAGGGGTCTCAATCTCAAACCCCCCTTGAGGACTGCATGGGGACATTTTCGATGGCCGAAGAGTAGCACCACCTTTGTTATCTCTCATGACACCTTGTGACGCCAATCATTTTGAGGACCACATGATACGGCTTTGCAGGCCGTATGTTTGAGATCAGGGGCTATACCGTCAGATCAATGTAATGTGTACACTTCACATGTATACACTCAGTACAAGTAGCAGCTATATCAATACCTGTACGCATATCTATTCACTGAACGCAGAAAATTACAATACATAGACTCCAGTAATAGTGTCTAATGTGATAATTGCCTAAGCTGAGTTTATTAAAAACATTTGCTTATAAAATCATATCATATATTGTATATACTCGCGTAAAAGTCCGGTACAGTTGCAAACAACGTAGACCCTGATCCTAGACCATAATATGCCGGTAGATCAGGATCTATGTTGTCTGTATAACTGAATATTAAAACCAAATTCATAGACCCAAATCTGTTGGCACTTTAAACATCATATCTGGGTCTATGTCATTAAATACGGTAAGTGTATGGCGGTTACCTTTATTATACACCTCATATTCTGAACTGTAAAATATCGATGTACGGAAATCGATATAACCGCCATATGTGTGTGTGTGTGTGTGTGTGTGTGTGTGTGTGTGTGTGTGTGTGTGTGATCTATATTTTTAACGTAGCTTTAAAAAAGTATTTCAGTCATATCGTTACAATGTCTGCTGTGAGGCAGTTTATAGTGATGTCTAGCACTGGCGCATCATGCCGCAGACATGTAGCATGATGTCCTATCCAGTTACATTATCCTGACAGCAGGCCGACCAGTCCTAACACTAATCTCCTAATACTAAGTGCCAAGCGAGGCAGTTGTGTACCGTATTGTATAAATCTATGGTATGGCTCGGCCTGAGATCGAACACATGACTCCCCGAGTCAGAAGCAGCATAACCGCCATGACCATACCATTTGTAGCACGGTTGGTGCTACGTGTATTTTCTTTTCCGTTTTAAGAATTATGAATGCTACTCCATCTGGTATTTCCAAATTAAGGACATTTTCGTTGTTTTTCTTCGCTCCCTACTTCTTCTTCATTACAATGAGCAAATCATGAAATATGCTAAAACTGTAGTATACGTTGATGTAATCAATGAGGGGTTACCAGAAAAAAAATCATAAAATCAACATCCAGACAATAAAAGTTCGGCATAAAATGTTAACTGTTTAAAAATAGTTTTCTTCCTAAATTGTACAAATTGACTGAGCTTGCATGACCTATTTATATTTGACACTAAGTGTCACCAGTACAGTACCTGTAAAATTCTTCAACATACGGTACGAGTTTTTAGGAAAAACGTGTGACTACAAATAGTACTAAATTTATTAAGCATCAAATTTAATTCTATCACAATCGTGATCCTGTTTAAGAACGATGGATAAATTATGGGATAGACTAGACTTGCAAGCTGCACTAAATGGACCATTGTCTAGAGTGAAACATTACCAATGCCACGCAATTCACGTTGACATGCAGGAAAAAGAAACAGACTAAATAAAATTTAAAATCCTTATAAGTAACCCACATATATTAAAAGTTTTGGTTTAAAGCTGTTACGCTTTGAAGTGTATCGGATACAACCATTCAACCCCACCTGAAAAATGTCAATTGCATCGATTAGCAATTTTACAAAATTTCCTGATTTGTATGTTTGAGATATATTTGATATAGGCCACTATCCTACAATTATTGTAAAATTCTGGAATTTCTACTTTTTTTGTGTTGATATGGTAATATAGTCGTAAATGGCAAAGGCACTGAATGGAGAAAAAAAGTATGCCTTAAAACATTATATCAAAAACTATTTCACTAATGAAATCCAAATAATAGTTTGCTTTGTCAGTTGTGTTTTAAACGCTCTTAACATTACAATATGTCCACTTCACTTGTGAAATATTTAATTATGCACTCCAATAGCGTAGATACATGGTCTTTTTAATTGTAAATTATCATATAACGCTGAAGGCTATTTGTTTATTTATTTCTTTAATTGGTAGTAAGGGTTTCATCACTTGGAACATGAATACCGCCCAATAAATAAACCCTAAACATAATTTTCAACATTATCACTGGTCATGAAATATAGGTCACAATTACCTCTCTCTGCAATTAAGATATAAAACCAGTTAAGATGCTTTCACTCACCAGGTTCATAATTCTAGCTATGACTGTATGCTTATACCGTGCCATAGACGAATATTCTAAACCAAAGCTAGTAAAATATAAAATATAAGTCTCAATAAATTTCTAACGTTGCAAGAGTGTTGAAGCAATATAGATGCACGTCACGAATATTGTACGAACAAAGTCTTAGAAATCATCATAAAAGAAAACGTTAACCAGCAGAAATTAAATGCTAACCGAATTCATTGAAATATAAAATGTAAGTCAGAAAGATCGTTTAAGTAAGGTTGCTGTACTAAGAGATGTATATAACCAATTAGTTCAACGATTCAATTACTACAGTGAAACATAACATTTTACCAAAGCCAGTGAAGAGTGAAATTCAGATCACAGTGACACGTTTAGAATGAGGTTTCATCCAGTCACCAATTTGCAAGATTTCGAGTGTAATCTTATAAAGGAGGTAAAAATGAAAGCATACGTAGACAACAGCGAAACGTAAAAACTCAACATAAGATAGTGTGTGTCTATGTGTGTGAGTGTTTGTGTGGGCGTGTGTGTGATTGGGATATTTAACGTCGCTTTAACAGTCTTTCAGTTACATAGCTACCATGTATGCATGTATAGGGATGTCTAGCACTAGAACATCATGCCGCAGACATATAGAATGATGTCCCACCCAGTCACATTAACCTGACACCAGGAAGGCCGATCAGTCCTAACACTATCCACTTAATGCTGAACGCCAAGCGAAGTAGTTGTTAGTACCATTTTTGTAAGTCGTTGGCATGACTCAGCCGGGGCTCGAACCCACGACCTCCTGCTTCCGAGACGGACGCCCTAAACAATAGGCCAACAGAGCGGTACATAAAATAGTAGAAGGTGAATTTTAATTCACAATGATCTTTTGTTGCAAGAGTGTATTGCTAATATAGATCCAGGGAATCATCTTTGATATTTCTGGCGTAAACATTCATTACGGATGAATGCAGGTCAGTCAATCTTGAAATATATGTCACAGTGACTACTTCTGTGATGGTGTACAAGATAAAATGATGCATCCCTCAAAGTAGATCACCGCGAACATCTGTTGTTGTAATGGTGAGTTAATAATAAAGATGATGCTATCATCTATTTCGATTATTCTAGAATACACTGAACTTAATAATCAAATTTTCCCAAAAATGATCCATTTGAAGAGTTTAATATGTGATGAGGGTTTAAAACTTGTCATGGGGCATTCCTGCAGTAAATATTATCATTCTGGTATAACGGTATTTATATCGCAAATAAACAAATCATACATCAGTGCAAAGATATGACACAAAACAAAATGTACAACCTATTATATATATAACCCTAACCCTAACCCTATATATATATATAAGTCCACTGAAACCACTCCATATTTTTGCCTAGGACGTAGCAAGAGAAAGGCAGAGATGTACTGACACAAGGGGTAGTGCAATGACTCTTAACATCCTATGAGCTAGATATATAATTGGAGAAGAGTGTAACATCTCCCCCCCCCTCTCTCTCTCTCTCTCTCTCTCTCTCTCTCTCTCTCCTGATTGTTCTTTTAAAATATGTGACTGTCACTTTCATTGAACTAAATATTGCCATTCACATACTTTTTCTATAGTGTGAATCTTGTGTTGAGTAACTGCATTTCCAATTTCTGTAAAATCAATTAAGGACCTTCAATAGCCCATTAATTAATATGCTGGAGACATGGCTGAAAGAATTCGAGTGGGAATACTATCACCAAATTAACGCCAATCGGGTACTGTAATGTTTCCCTGCGCAAGGCACCTTTATTCCAACTTGTCTACACTATATAGCATACTTGCTGTGGCGTAAAGCACTGATTGAAACAAATTATAAGCAGCTTTTTGTCAATGGCTCGTATGCCGACAACTGTCGAGTCTATATATTGCGCAAACATCTAGCAACGGTGATTTCACGACACATTTAAAACCAAACCTGATATATGTACAGTTTTGACACGCATGAGTACTTTAACGAGGACAAAGAACGGTGGTATAGTATTCGTGGTCGATATTCATTTTAAAAGGTTAATTGTTCAACAATGTTGAGCAGTAGTAGACTATAATGGCTGACACAGGACGACAACAAAACTTACCTTTGCCTGTTATTTTGCTACTAGTTATAATATTCAGTTTGTTTCCTGGCTACATTTACTTGTATAAGCGCCCCACATCGACGGGGCCAGTAAAACTTCATGACAAGCCGAGTTTTATCATGAAAAAACATTCTTTTCAGCTTAACAATACAGAATGTGTCAAGCGTGAATCAATGTCAAGTAGTGACCTACTCGCTAAACGAAAGAATGGGACTGAAGCAATGATTGCGGAGTTATTTCCAGAAATGGATATTTACCTGCGCATGACCAGTGGAAAACCTTTTTATTATTATTATCATGCCTTGTTGACCCGTAGCATGAAATATTTTTGGCCAGGTAATGTGCCAATGGTGGTTGTTTTGGATAACGAGAGCGCCGAAGACCACAAACTTGGAGAGAAGATCTCAGATGAGTATCCTTTTCCAAGAATTGCTTTCATGGAACCGATTGATCCGGAAATATACCACGGAAGAGGCCATCAGAGAATGCAGCGGGATTTCTTTTATCCGGAAAAGATTGTTTCCAGGCCTTATGTCGGATTTGTTGATACGGATACTGTGTTTGTTACAAGGGTAACTAGGAATCTTTTGTTTGAAGATGATAAACCGGTTGTGATTGGAATATATGGCGAGGCTTTACACGAATGGTGGGCTAATTCTTCAAAGGTGACTGCTACCATTTTTAAATCTCCAGAACCGTTTCAATGCATGTCCTATTTTCCAGTAATAATTAAAGTTAAACACATCATTGAACTCCGAAACTATTTGGAGAAAATGTATGATATGCCATTCGATGAATTTTTTAAAATATTCACTAAAAGCAACATTGCTCAATTTAATCTAATATGTAAGTATATATGGGACTTTCATCGTAATGAATATAATTTTTACCTACACCTAAGGCCGTCAGATAAATATGGAAGGTGGAGCGGAGACAGAAACGGGGGTGGCCGTCACAATGTTCAATATTATCGACAGGTTTTGACACAAAAACAAACTGTTCCAAAACCAAGAGCAGCCATTCATTACCCGTACCAAAACGACTTCCATTTGAATACAACTCTTCAACGGGTGCTTTGTTCTGGAATTTGTTATTCTGGTGGATTTGACATCTGTCCCGAAAAGTGTTCAAAGTTGAAGCCGGAGGGTTTACATAAAGACCTTTTTGTATTCGAATGGAGTGACTGGACATGGGACAACAGATGTCTTACAGAGCAAATAGAACACTATAAACAAATCAAAGCACAATCTAATTCAGAATTGAGAGAAATAATCAGAAAAGGATGTGATGAGATCGATCATATTAACTTTAAGCCTATATTCGTAAAACGAGTTTTACAATAGGTGATGAAGTTACTAACGATCAGCTCTGAAACAATATATCAAAGGAATGATGCTAACTTACAATGCATACAATGTGCGTGTATTACACTTAAGATTTATATACCAGTTATGATACATTTTCAAAACGTTTTTCTTTAATCTATCTGTTTTTCGTAATATTTAGTTCATTACATTCAGGTTTTAATGCGAACACAAAAATTTAAACGGAACTCTTAAAACCAAAAGCATGGAGTTACAAATCAACTAGATGAAGGAGGTCTCGGGTTCTAATCCCGGCTGAGTCACACCATAAAATGGTACTAAGAGCTGCCTCGCTTCGCGCTCAGCCTTAAGAGGATAGTGTTAGGACTGGTCGGCCTGGTGTCAGGATAATGCAGCTGGGTGGGACATCATATTACATGTCTGCGGATTGATGCCTTAGTGCCAGACATCACGACAAATTGCCACACTGTAGAATCGTATCGATATAATAATAATAATAATAATAATAATAATAATAATAATAATAATAATAATAATAATAGAAATAATAACAATAATGAGGATTTTGTATAGTGCCTAATCTTTAGAAGCTCTAAGCACTTTACTTTACAACATCTATAATGATATGACTACACCACAGAAAAACAAATAATAAAAACCATGAATTTGGAAAATATAAAAACATGCTGAAAACGTATAAGATACAAAACAATATTAGGTCTCTAAGTTTGTTCATGCAGTCAAAAAAGGTGTTTTAAGAGCACTTTTAATAGGGTCCACTATGTCTTTGTGTCCAATTTCAATGGGCAATTCGGTCCACATCGCCGGACCCTAGTATGCAAAAGAACGTTGTCCATATGACTTCGTTTTTACAGTGGGAACAACGAGTATACGATTCTCTGAAGAGGAGCGTACGTATCTTTCTGGTGTGTATACACATGGGTGAGGCCGGATAGATATGTTGGACTGGAGTCTGTCAGTGAAACATAGCACAGAGAACAAAGTTTGTGTTTGCTTCTGTACCGAACTGATAGCCAGTATAGGGTAGAGAACAGTGGTGAGGTGTGCTTGATCGAGGTACTCTAAAGATGATCCGAGCAGCTGTGTTTTGAACCTTTTGAAGCTTCTGGAGTAGATATTGTGACAAACCAGACAGAATTGAGTTACAATAGTCAAATCTTGAAATTACTAATGAACACACAAGTGTTTTAGTGGCATCAACTGAAAGATATTTGCGAATGGAACTGATGCGTCTCAGTTCAATATATGCAGCCTTACTTATGTTCATGACATGTTGGTTTCATGTGAGAGTACTGTCTAGAATAACACCTACGTTTCGTACTGACTGTGAGAATTTAATGTTGGTGTTGCTGATATTTATTGTCTGAGATAAAGGATGTGAATGAGAAAGTCTTTATGTTGTGATCAGAATAGCCTCAGTTTTATCATCATTTATCTGCACCTTGTTACATGTCATCCACAATTTCACATCAGAAATGCACCTCTCTAATCCATCAACTTCAGTTGGGTGGCTAGACTTGTATATTTGGGTGTCATCAGCATACAATTGATGAGACACTGGGTGATGATCTATCACACTTGAAAGCAGTTGAGTGCATAGAATCATGAGACCAGGTACAACAACAGACCCTTGTATAACACCACAACATAGATCAACTGGGCTGGAATATATTCCATTTGCAGGTACAATATGTCTCCAGATGACTCAGTAAGACTTGAACCACTGTAACGCTATATTCTGAATGCCAAATACACGCTGCAGACAGTGAAGTAATATATCATGGTCTATTGTGTTAAATGCTGCGGACAATTCAAGGAGGGTGAGGACCGTAATCTTTCCACTATCAAAACCAGATATAATGTCATTAAATACTTTCATAAGAGTATTTTCAGTACTGTGGCAAGGGCGATATGCAGACTGTACATTGCTAAAAAGACTATTTGAAATCAAATGAGATACAAGTCAGGTTAGAACAACTTTCTCTAAGAATTTGTATATGAATGGGAGATTAGAAACTGGGCGGTAGTTCTTTAAATCGTTATGGTCAAGTGCTGGTTTCTTCAGCAGAGGCTTTACGATGGCAGTTTTGAAAAAATAATGGGAATTCCCACGATGAGAAAGAGATATTAATTAACATCAGTTAGTGAAGGCAATAATGGGTCTAAGCACTCAAGCAGCAGTTATGTCGGAACCCGATAAAGTTCACAAGACTTTGGTGCCCTCTTCATCACGGTTGTCCGTACTAAATTAATAGAGACAGGTTCAAATGCTCCTAATAGTTGTCGCTGAAATTCTCCATCATAACTGTATGGTGACGAGTCAATTGAAATTGTGTTGTCACGCGAATCTCTAATGTTTTATACTTTGTCCCGGAAGAAATTTGCAAATAGGTCCGGAAGGTCTACTGGAGAGAAAATGGTTGGAAGTGGTATACATTTGATCCTTGACATTTGTTTGTTAGTTATCTCGAAGAGCTCTTTGCAGCTGGAACTCTATGTGATCTTAGTACTGTAGTGGGATAATTTTGCTAAATGGACTATGTTTGTGACGTTTCTCTTAGCGGCTTCATATATTTGTTTATGAATAGTGAATCTGGATGAAATCCAAAGCCTCTCTGCTTTTCGGCGACATCTTTTAGCAGTGCGAAGCTTGTCCCTAACACTGCTATACATTGGAAAACACTTTTTTATTGATACTCTGCATTTGGTGGCTATGGCATCTTTATCAAGCAATGAACGCAGGCAGTTATCAAGCTGTTCTGCTGTAGGATCTAAGTAAGGTGTTAGGTTTGGATGTCATGCATGAATTTGGTTCTATTTATCATACGGAGGTTTCTCTTAGTAGCATATAAAGGTGGAGGGTTAGGGACTGATACGTCGAGATTGCATATAATGCAGAGGCGATCTGATGTAAGTTCGTGGGATACAAGGGTGGATTGCAGAATATTATCATCAGGTCTATAAAGAAACTAGTCTAAAATGTGACCAAGTTTATGGGTGGGTTGGTTAACTGACTGTTAAAGATTGAAAACATGAATGGAATCTAGGAGTTTTGACGTGTATGGGTTTCCAGGACAGTTAAAGTGAAAGTTGAAATCTCCAAGAATATTTTGGTTGAAACCTATCGAATTTCCATTCTCCAGAAGATTCGGAAACTGCTCCAAAAAGAAAGATTCAGTCAGCTAGTTTTTTTTCTACTAGAGGAGGGCATTAGAGACAGAAAAAATGGACTGACCCTTGTTCCAGTGTGAGTGTTGCTTGGACTAGCTGAAACTATGTGTGGCAGAAATTGAAGGTTGTGTTGTGCGTAAGGCATTTTATCATGGAATTCTTTGTGATGACAGCAATTTCACCTCCGCGATAGTTGCAGGGAAACTACTTGATGGAATAATCGGTGGGTGTTAAATCCTCACACTTGGGATCATCTCCTGATGTTTTCAGCTATGTTTCTGTAAGGAAGAAGACGTTGATATTCTGGTCGTTGATAAAATGAACTATTTCTGTGCGCTTTTCCGGTGATCCTACTGACTGAGCGCTGAATAATGCAATACGTAGTGGTATCCCTGGGACAGTTGACACATCGGTTGACGATTTAAGATGAATTTGAACCAAGTTATCAAAATTAATGGGCCGAATTTTTAAATTGTTTATATGTTACAGACGAAAGTGATATAAATGGAATTCTTATTCCTGTTCTACGCCGGACAGCTTTGAAACTTTCGCTTCCGTTTACATTTAAGTAATGAAGAATGTAGTCCCAGTTCGTTTAGTCTTGATCACAATGTAATATCAAGAGCCATGGTGTGGCCATTTAATGCAATTAATGAGGGTCCATAATAGCGTAAGCGGGTTGACTGGCGATCACGTGATGGCAGTTTATTCGAAAACAAATGACGTCTTAACAGTGGAATAAAACAGCTGAGGAAAATGCTAATTGTTCTCGTTTCCAAAACAAGGAGATGAAGAAACACATACGAACGGAACAGCCGATGCATGATGAAACACAATAATGTAGACGAAGATATACAACAAGCACATATATCATGAAAAATAGAATACAAAACAGTTAAGCGATGGCTGCCATCTTTCCGGAAGTCAAGAACACAGTTTGCAAGACTATGACTACAATTGGTAAAATATAAACACACACACACACACACACACACACACACACACACGCGTCTACTAGTCATGTTGCTAGGACAAACTCAAATTAGGTTCGGGCATGCTCAAGTTTGCAAGGTGATGGACAACAAGCAAATAAAATATACAGGTAGGAAAAATGTCGTGTTTATATTGTAATGATTTAGGTTCTGTGAGTCTTGTAAACTGAGTTCTCGCCACGGTACATCAATCACTACCTGTATGTATCGTTCATATTTACTATTTACTGCTTTCATGTATTACATAATTGGTCGCAGTTTCTTTTATGTAAACGTCTGTTATTTCTATCTTGTAGTCAATGCCTGTGTTAGTCTCGCATTTTCTCGCTCAGAAGTTATAATGTTTTTTAATTTTAGTTGTGACAAATAAGGAATAAATATTAATAATTTGTATTATTCGTTATATTTTAATCGTAAAATGTGTACGTATCCGGGATTGCTGTTGTGAAGAGCTCTAAGTCTTTCGCAGCATGGATGGCTGATTAGATCTGACCCCTCAAACAGTTTGTATTTACCTTAAGGTTTAGAAATGTAAAGCACCGAAAGCAGAACGTTTTAAATATTAATAACATTTATAAAGCTGACATTTGTAAATGTTGAGTTTTTATAGTTTTCTCTAGAGGTTTCTCTTCTATATACTTCCTATTAATACATGATATTGGTTTTAGGTTTCCGAGTTAGTACTCTCCTCACTCAAGTCACTGTCTCGTCGGTCTGGTTTCCGTCCACTTCTTCTCTAAATAGTTGCCAAATATCCGAAACCGGGCAACTTCAAAGCACCCCCTCCCCCCAAGACACGGACAGCTTGTTAGCTTGACAAATCATGACAATGAGCCTTTCAAAGTGACTGCATGATAATTTCTTTTTTATCACTTGTGAGATTTCTTTCGCAGGATTTTATTGAAATAAAAGTTACTTCTTTTGAACGATTCACCTCCAGTATTTCGTTAAAAGCTTAATCAATTGTTTACCTGATAATAACATGATAGCAACACATGCTGGGCAACTATTTAAATTTTTAAATAACTCTTTTTAAATCCTATTCAAAAGGCGTCTTGTTAAATCTGTTCAGGCTCGTCATGTGATTTGATAATAATCGTTAAAGTACATGGATAAAATAAATGTTCTTAAAAATACTACGTCGTGGCTATAACTGGCTCATTACGAAAAGTCTTGTTTGCACTGTTGTTTGTGTAGTTGTAGAGATTAGTCTGCTATCAGGTAAACAAAGAAAGACCATTGTTTGTGTATGTGAATGTATATGTACATGTACGTGTATGTGTGTGTGTATCTTTGTTCTTCTGTGTCTACATTCTTGTTACGTGCTTAGGCTCGAATAAGCAGCAACACAGAAAGAGTGAAAACTAATAAGCTTGTACAACTTTAACAATTATTTTTATTAAGTACAATTATTTTCATAAAATAAATAAACTTACGGTTTTAGAGAATCAAATCCAACAAATATAGAATTCACAAAATAATCCACTAATAGAATTGCAAGTCCTGATAAATAAATGTTCTAATAGTTCCAGGTTCGAATCTTGACGATGTAATCCAAAATAGCTGACAATGTCACGTGATGCAGTTCTTGTTTTAATATCATCCAAATGAAAATCATAAACACATGTCCTTTTTCAGATAATTCTTCTTTCTTCAATGAATTGACACAAAGTCCAGAACAAAATAATATTAACACTCAAACATGAAATACACAACTTAATAATAATAAAGCCCAAACATCTACTAAACACTTCTATCCAAAACAAGTTTATATAACTGTTTTTTAAGTAAACAAGTGATCACGCGATTTTCTAGAAATTGATAGAGGTTCATAGAAGGTCACAGAAAGAGACTGCCTTCACTAACAATCACATACTCTAGATATTGCCTACCCCTAAGAACTAAAAATAAAATGTTGTCCTTGAAATTAACCAATAGTGTTAGAGACTTGTTGACAATGTCCAAAGCAAGGTCAGGAATTAGATCCACCAGCCAAGGTCAAAACTTGTTTACAATTAGAGTGTAGGTCAGCCTAAACTTTCCAGAATAATTTCCCAATTAATGAATATTAAACCCTAAATAACAAATTTGGATTTAACAATTAAAAAATAAATAAATTTAAATCCAATAGCCGTAACAATTCTATCCCTCCTTTGTTTGCATAATAAATATAATGTGATTTCCTTAGAAAAACATATATCTTATATCAACTAATGTTTTAACTTTAGAAAGTTTTATTGGGATCTTCAAGTATATTACGCAACTACCAAACTCTCTATGCATATTATGCAATGATGCCGTTCATCCTGAAATGGATTTGTCAAGTTCTTATGCAAAAAGTTGCAATTAGATATAATGCCACCGGTTAGACCTTTTATCCCTTTCCGTTTATAAATATTCTTTCATAATATTAAAGAATGCAAAGACGTTTAAAAACCAGTCTTGAAATTTGATGTTTAACAACCAGTGAAAGAACATGATTAATTACATAAGATATACTTGGTTCCTTTACACGGAATATAATTTTGTCTCTTATGTTGAGCATTAAACTGGCCACTGATTCGAATATTTTACTGTCCCTTACATGGGGTATTTGTTTAAACATAACATTGGATATTAGTCTGCTATCTACGTGGGATATCACTATGTCATTTTCATGGGTATTACTCGGTTCCTTGCATGGGTTATTATTATATCCTCACATGGGTTATAACTTCGTCCCTTAGATGGAGAATTAATATGGTCCTCACATGGGACATTATTCCGTCCCTTATATAGGATATAACTTCATCCCATACATGTGGTATTACTCTGTCCCTTACAGGAGTACTACTCTGCCCCTTACATGGGATATTAATTATTCCGTCCCTTACTTGGAGTATTATTCCGTCCCTCATATGGGATATTTTCCCGTTCCTAACATGGGATATTGCTTCGTCCCATACATGGGGTATTACTCCGTCCCATACATGGGGTATTACTCTGTCCCTTACAAGGGGTATTGGTATGGTACGTACATGGGATAATAATCCGTCACTGACAAGGGGCATTACTGTATCCCTAACATAAGATATAACTTAGTCCCTGACAAGGGACATTACTCTATCCCTAATATAATATATTAATCGGTCCCTTACATGGGCTATTACTCTGTCACTTTCATTGGATATAACTTCGTCCCTTACATGGAGTGTTACCATGGTCCTAACATGGGATATTAATCCTTCCCTTGCTTGGGATATAACTTTATCACTTTCATTGGATATTCCTCCGTCCCTTACAGGGGATTGTATTCTCTCCTTTACATTGGAAATAACTCTTGTCCCTTACAGTGGGTATTACTCTGTCCCTTACTTGGGGTATTGCTCTGTCCATTCATGGGATATAACTTCGTCACTTAGATGTGGTATTACTCTATTCGTTACATGGGACATTTCTGTGTCACTTACATATAGTTTTATGGTTTTGTCACAAACCTTCTCAAAAATCAATATTGTAATGGTCTGGACATCTAGCCTCTAAAACGTTTGGGGGATGGGGTTGCCTTTCTTTTTTAAACAGTTTCAAATTAAGATTATCCATCGTAATTCTTTTTCGTGATAAAGCAGCACGAGGGATTAGTACTAATACTAGTGTCTCTATATCGTAGACTACAACATCCTGGCTAGGTGGGTGGGTGTTGTCAACATTGACGGTTAATATTAAATTATTTATTAATACCTACAATTATCTAATACCAAACGATGATTGGTGTGATTCCCGGTATATTTCATGTTTGCATATAAACTGATCATAATTCATACTTTGAACTCATTAATTTCATGACGTTATTATGCCATGAATGCGTGTGTAACTATGGTAGGTATTAGCCTCGTTTTCAGATTGGGCACATTTGGAATACTTCCATCGTTTTCTCGCTTAATGGCTAGTGGTTGCTGGTATAACGGTACCAATTGCGCAAGTCCAGGTGGGTGGAGCTTAAGGTCAGGGAACCTTGCGTTCAGAAATAAACAACAACACTAGCTATGATTGGTGGATTATGTAAGAGTTGTACTTTCAGTTAGCCTTACAAAAAAAGTTTAGCCTCTTGGCAACATGTGAATTTATGCTAATTCCTATATAGATCATATTTTGTATATTTTATGATTTTTTTGAAAATGTGATACACATGACTGAAAATAAGTGTGTTGTGACTAGATAACTCATACCCCTGTATAGTGCCAGCAGAGTTATCTCTCTTATATGCAATGGATTACCTGGTTCTGTCATCGTCAAATTGACAATCTAACATTGTTCTATATGACATTGTGTGACATACAAGCTGAAATAGGATAGAAAGTATATTTATTTCATCAAACATTAGCATTGAGGTTTATGGAAAAACAATTGGTACCGTGATACCTGCTCACAGTATCATTTCATTTTAAAGCTAAACATTTACTTGCATTGCAAAATGTGACCATTCAGAAATAAAACGTTGTATGCACATTTAGCTAATATTGTGTTATCATCATCATCATCATGAGCAGCAGCAGCATCAGTTTCTGGACCTAGTGTGGTCGTTGAGGTACTGTGCTGTTGAATCTCGATCATGTGCCAATGCATGTGTCTCCGCAAAACTTTTCCTGGTCCATTCTGTGATGTTGTCAGTCCATTTTATTCTCTGTCTACCTCTCCTTCTGCCACCCTGGACGCTGCCCTGCAGTACTGTTGTAGATAAAAGGTTGGCTCTAGTGACATGGCCACACCATTTCAAATATTGTGTTATCTAGGTTTTTAAATATAAGTATTAATTAAGGTGTATTTTTGTTGCTATCAGTAAAAAAAAAAAAAAGTAACGTCGTACGGTTGCCCTGGCGTGCGCGCCCTCGCTGAAGTTTTCCATGTGTGTGCTAATCATCACCAGTCTCGTTCTTTTTGTAATGATTCGCCACTTCATTCGAGAATCCCTGAAACTTGTAAGTTATATGCCAACGCTATCCCGTAACAATACATTATTTGTATTTTCATCGTGGTGGCTAAATGTATTTATGGTAAAATGTAAATCAATTTTTGTTCATGCTTCATAGTTAAAAAGGGAATATATATTGGAATACAAGGGATGCAGTATTGTTGAGGTAGTTTTAACAGGTAATATCTAAATCTGTGACTTATAACTTTTCATCCTTAATTAAGTTTATTCTTTTAAAATGCATTCTTCAAGAAAAGACCTAGTATTTGTAAACTCTGTTACGTTAAAGGAGATATCAAGGTTAACATTTTTTAAGTATTCATAAATATCGTTCTTTTCAGCCAAAATATTAAAATTTTCTTTCTTCACTGATTCCAAATGTTTAAATATTAAACAAAATTCTTTCTTTACTGATTCCAAATGTTTAAATATTAAACAAAATTATTTCTTTACTGATTCCAAATGTTTAAATATTAAACAAAATTCTTTCTTTACTGATTCCAACTGTTTAAATATTATACAAAACTATTTCTTTACTGATTCCAAATGTTTAAATATTTTTAAAAAATAATTATTTCTTTACTGATTCCAAATGAGCATTGTTTTTTTTATGGATTTCGAACACATATTGTTTATTTTATCTTGCATAAAACATCTCATTTTCGCAAGGTTTCGAATTTGGGTCAGTATGTGAGAAAGCTTAGCAATAGATTAACGTAGATCGATTGTTCTTGCTTAGATCTTCCATGGTTTTCCTCTATCAAACATACTGGACGGTACGTATATTCTATCAAGTACAAAAATATAAAGCGCGAAACCTGATAAAACCAAAATATATTATCAATAAATAACAATCTTCATTACTGTTAAAAATTTCTAGAAATATCAATTTCCAAATGCTAAATATGTAAGACCCAAGTTCGGTAAGATTTAAATCTACAAAGAGGGTGAAAAACAAAATAAACAAATTAATGAACAAATTAATTGCAGCAGCCCTGAAAACCACGGGGGCGGGGGGGGGGGGGGCTAAAAAAAAAAGAAGACATAATAAATATAGCATGTTTGCCCCGGATAATTTAGGTTACTATTATATGGAATATTTTATCTAAACTATGAGAAACAGTTTAGAGGACTTATAATCTTTTCTGTAGATTTAATAATTTCCAACCCTGCTTCCCTGCTGGAGGTGTTTGCAGTGAGCTTGCAACGGCCAAAAGTTCCATAGGACCAAAACAAACCTTATTATACTTTGGCAGGAAAAATTCAATAGCGACTGGCATGCGAGCACGAACTCTTAGATGTGCGGCTTTCAAGTATCGTCATTGGAGCAATTTCCTGAAAAGTCCAGCTTATGCTAGACCCCACATAGCAAGTGCCACATCACAAAACAAATTATTGCTCTTACTTCCACGTAGGTTTGAAATAAATGTTGATTAGCAAGCTGCAGACACAGCAGTTCATATAAGAGACGATTGAAACATGGATTTCTTGCGTCGCCAAGAGTTATCTTCCAATTATATCTGATTGCATCAAAATGTTAGACCACCCCCACCTCCACCCAAAAAATGTCTCTTCTACCATTGAGTTAAAGGAGTGCTTTATAGAAACAAATCTTTAAAAATATATTTAATATATTTAAGGAAATGTTTCGGGACATCTGTATGAATTCCCAAGAATCATATTTCAGATAATAGTATCAGGACAGATAAATAAGACTGGGAAAATGGAGAACATGGCCCAGGTCAGGGGTCTCCAACACTCGGTCTGCGCGTCACATGCGGCCCGCCAAACCGCCAATGATTGGCGTCACCAGGTGTCAACGGGAGATAACAAAAAACGTGGCCCTTGGGCCATCGAAAATGTCTTCATGCGGCCCTCAGGGTGGTTTGAGTTTGAGACCCCTGGCCTAGGCATTACGTTTGTCACGTGTTAGCTGTTTGCCCGCACGTTGAAGCTCATATCATATGTTCTCCTATTTCGGCTTGGATCGGAAGAAAACTTGTTACTCACATTCTGAGATCGCCCCTAGCAAACAATGTCTTAAACGAAAGGTAAACCCAGATATCTCTGTCATAAAACCCTTTACTGAAGAATATAAATGGCTTGATAAATATTTCACCAATATTAAATCTGGGCGCCTACAGCAGCAGAGGATGGCAAAATGTGCAAATCTTACACAATACTAACATTGTCAGACCGTCTGATGCCCAGCAATTGCAGTTCAGTGGTCATATATGAAGACATACAGATGAAATGGCATTTAAACAGAGTACGAGTATGACATTTGCTTTATATGGATTACAAACACTCATCATTTACAGATTTTCCTATTTAAAAAAACAACAACAACAAGATAAAAGATAACAGTTGGTACTATTTTATCATCATTTGTCAACCATGATCATATTTTCTTTATTTTTGTTGTGTAAAATTATACATATATAGACCTTCAAAGCCGAAAATTAAATAGTTGCTCTTCAGTACATGTCGCAACAGCATACTAAATCTGTATCACACGGAACGGACTCGTACATGTGACCGTTACACTTGCCTAAAAATGATGATGCTTTCCACGCATGTGACTGCAATATAAATCATAGGTAAACATCCACACACTGCGCCGTTACTGATAAATAAGCGACTTTGCTATCTGGCTATTAACTATTCAGTTTTGTATATTATTCTTCGCAGACCAACTATAAGGTCACGTCTCTATGTTCAGACCAACAAATTAGTTCCAAACACGTCGCCCCATTACTTTGTTAAATTCATGACTTGCTGAAGTCAGTCTAATATATTCCTTGAAAAAATATTAAACTAAACTCAATTCTTTAAAAGATATCCTGATATTTGTTTTTTCAAAGCATACAATTACGGATGCTTATTAAACAAATTTTGTTTTGAAATATTTATTTTCGGAGGTGCGTAGGTGCGCACTCTGTAAAGCTCTTCAATTTCGGAGGTACGTAAATCTTGCTTGTAGTTTGCAATCCCATAATTCCTAAATAGAAGTGATCGGGTTTGAAAAACACCGGAACTTGTGAATTTTGTAACAGCCGCTGAATACAAATAAGTTCCTCTCTTACAAGAAGTATTACTAAAATAGGTAACAACGAAAACTTCTTGGACTAAGGATGTACCAACATGAAATATGAGGAGCTGTGCGGAATATAAGCCCGGCGTAATATCCTATATTACATCGAAAGTATCGTTCATGGAATGGTAAAGCCATTAAGGATATGGTCTACATGAAATGATCACTGTATTAAACCTCCGCAATTCATCTTCTCACTGTGGACGAACATGAGAGGAAAAGCCAGTATACATGTAAACCACTTCGTGGCCTAAGATGTAGAGCGTCTGCCAGGGAGCGGGAGGTCGCAGGTTCGAACTATGGTCGAGTCTTACCAAAGACTTAGAAAAATGGCACTTGCAGCTGCCTCGCAAGGCGCTCAGCATTAAGATGTTATTGTTATGACTGGCCGGTCCTGGCGTCAGAATAAAATGACTGAGTGGGACATGATGCTATATATTTGCAGCATGATGCCCCAAATACTAAACATCACTATATCCTGCCAGTGATATGACTAAAAAATGTTAAAGCTATTTTAAAAGATGCAGTTCAAATATCATATCACAAATCATACATCGCACAATATACATGTATAGTTGCCATTACAAGAATATGTCTGAAACGGGTGCGTAGTTATTTTCGGAAATCTTTATCTACACATGATTATGGGCCCAGGGTTATCTAGTGGCCTAACGCACTAGCCTTTACAGAACATTAATATTACCTCTGTACGTGTGGGTTCTAGCCTCAACGAGATCAGCGTAGTTATGTGAGAAAGCTTCCATTGAGTCAAGGGCTCTTTCCTCCTTCTAGTGGCTGCTCTATCGCGTGCTCAAAAACAGAATTAAACACACAAGAAAAACCAAGCACACGACCAGTGACAAACTGTATTATTATTATATTATTATTATTATTATTATTATTATTATTATTATTATTATTATTATTATTATTATTATTATAAATCGAGAACCGCTCCAGTGCCCTAGTGGTTAAAGCGTCCGACGCGCGGAAGCGGAAGGTCGTGGGTTCGATCCCCGGCCGAGTCATACCAAAGACTTACAAAAACAACTGCCTCGCTTGACGCTCAGCATTAAGAGGTTAGAGTAAGGACTGGTCGGCCTGGTGTCAGGATAATATGACTGGGTGGGACATCATGCTACATGTCTGCGGCATGATGCGCAAGTGTTCAACATCACTATAAACTGCCTCACTGCAGACATCGTAGCGATATTGACTGAAAATTTGTTAAAGCTACGTTAAAAATCCTAATCAAACAAACAAACAATAAATCGGAGGAAAGTCACGCCCATGCCGGTGTTTGGATATAGTATGAATGAGGTTCAGTGGAAAAAATGATTAAGATAAGGTGAAATCAATACACCCATGATTAAGATAAGGTGAAATCAATACACCCATGATTAAAATAAGGTGAAATCAATACACCCATGAGTAAGATAAGGTGAAATCAATACACCCATGATTAAGATAAGGGGAAATCAATACACCCATGATTAAGATAAGGGGAAATCAATACACCCATGATTAAGATAAGGTGAAATCAATACACCCATGAGTAAGATAAGGTGAAATCAATACACCCATGATTAAGATAAGGTGAAATCAATACACCCATGATTAAGATAAGGTGAAATCAATACACCCATGATTAAGATAAGGTGAAATCAATACACCCATGATTAAGATAAGGTGAAATCAATACACCCATGATTAAGATAAGGTGAAATCAATACACCCATGATTAAGATAAGGTGAAATCAATACACCCATGATTAAGATAAGGTGAAATCAATACACCCATGATTAAGATAAGGTGAAATCAATACACCCATGATTAAGATAAGGTGAAATCAATACACCCATGATTAAGATAAGGTGAAATCAATACACCCATGATTAAGATAAGGTGAAATCAATACACCTACGATTAAGATAAGGGGAAATCAATACACCCATGAGTAAGATAAGGTTAAATCAATACACCTACGATTAAGATAAGGTGAAATCAATACACCTACGATTAAGATAAGGTGAAATCAATACACCTACGATTAAGATAAGGTGAAATCTATACACCTACGATTAAGATAAGGTGAAATCAATACACCTACGATTAAGATAAGGTGAAATCAATACACCTACGATTAAGATAAGGGGTAATCAATACACCCATGATTACGATAAGGGGAAATCAATACACCCGTGATTAAGATAAGGTGAAATCAATACACATGTGATTAAGATAAGGTGAAATCAATACACCTACGATTAAGATAAGGGGTAATCAATACACCCATGATTACGATAAGGGGAAATCAATACACCCGTGATTAAGATAAGGTGAAATCAATACACCTACGATTAAGATAAGGTGAAATCAATACACCTACGATTAAGATAAGGTGAAATCAATACACCTACGATTAAGATAAGGTGAAATCAATACACACATGATTAAGATAAGGGGAAATCAATACACCCTTGATTAAGATAAGGTGAAATCAATACACCTGTGATTAAGATAAGGTGAAATCAATACACCACTGATTAAGATAAGGTGAAATCAATACACCTACGAATATGCAACAATATCTAAATAACTCCAGCCTGGGTGTGTGATTACCTGTCACACTGTTTATGTTTACTTCAAATACTTTTGCAGCTTCCCGAATATTGTAATTTTGTTATAGACCATATCATAGATGTGATGATATAAGCGGTTTAGTGGAACAACTGATTTAAGTTTAGGCACCCAGTTTAACCTTTGCCCTTTACCATTTGTCCTTTAACCTTTGTCGTTTTCAGTAGACATATTTAAATGGGTGACAGTTCTGACGCAAAGCTGCAGCCACTGTTCATATTTATTAAACTCAAGGTCCATTGTTATAAAAAAAAATCTTAGAAAATGGATACTTTCTTCAAATGTGTTATGATTTATGAGAAAGAAGCCTAACCAATACAGCTGTCGCGACTTTCTTTGCAAAATAAAGCTCTCAAACAATAAGATCACCTGGATGAAACACAAAATATATCCAGCGTCCAGTTTCATAACACTGACCATATATGAATTAGGACACCAATGGAGATATCGATGACGTGCATGTCCTAAGCCTTTCAGTAACATCACTCGATTTCAACATGTGCAGATTCGGCCGTAACCTGAGTGCCCGTCCCACTGTAATAGTGTCAAGTATCACCCCTCGCTGTGGGGGTGGGGTAAAGGGTCCTTGAAACTGATCCGACGTGTTTTCGTTTGACCTGTCCACCGAGGATGGCATCTGTTATTCAGCTATCGCGGAATCGACTGCATTAAATTTTGATACATATTAGGTTGGCCCTGACGTCCGAACAGAATTCTTAAGATATACCGGTACCGTGTTTATTAAGTAAAAGAAAGAAGCCGAATAGCAATTGTACCGTGTTCTAGTGCTACCATAGAATACCTCTTGATTCACCTCAAAATAAAATGAGACGCTATTTGTTTTTATTGATACATGCTTTGTGAATCCTCCATTCTTAGGGATAATACAATATTCAAAATATTATGTAGCAAACTTTAAAATCCGAGGAGGGACCAAATATCGAAATTATAGGAGGTTTTTTTTTTGTTTTTTTTTTTGTTTGTTTTTTTTGCTCCACCAATTGGGAAGAAAACTCGCTACAATCCAGTAATTCATTTCCATCACGGTGTGATTTCTTGCATATCCGGATAGCGGAAGCAACAGTTGATAAGTCAGTTATATAGTTGTGATATATATAATTAAATGAAATCATTCTCAATATATTTTAGTAGACAATTACTTTTACTAAAAAATTCTGTCCTAATACAAATACATTTTTTTTACTGTATACTATGAACACAAGTCAGCTTTTTGCAACTTCGTAATTATATTTTTATCCATTCTTTTAGAATGTATTATCACTAAATTATAAACTTAACACATACACCAGCCAGATAATATTTCAATGCCCCCACCCATCCCACATAAATAAAAACAAACACCCCCCCCCCACCACCACCACAAAAAACAAAGAAAACAACAACTCAGAGAGAGAGAGAGAGAGAGAGAGAGAGAGAGAGAGAGAGAGAGAGAGAGAGAGAGAGAGAGAGAGGTGGGTGGGGGGAGCATTTCGCATCCAGCATGATACATAGGATCCACTTATACTTTTATCTAGATTGTAATAAAGGAAGATATGAAAACAGGACTGGCCATTCTTGTCGAGTTTAAGATTGAAAATTTTATGTTAGGCCTTGAATTACAGGAATTCCCAATATAAATAATTTTTTTTATTATTAATTGGATTAAAATGCAGAGATATATTGTTTTTGACTGTCGCTTATATAACAAAGAATTTAGCGTGGTATAATGATAACCATAGCCGGGGATGGGAAGTATGTTTATACTAGTATTTTCTGTGCGAAAATACACATAACACAAGGGAACGTAACTCTTACAAGATGATATTATCGCACGGATACAGTAAGAAGTTACAAATATTCCTTGTAAGAACGTTTGAGCATGATAGGAAAAGAAAAGATGTTTGCGACTCGTGCAAAAAAGCGCGTTTGTTTCACATTCGGTAAAATATATCCATTATTCAAACGTTTTATGCGAATAACCTTTCTTTATTTCTATCCAAGGGCCAAAATAGGAGATGGAAAAAGGAGACTGCTCTAGTGGCTGGGAGATGGTAAAAAAAAAGTACACACTAATTGTCAGCAATGGTTCAAGGGGAATTTAACATGGGGAATATTTGGGAGATGGTATAAAAAAATTATAGACTACTTGTCAGCAATGGTTCAATGGGAATTTAACATAGGGAATATGTGGGAGATGGTATAAAATAAAAAAACTATAGACAACTTGTCAGCAATGGTTCAATGGGAATTTAACATGTCGAATATTTGGGAGATGGTATAAAAAAAATTATAGACTACTTGTCAGTAATGGTTCAAGGGGAATTTAACATGGGGAATATTTGGGAGATGGTATACAAAAAAATTATAGACTACTTGTCAGCAAAGGTTCAATGGGAATTTAACATAGGGAATATTTGGGAGATGGTATAAAATAAAAAAACTATAGACAACTTGTCAGCAATGGTTCAATGGGAATTTAACATGTCGAATATTTGGGAGATGGTATAAAAAAAATTATAGACTACTTGTCAGTAATGGTTCAAGGGGAATTTAACATGGGGAATATTTGGGAGATGGTATACAAACAAATTATAGACTACTTGTCAGCAATGGTTCAATGGGAATTTAACATAGGGAATATTTGGGAGATGGTATAAAATAAAAAAACTATAGACAACTTGTCAGCAATGGTTCAATGGGAATTTAACATGTCGAATATTTGGGAGATGGTATAAAAAAAATTATAGACTACTTGTCAGTAATGGTTCAAGGGGAATTTAACATGGGGAATATTTGGGAGATGGTATACAAACAAATTATAGACTACTTGTCAGCAATGGTTCAATGGGAATTTAACATAGGGAATATTTGGGAGATGGTATAAAATAAAAAAACTATAGACAACTTGTCAGCAATGGTTCAATGGGAATTTAACATGTCGAATATTTGGGAGATGGTATAAAAAAAATTATAGACTACTTGTCAGTAATGGTTCAAGGGGAATTTAACATGGGGAATATTTGGGAGAAGGTATAAAAAAAATTATAGACTACTTGTCAGTAATGGTTCAAGGGGAATTTAACATGGGGAATATTTGGGAGATGGTATAAAATAAAAAAACTATAGACAACTTGTCAGCAATGGTTCAATGGGAATTTAACATGTCGAATATTTGGGAGATGGTATAAAAAAAATTATAGACTACTTGTCAGTAATGGTTCAAGGGGAATTTAACATGGGGAATATTTGGGAGATGGTATAAAAAAAATTATAGACTACTTGTCAGTAATGGTTCAAGGGGAATTTAACATGGGGAATATTTGGGAGATGGTATAAACAAAATTATAGACTACTTGTCAGCAATGGTTCAAGGGGAATTTAACATGGGGAATATTTGGGAGATGGTATAAAAAAAATTATAGACTACTTGTCAGCAATGGTTCAAGGGGAATTTAACATGGGGAATATTTGGGAGGTGGTATAAAAAAAATTATAGACTACTTGTCAGCAATGGTTCAAGGGGAATTTAACATGGGGAATATTTGGGAGATGGTATAAAAAAATTATAGACTACTTGTCAGCAATGGTTCAAGGGGAATTTAACATGGGGAATATTTGGGAGATGGTATAAAAAAAATTATAGACTACTTGTCAGCAATGGTTCAAGGGGAATTTAACATGGGGAATATTTGGGAGATGGTATAAAAAAAATTATAGACTACTTGTCAGCAATGGTTCAAGGGGAATTTAACATGGGGAATATTTGGGAGATGGTATAAAAAAAATTATAGACTACTTGTCAGCAATGGTTCAAGGGGAATTTAACATGGGGAATATTTGGGAGATGTTATAAAAAAAATTAGGCAGCACGGTTTAATTCTATATACCGAAATAAAGCGTCTTTCTCTTACCAACAAGGGAATCACTCATCCAAGCTTAAAGAACAAACATGTGAAGGTTACATCCCCTACCCTTCCTAAACTAAACAACATTAAAAAACCCACATCAAAACAACCCCCACCCCGAATCACCCACACACACCCACACACCACAGACAGAGAAATATTTTATTTTAAATAGCTATATATGAAAATGGGTTTGTACATAGTGTCATGATACTATTATTCTACTTAATATATTTCAACGTCCCTCATCTGACTTAACCGTATGAAACGAGTTGTTTTTGCAGTCAAAATATCCTCGTATCATGTTCAACACTGTGATATTCGAGTTGTTTTTGCAGTCAAAATATCCTCGTATCATTGTTCAACACTGTGACATTCGAGTTGTTTTTGCAGTCAAAATATACTCGTATCATGTTCAACACTGTGACATTCGAGTTGTTTTTGCAGTCAAAATATCCTCGTATCATGTTCAACACTGTGACATTCGAGTTGTTTTTGCAGTCAAAATATCCTCGTATCATGTTCAACACTGTGACATTCGAGCTGTTTTTGCAGTCAAAATATCCTCGTATCATGTTCAACACTGTGACATTCGATTTGTTTTTGCAATCAAAATATCTTCGTATCATGTTCAACACTGTGACATTCGAGTTGTTTTGCAGTCAAAATATCCTCGTATCATGTTCAACACTGTGACATTCGAGACATGATGACACTTAATGTACAAGCCATATTGGACTAAAATCGAAATCTGTATCTAAGCATGATATACATGCAAGGGTTTTGGCTTGATTCCGGATGGCATCCAGGCTTGCCGATCAGACTGCGCGCGCGCGCGCGTGCGTGTGTGTGTGTGTGTGTGTGTGTGTATGTGTGTGTGTGTGTGTGTGTGTGTGTGACTTGGATTTTTAACGGAGCTTTAACAATTTTTCAGTCGTGTCGCTACGATATCGGCAGTGTGGCCGTTTATAATTATGTCTCCACACTGGGGCATCACATCGCAGACATGTAGCATGATGACCCATCCATTCCCATTATCCTGACACTAGGCCGACCAGTCGTAACAATAACTTCTTAATGCTGGGCACCAAGTGAAGCAGCTGTTGGTACCATTTGTATAAGTCTTTTGTATGATGGGCCGGGAATCGAAGCCACGACCTCCCTTATCCGAGGCGGACGCACAAATCACATGGCCACAGGAGCATTCAGCCGGTCAGAATTATGAGCGTTGTAAATGGCACGATAAATTTGTAGGTTGGGTGGTGGTGGAGCCGGGACGGGGGCGGGGGTGAGGTGAGGTAGGGTGTAATGAGACATACATGTAAAAGCCATCTACTAATCAGACAATCATGTCTGAACATTTTATTCTGATAGTATGTGTGCCGTACCTTCTTGCGAAAAAAATCTTTGTTCATATTTTTTTTCGACACTAATACTTTCTCTCTTCTTGCGGTACTGATATATGATAGATAGTGTGTTTGTGTGGGTGTGGGTGGGTGGGTGGTGTGCGCGCGCGAGCGAGAGAGACAGAGAGAGAGGGGGAGGAGGGGGTGTGCGTGTGCGTGTGTGTGCGTGTGCGTGCGCGCGCGCGAGAGAGAGAGAGAGAGAGAGAGAGAGAGAGAGAGAGAGAGAGAGAGAGAGAGAGAGTGTGTTGGGGAGGAGGGGCGAAAGAAGGGGAGCTTGGAGATAGAAAACACAATCAAAGGAAAACAAAAATTATTCCCATTTCAGTCACAAATTTTACAATGCGTCTACAATTGTCAATATGCTTTCATATACCAGGTACATGACGATGACCCCGGTTTATATGATTTATTTGCTATAGATACACGTTTTGATCGACATGAATGTTATCATCGCCGACCTTAAAACAACATACTATTTACATAACCGTACAGATTTGGCATGCGGATTAAAGCTCCTGTCTCGTTAATCCTTAAATCTGCTAGCAAGATTTACATATAGTGGCACTGTTCCTCGGATCATGTATCCAATCATTCATTAAAATTCGGTCACGTGACCTCGGTTTTGTTCTTTGGAAAACTATATTGTTGCAGCCGATACTTGATATGCGCGAAAGCAAACAGTGATACAATAGGAACGCAACTATGTGTTAAGAACCATAAACATTTGCTTTTGTTTCAATGTTTGGTCAATACGACAAAATCTCCCAGATAGCTGAAAGTGAACATAGAAAGGAAACCGTTTCATATGAAGCCCAGTTGCTATGAAGTAAATGAGTGGTGCAGTTGTTGATCGTCACTAATCTCAGGTAAAGAGTGATTGCTTTGATTTATGATAATATATACAATTTCGCATTTTTGTTTAAAGACTTTTTGTAACCGACATTTATGGTGGATATGTCTGACAGTATTTTTTCGTTCTGATATTGTCATGTTTGCTACCGAGACAGGCGCACACAACTGAAATCAAAAGTAGGTAAATCTCTCTCTCTCTCTCTCTCTCTCTCTCTCTCTCTCTCTCTCTCTCTCTCTCTCTCTCTCTCTCTCTCTCTCTCTCTCTCTCTCTGCGAGTGCCTCCAATCACTCCGTCTTCCCTTTTCCCCTTAGTGTAGATTGTAAAATGTTCACTTAAAGCAACAAAGATGAAATACTTGATCACTCGTAAAACTCACCTGTGTGTAAAACGAGCATTCTGGACTGTTAAATTGCCTTTTAACACTGCAACAGTAAATTATGTTGAAAATAATTTTAACATCTGCAACGAGAACAGATGATGAAGTTTAAAAAAGGGGAAATAACTAAGTGCCATGTGATGAAATATTTTTTTATATCATACATACATGCATCTTTTTATCATTACGAACGTATACATGTGATGAGGAAACTATCGAAATCTGCTGCTAACACATTTCACAGTAAAATATTATACAAGTGTGTACGCCTTGTGGTTTATTCCTAATCCTTTGAATACAATCAATGCCAATCATTGTAGTCAGGAGAATTAAAGGATTAAAATATTTAGTTACTGAGTCTAAATAAGTTACACACGCGTTTCTACTTGAAGACAGTCATCGATATATTAGAAAAGTTTCATGCTTGTATAAAAATGTCATTCGTATTATAGAGTCAGAAAATGCCGACAAATTCTCATAACTAGCAAACCTAGAATCCTTCGTGTTGGTTAGATGTTTGAATAGTTGCAAAAAAAATATCCTCATTTTGGTACATACGGTATCCTAATTATATTGCGACATTTTGAATAATGCATAGGTTAAAGGTCAAATGTGTCCAAATACACTGTACAATTAAATATCTAAGTAACATTGTTACAGCGAAAGTATATACACTGACTATAGTGCAATCTATGGCACCCGTCTATATATTCGTAGGTGTCCATTCCTATTTAGATTAAGGCCAAAATTACGGCACCCGTCTATATATTCCTAGGTGTCCATTCCTTTTTAGATTAAGGTCATTGGGTACACTGAGTAAATATGAAATCGGTCAACCATACATCTGAAGAGCTGTTATCAATGGCAAGTTTGAATAAATGCTGGTTTCCATGCTTGATCACATCTTCAACGGGTTACCACGAATAACAGACATGAATGTCAGTCAATACACACCCACACACCCCCCCACACAGATATATATATATATATATATATATATATATATATATATATATATATATATATATATATATATAATTCTGTTGTAAACCAGAAACTAATTAAAATAAAATTGCTGTTAGGTTGTGTAAATTATCCTAGAGTTGGGTATGTAAATTACCTTAGAATTAAATATGTAAATTACCCTAGAGTTAGGTATGCAAATTACACTACAATTGGGTATGCAAATGGCCCTAGAGTTGGGTATGTAAATAAAAAAAGAATTAAATATGTAAATTACCCTAGAGTTAGGTATGCAAATTACTCTACAATTGGGTATGCAAATTGCCCTAGAGTTGGGTATGTAAATTACCTTAGAATTAAATATGTAAATTACAGTAGAGTTAGGTATGTAAATTACCATAGAATTAGTTATGTAAATTACCATTGAGTTAGTTATGTCAATTAACCTAGAGTTAGGTATGCTAATTACCGTAGAGTTAGGTATACCATAGATTTAGGTATGTAAATTACCCTAGAGTTAGGTATGCAAATTACTTTAGAATTAAGTATGTAAATTACCCTAGAGTTAGGTATGCAAATTACCCTAGAATTGGGTCTGTAAATTGCCATAGAGTTAGGTATGTAAATTACCCTAGAGTTACGTATGCAAATTACCATAGCATTGGGTCTGTAAATTACCGTAGAGTTAGGTCTATAAATTACCATAGAATTATGCAAGTAAATTGCCATAAAGTTAGGTCTGTAAATTATCCTTGAGTTAGGTCTGTAAATTACGATAGAGTTAGGCATACCATAGATTTAGGTATATAAATTACCCAAGAGTAAGGTATGTATATTACCAGAGAGTAAGATATGTAAATTATCATAGAGTAAGGTATGTAAATTACCCAAGAGTAAGATATGTAAATTACCATAGAGTAAGGTATGTATATTACCATAGAGTAAGGTATGCAAATTACCATAGTTAGATATACCATATATTTAGGTAAGTAAATTAGTGCTAGTTAAGTGCAAGAGTCGCAACAACGCATTTTTCGAGGTTTTAGCGTTCAATTGGAACAGTGAACAGTACAAAATTTGGAAATTTGGTTATCCTAATATTTAACAGGGTTTTCATATTGCAATGAAACTTGCAATGACAATTTTAACAAATCTGACAATGAGCTGTGCAAAGAAATGCAACGACGCCTGCAGCAAATCTTGTTCAATTGATTTTGCTAAACCAAAATTCGCCGTATTTCGTTGGTTTTTTTAGCTTTACGTGTCGCTTTTCGATGTAATGAAACAATGAAAATACTGTAAAATTTTGGTGGAAAAAATTAAGTGACATGGGGAATATATTTTTTGTTTGATCAAGCTTCTTTTGCAAAACCTGACATAGTATTAGAGTTTGGTAAATAAATCTTCATAAGCAAATCTGACAAGATAGTATTGTTTATTAGGCCACACAGTGTATGCACATCTGGCAGTGTTAGCTTTTGTTGAGCTATTATTACGCTAATCGGACAATAATAGTTTCTTAAGTCATTTTTATGCAAATCGTAATGTTATTGTTTGTTAAGCAACTCTTCTTATGCACATCTGATGCAAGTAAAAAGTTTCATTTTACGTTTTATAATTAACAGGAATATATTTTTCTCAAATGGTTACACTTTAACAAGGTGTTTGAAAGGAATCTTTTTAATATTTGCGTCTTGTGTGGTACTAAACAGTCTACGATTTGATTTCTATTGTTGTAGGATTTAACGCCATTATAAATGGTGGTGGAAGAAACCCTAGAAAGAACCAGTGACCGATGAGAAGCTACATGCAAGCTTTCTCACACACCCACATTGGCCGAAACCGAGACTCGAACCCACGCAGACACAGGTGAGATGGCAATGATTTATGTTGGACCGACTTATCATTGCCGCCAGTCGCTACATAAACATGAACATGAATACTGTTGTAAACTCGTTAGAGAATGACCGAATCAGTGCAAAGACTGGCACGAGAAAACTAACCTGTGTGTGAATATCCCCTTTAGCACCATACCAAACCATCTCCCCACAACAAATTTTAAAAGTCACGATTGTCACCTCTGCAAAGAAATTGTGTGGAACAAAATTGGATGCATTTCAGATATGACGAGGTAACAAAACTTCCTAGATATTGTATTCACGAAATATAGAGTAGTTTATTAAGAATCTGAATTCCCATGAATTCGCCCCACACAGATCTGCGAGAAACATGCACTCATGTATATTGCAAAAAAAAACAACAGACGCATGTACTTTGTAGGCAAGCCACTCATGTACATTATATACCAGCCTTGTATGCATATTATAGACTAGCAGCTCATGTACATTATATACTAGTCACATATGCACATTGTATTCCAGTGTATGTACAATATAGACCTCCCTTTTATGTACATTGTAGACTAGCCGCTCATGTACATTATAGACAAGCTTTTATACATATTGTAGACTAGCCTTTTATACACATCTTTGACCAGCCTGTTGTACACATTGTAGACTAGCCGCGCATGAATATAAAGACCAAACGTTGGTGGATACTGTAGACCATCTACTGTGGCATGTTGTAGATGAATCATTCATGCATATTGTCGACAAGTCACTGATGCATATCGTACTGAATTAGCTCATGTATATACTAGAGGAACCAATCAGCCATGTTGTAGACCAGCCACTCATGTACACTTTTTAGACATGCCACTCGTGCACTGTGTAAGCACTTCGTTCGCAATGTAGAGAAGCATACTGTTACATACATTCATAATGTAGATTAGTCACTCGTGTACACTGTCGACCATGCACACTACAAAACAATGATTCATGCATATTTGTTGAACAGCCACTTATGCATATTGTAGACAATCCACTCATGCATATTGTAGATCAGTCATACATGTACATTGTAGACTAGCCACTCATTTTCATTGTAGATGCGCCACTCGTATAATTTGTACATCTGCCACTGATGCACACTGTAGACTAGCTATTCAGGCATATATTAAACAAGCCTTTTAGACATGTTAGTAGTAATATGGGCTACTATAGCGTCAAGGGAAAATCCAGTCAAAAAGGGCTTGGGCTACTATGGCGTCAAGATTTATAGCGTCAAGGGAAAATCCAGTCAAAAAGGGCTTGGGGCACTATAGCGTCAAACATAGTGCGGCACTATAGCGTCAAGGGGAATTTAACATGGGAACTATTTGGGACTATCTAGCGACAAGGGAAATTGAACATGGGAAATATTACTTGTATTTGGGACTGTCTAGCTACAAGAGAAATATAGGCAAATTCACTTTCCTCTTGTGAATTTCACGCCACAAAAGTTCTAGGCACCCATTGAGATTTTTCTTTAGCATGTCCCTGCCAAATGTCTTTGTAGATCTTCTCGTGTATGGTAATCCTAGAATATTATGTTTTAGAGAGGGTTTATATACTGGACTAGGTTTGTCTCCAAGCCAAACTGGTTTGTTAAACGACATGGTACAGTATTGTCACTTTCAATCACTAGGTCCCACTAAAGGTAGGTATTGACAATTCGGAGACCATCGAGCATGTTCCATGTAAGCGGAATCTTTCTGTTCCCACTCGTAAATGGACACACCACAACTGAAACACTTGACTTTATCTCCTTCGACCAAGTAGAAAAATCCGACCCTGGCTAATTCTTTAGGAGTTGGTGGTCCAGGCAGATATTTTGTCCATTTATCTTTGAAGGTTTGGAATCGACTTTTAAAGTGACAGTATTCAGGCAAGCTCGTAGGGAACGAATATTCGACTCTCCTCACTTCAGTTTGATGCAGGTACGGTGAAATTCCTAGGAGTCCACGATAACGTGTGGCACCTCTTTCGCATCCCTCAGGGTAGATATAGGGGTAGTAGTCATAGCAAAGTTCCCACGATGTCCTGATGAATCGCTAAGGTCGCAGTGTCTGACATCACTGCAATCGCAAGGTTTAACATCGCACTCCACTTAAGAATCCCCAAATTTGAATGATGCCTGTTTAAATGGATTTATCTTCTTTCGCTTGGTCGTTGTAGTTACAAATGAACTATTGGTCTTGGACGATGTTTCCTTTTTATATGCTGCCCAATATCGACGTGACCGTACGGTAGAGTGAAGTGATTGGGAAGTCGTACTCTTTTCTTGTACACGATTTGATAGACTTTTTCCAAAGGTCGCCTGACGATTTGGTGTGTGGGTAAACGGACAATCTTGTGTGGTTCGTGGGTAGTCACTTTAAACGTTTCATCCTGTCCCGACTGTAAGGCTTCTAGAAGCACGTTAAAGTTCACCACAAGACTGGTGCGATAATTGAGAGTCAATCCTTTCACTTTACATTCGGTGTGCATTTCTCATTGTGGGTCTCGTTATTCGTAGCCGTAATTTTTAGGACCGCCACTTGCAAAATGTAGAATCATGTCGTCGGGATGTTCATCGGTCCAGGCTCCTAAACGGTCTCTTTCGATGGCAGGGTTACACTGGTTCGGTCGGTGAATGTAGATGAAACTGTCTGTGTCAAAATACAAAGTCTAGTTCTTCTTCGTAACTGAATAAGATCAAGTCCTCACGAATGACTTCCACGTGTTTCATGTTTTTGGTTTTGTAATGAATCATCTGGAAGTAGCGGGAAGGTTCGGACAAATACTCCATCTTGGGTAAAGACGGTCGTTGTGCCATTTTACCCCACAAGCAATTTAGCATCACGTGGCAAACGATCGCAGACCTTCGTTTTTCTCGATGTGGTCTAAAGTGATGCCTTCTTGCTCCCGATATTTTTCTTTGAATATCTTTTGGTCTTCGGGAGTGTGACACCAGGAAGGATAGCCGCTAGCTTCTTGTTTTAGTTTTAAAAAGGCATCCACTTAGTCTGCAAAAATACCTTTCTGTGTCTCGTCGCCCTTGTGGTATTGTTGTGTCTTGGAAAAGTGGTAAATTTCGTACACTTCTAACAGTTGGTATCCCAGGTCCAGAGCTTTAAACAACTGCACGCTAACCCACGTTACTGTCAAGGCACGATCTTCCTGGGTGTGCTGACAAGGTTGGTCATGGTTGCACGTTTCAGCACAAGTACGACACAAAGGAAACATTAGTTTCCCTTGTCAATGGTGAGGTAAAACGGGATGGTACAAGTCTGTGGGAGGTAAGACTTTGCACTTGATCAATCCTTCGTACTACCGTATGTGGTCCAAGTCAATGTGTTCCGTCATCAATTATGGGTGCTCTACGGGAAAGTGACAATATTTGCAGACGTAAGGATACAGCGAACACACGTCCAAATATTTGACTTCTTCTCCCTTCTCCTAGTCCACCTGGTACAGCAAACAGGTGGCATTCGTTCTTCATCCGTACAAACTATCCCGTGGGTTCAGGAAGTCCACTAACTTTTAACTTTCTACGATGCGTTTGAACTCCGGATCGGTTTTCCAAAGCTGATCGCTCTCGTGTTCCCACATTTCCACCACCTGGTATCCTTGCTGTTCTAATTTCAAACGTCGCTGACAAGTTGTCTGGTAAAGGTCTTCCATGGTCCGTTGTAAAAACTGATTTTTGGTGTCACGTTGAGGGTAGCAGATGGGACATCCGTGAAATAAGTATCCGTTAAACTCGTGCACAATCTAAGGGTTTTCTAAGTCCCAGACATCCACCGAATACGTTCCGATGGTCATTTTGCCTCCTCCGTTGCGGGCGTGTTGGATCCATTCGTCTCCCTTGTCACACAAGTAATGTAGCCAACGTTGGGCTTTGACCGAGTTTTGACGTTTGACAAAGTTCGTCGTTTGAGGACTGATGACAGCTAGAGTGTTTTCGGGCATGAAGCGTTTTCGGTACACTAAGGAACACGCTTTGGCGATGGTACAAGCTTCTTTCAAAGGATCGATCCCTCCGTGCTCCATGAACAATTCTCGAAATTTTCCACAGCAACGTCGTAAAATGTCCACGTCAGATTGACAATACTTTAACATTTCTTCTTGAAAGTCAAAGGGATCCTAGGCGTTAGTCTGGAACCATGCATGGAAAGCTTCTCGTTGTTCGGTGCGCATGTTATCGGGGTCGTAGTCGTCAGCCTCAGGCAAATAGGGTAGAACGGCATGTTGATTGGCTTCGGTATTGAAAAAGTGTGGAAAATAACCTTTGGCCATTTCTGTCATTCCAAACGTTTAAGGCATGCGACTCAAAGGTATGGCCAAGTAACTCATTGAATCTTTAAATTTTACTTGTCCTACTTGCATATAAATGATTTTGGCTCCGTTTAATGTCACTTTAGGACGTTCGGTACATTGTTCCGTGTAGTATCTGAGCAGAAATTGCCCATCGTATCCGGAGAAATTGTGAGCCATTACCGTGGCATGGCGATGATAATCTCCGTAACGTTCGATGTCTTCTGGACTCCACGTTTGGTCGATGGGGTTTTCGATCCATTGGGCAAAATCGGCCAACGTGTTTGACCGTCGAAAGATTTTTTCACGTCCTCCAGGAATCTTGCTGCAGTGAGGGCAATGACTAAAGATATACTCTTGGATGCACTTCTTGCACGCTCGATGAGCCACGCAGAAATTAGGAACGTGAATACCGATCTCTTGTATGCATTCGAAATAAAAAAAAGATAAAATTCCCTTTCTTCTGGGTATCTTCTTGTTGGGGTTGACATTTTTGAATGAAGCATTCGTGCTTCAAGTCCACGATTTAGTGACAAATGTGACATCGTTTCTTCCCTCGACAAACGTGAAACTTGGCATTACTGGTACGTATGCCTTGTCCACAAGTAGGGCACAATCTCAGAAGCTGACAAGCACATTTCTGCTGTGAACCTTGCATCTTCAAATGTTGTTGGTAACAGGTAGGACTGACAAAAGTGCGCTGACAAACAGGGTAATGCACTCGTACTTGTCCTTTGTCCAGACAGGGTTGAGAGGACAAACATCCATCACATTTCGATCCACAATGCTTGTGTTGTTCTCGATTTTTATAACCATAGTCACATTATTCACAGTAGTAACTGTATCCCAGGAATCCAGTGATGCTGGTAATGGTATCCAAATGTTCATCGTGATGATAGACTTGAATGTATTTTCCGTCTTTGAAATCGTGACCTCGAAACAAAAGAGGTCCACGCACTTCTTGAGGGTGAACTTTCAAAGTGTAATGTTGAGCTCAGACGTCTTGCAATTTTTGCATTTCTGGAATGCCGCAAGGGGTGTTTTTGGATATCCCCGCTTGCTGTAACAGTAGTTCTGCTTCACTTCGTTGTTTGACTCGGTCCGATTGTTGAATATTTTTCCAGGCTCTTTTCCATTCTACTGTGTCGTTCTTGTTGGCATACGTTTGTCCCACGACGATGGCACGGGCTAAACACGTCTGATCTTGAGAATTGTTAATTTGGACGAGGCTTTGCTTAATGTTGCGAAGATTGTCGACCAATAACACCTGGGGAAAAGAAACGTGGGTCATGAACAGTGTGGCTTTTCCATCCGCGATATGAAACTTGTCGTTGGATTCTTGCACAAGTTGAATCTTGTCGATGACTTTGGAAGGTGTTAATTGTGATGGACTGCTAAAGTCGATCCAGACGGAAGACTTCAAATAATCGTGATGAATAGAAAGTCTCAAGCGATCGTCTTCTTTGGCTTGACATTGCTGTTTCAGTGCAGTTAACACACAATCCCACACCTCGGTAATGAACCCCTCTGTATTCTCCAAAGGTACATTGGACTTGAAATCTTTAAACTTTACGGCGTACGTGTAAGCCGTTGTTCTAAATTTTCGAGAGGAACGCTTTTCCGTCTCTCGAATCTGATAGTACTTTTCAGGGTTTACTAACGTTCACAAAGACAAGAAAAGAAGACGAAACGGAAGTGAGGAGGAAGAAGAAAAAGAAAAACCCGTGACAGTAAAGAAATTGAAAAAACAGAAAGAGTGAATAGAAGAAGCCTATGAACTTTTAAAAGTGATATTGTGTTATGTTATGTTGTGATATTGAATTGTAACATTTGTACCAGAATACACCAGATGGAAAAAAGTAAGTGTCTCTTGGTTTTCATTTTATAGAATAAAAACCAACATTCGCACACTGATTCACTCACACGTACATCATGGATTTTAAAAAAAATAAAATATAAAAAAGGACTTTTGAGTTTTCATTGAATTAGGCAATTGAATAGTTTTTCTTTTCGAAAGATTTGAGTGGCCCTGAAAAGGACGTGACGTAACCATCTTTAGCTGTCTTAAGCCTTTGCCACGGCCAAGGCCTACTTCTGGACTGGTGGTTCCTGTCAATGATTTGGTAGAAATCACTAAAGGTGGTATGACAGACGTAGTCACAGATAGATTGGGTTGTTTAGCTCGAGAAGGTCTTTTTCTTTTCGGTCGTGATAAAAAAGTCTGATACATTTGTTTCAGAGTTCTTAACTCTGCCAAAATATCTAAAAGTACCATCGTGATCGTTTGATTTTCACTATTCTCTTTCTGTCATTGGTCTTTTTTCTTCTCTGTTGCTGCTACTGTTTCTTCCTGGTGTTTCCATACTTGCTGCGTCTTCTACCCGCTGTTGAATAAGAAAAGCTTGTTCTTCTACTTTCTGTTGTTGTAAAAATGGCTCCAATTCTTCTTTTTGTCTCTGCTTAAATTCATCGACGTGTAAATAAGAAGAAGCAGAATGTAACGAAGGTTCCGGTACAAATTCTTGTGAAGTTAGAAAATCCACAATATCTCAGTTAAAATCAACTTCTTCTGGATGTAGATTTGTCATGACTATGGTAGTCACTGCTGTACCATTACTTGCTGTCTCCACTACTGGCTCACCCCAATTCATAGTCTTCCTAGTGTCCGACATGATTGACAACTCTGTCGCATCGATTGACTGCGCACAGACGCTAGTACCTCTATATAGGGTAGGTGACGTCACATACTGCTCTCTTCCGATTGGACGACTGTGACTGACTTTTGTAACGCGTATTTGGATTGGTGAATAAACTCAATCCGTTTCGATCCACTCTTCCCCTATAAATAACCGCGGTTCACGGCATTCGCTTCACCTGTTCTCATCACAAGATGTGGACCAACGTAGAATCTTCTACCCTTGTTTCCACCATGCTATTTCGTACTGACTTACCCGCGTATGTCAGATCATCGTGGACTATCACTCATATGACTGATACAGCCCTTTGGAAGAGAAGGATATATGTGGAGAGGCAAGGTTGTTTAAAGAGAGTTCTCATCTATGGCCCAGCAGTGAGGAGAAATTTAAGGAAGATAAGAAGATCTGTGAGATGTCCTCTGTGTTAACAATATAATGTTAACATTACACTTAACAGCCCTTTTCAGGCCGACTCATATGCATCAAAAAGATATTAGCTTTCTTTGCCTCTATTTCTCTTGTCGCTAGACAATCCCAAATACAAATAATATTTCCCATGTTCAATTTCCCTTGTCGCTAGATAGTCCCAAATAGTTCCCATGTTCAATTCCCCTTGACGCTATAGTGCCGCACTATGTTCATTCCCCTTGACGCTATAGTGCCGCACTATGTTTGACGCTATAGTGCCCCAAGCCCTTTTTGACGGGCTTTTCCCTTGACGCTGTAAATCTTGACGCCATAGTAGCCCAAACCCTTTTTGACTTGATTTTCCCTTGACGCTATAGTAGCCCATATTACTACTCATGTTCTAGGCCAGTCACTTTTTAATTTTGTAGACTATACCCAATCATGTAAAATGCAGATCATCATTACATGCAACTTATTGTTCAGCCTTTCGTGCATATAGTAGACACACACTCATACACAATGTAGATGAGCCACTCATGTATCATTTAGACTAGGCAATCATGTATGGTTTGTTTTCACAGACGTCACGATTAAGTACGCAAATACCCGTAATGCAACAGGCGCACACCTTCTGCCGCCATTATCACTCCCTAACAAACCGTTGTCAATATTAGTCGTCATGTATATTCAAGATAATAATCTGATTTAACTATCGATAAGGATATTTACTTTATCGAAACGATACATAGATTATACTTGAAATTATGTGCCCTATAGCACAAAAATAAAAATAAAGCTGGAAGTTATCTTGCTTATATCGAAAGACAGAATAGTAAAGTTGAACCGCAATTGTGTTTATTGATATCTAAGAGAAAAGTACTTATTTTGTTTTACAAACAGACAATATTGACATTTTTAAAAATTTATTCGTATCATATCCCTAACCTTGTCATATTTAAATAGTATTTCCGGAAAATGATTTTCTGGATACAATTTCAGTCATGAAATAAAATTTCATAGCATGTATTTTATCCTAGAACTTTTATGTACAAATACTTTTTGCGACAACATGTATTTGTGCCAGAGAATATTTGACAAACCATTTTAATTAGTATGGTCGAATATTGTAGTTGTGGTGGAGATGGTGGACTTAAGATTTTCCTGAATGAAAGCGATAACCGGTCAAAGAAGTGTCATCAAACGAAACACGTGTCTAAAGGATCATGACTTTGTGTCGAATGTGAAAACGATGTATTCCTGAAATGCTTTTAGAAATATGAAATTATATATTAACAATTCGCTTTTTAACTTCAACAATGACCGAAGTATTGACTTAAACCCATGAAAATTGAAAATCATTACATGGTTCTACTTGGTTGTGTATCCAGTTGTTTATGCGTCTGTTTATTGATCGATCTATTTGTTTACGAAAGAATAATATACATGGTTGAAATTTAAATATTTTACTTGGAGAAAACACGAAGAAAAATCACAATCTCGTGCGGTTGACATGCACAACATAATGTGATGTATTATTATATTCTTACTCACAAAATGAAACGTACCTTCGTAATTATGCGATTAGAACAATGTTATTTGGTGCCGGTTATGGGGGATATGGAATCAAAATGGTGGATATGGAAATAAACACGTTTTGTGACGTCACGTGAAAACTACCCATATTGTTGACTAGTCTTTAGTGCATATTTCAAGCAAACCACTGATGCATATTGCAGCCACCCAGTCATCCTTATTATATATCAGCCACTCATGCATATTGCAGACTAGCCTTGCATGGACATTGTAGACCAGTCATACATGCACATCATAGGCCTGCGCTTATGCATTTTGTAGACCGGTCAGTCACTCATGCATATGATAGACTATTCAATCATAAATTTTGCAGGCTAGCCCACACATGCATATTATAGACCAACCGCTCATGCATATTGCATTCCAGTCACTCACACACTTTATACCAGCCACTCGTGTATATTGTACATCAGCCATTCATGTGCATTCTAGACCCGTCACTCATGTACATTGTACACAAGCCACTCATGCATATTGTGCACAAGCCACTCATGCATATTGTACACAAGCCACGCGTGTATATTATAGAATAGTCACACGGATATTTTGTAAACCAGACACCCATGTATATTGTGGACCATTAGAAAATGGCTCACAGAAGTTTTAAAATTTCACACACAAGTTTTAAAAAGTCCAAACGTCAATCAATCGTTGGTAAAAGTACAAATACTGCGCCCGAGTTCATGGAAAATATTGTAATACTCTGCAACAGAGTATTTTCTCAAGTCAACTAAATATTTTCTTGTTTGTTATGTAAGTGGTAATACGATATTTACACGCGTTTGTATTATTTTACCCTATTTAAGAAAAACATATATTGTTTCAATGCGCACATATGTATACGGTATCCGGAAGTTATAACATGGGACAGAATTAAAAATATAGAGGAATGCTAAAAAAAAGCGTGACGTATTCAAACGCAGGTATCTCTGCAAAACATAAAACATAAATGAAGAATAAGGTATTCAAACAATAAAATACCATATATATATATATATATATATATATATATATATATATATATATATATATATATATATATATATATATATATATATATAATGCATTCAAATTCTTTTAACGATTTTAAAATAAAACAAACACATGTACAAGCTAATATTTTATTACAGATTACAGATGTGACGTTGATTTATTCAATAGCTTTTTTGATCTCAAAATTTGAACGACAGAAAAGAACCGAGTGGTTTCATTATATGTGGCTAGTGTTTCCTTGGATCATTAAATTCGTGGGACAGCACGAGATCCGTTGGATGTCATGTGCACACACCAGCAAGATATTCACGCTCCTCTTCTCACAATAGTATACTCATTATTCCCACTATGAAAACAACGTTATATGGACAACGCTTTTTTGCATACCAGGGCCCAGCAACATGAAACGTATTGTCCACTGAACGTACACACAGATACACTGTGATCATAATTTAAAAGTACTCTTAAAATTCGCCTATTTCGACTGCAAGAACAAACTTGAAGACCTAATAATGTTTCCTAAATTCAATATTTATAGCATTTTTTGTGTTTTCTATTTGCATGGTGTTTGCTTTTTGTAATTAAATCTTTATATATATATATATATATATATATATATATATATATATATATATATATATATATATATATATATATATATATATATATATATATTATAAAGCGCTTAGAGCATGTAAAAGATTAGCCGCTATACAAAGTCCTCGTTATTATTAATATTAATATTTATTAATATTATTATTATTATTAGTAGTAGTAGTAGTAGTAGTAGTATCATTATTATTATTATTATCATTATTATTATTATCATCATCATCATCATTTTTTATACCCTATCATGTGGCGAGAAATGGTGTCTTACCTCACAAAAACAAATGAAAACGTGCGCATTATCGCGCTCAAAGTGTTATATTCAGACGAGACAGAAAGAGAGCGGAGAGAAATAATCATAGAACATATTACCCGCATGTACCCCCATGCAAGATTAAATGACATAATACGAATACTTGATGTTTCCAAAAAATAACAATAATAATAATCATAACATCTTCGCAGTCTACGTTATCATCGTCTTGGAAAATAAATATGAGAGTATTTATATTAGACAAAATGTTGAGAAAACCCAAAATCGAGCATGACTATTTATGTAAAGTAAATTCATATATAACACATAAGCAAGATATCCACTTGAAATAAACACCAAATAATATACAATCAATTGTTCTGCAAGTGTGCTTTACCATGGCGTCATATGATGACGTTACTACGCACATGACGTCATGACATCATAACAACATAACCAAACCGAGTTTTCTAAATGGATAATGATGATGATGAAGTAGAAGATTTGACAACTTTTAAACAAATCTGATTGACAGAATGGTGTGGTATCTAAACAAGAACGGGGCGCACGCCAGATTTACCAGGCCCAATCTTACATTCTACAATATTTATGGTAAGCAAGGCCTTCGAAGTGTTTTCTTTATATATCAAACGCTATACAAAGTCATTATCATCATCATCATCATCATCATCATCATCATCTTGTTTATTTTATATGAATTTACTTTACATAAATAGTCATGCTCGATTTTGGGTTTTCTCAACATTTTGTCTAATATAAATACTCTCATATTATTTTCCATGACGATGATAACGTAGACTACGAAGATGTTATTATTATTATTATTATTATTATTATTATTATCACATAAATGTTAAAGTTCATTTTCCTTCTTCCCTTAACATATCGAAAAATACATCACACCCAAGGGGCAAAACCTCTACTTTACTTACTCCTTTACTGTACTACTGGTAAATGAGAGATACACTAAGGAAAATAGCGAGAATAATGTAAGAATACATAATATGTTTTGTTTTGTTGAATATAATTTAACTTCCCTTACTCGAAGATGTATTTGTTAACTATAGGATCCAAATGCAAAAAGACTTTATAAGGACGAAAATGAATTCAGTAATGCAGTAGTGAATATATACTAAATGACAGCCGATAATGTCTTGGGTATGGATAAAATCGCTACTTAATAGTTTAACTTGACTCAGTTGTTCTCTCTTTTCCAGGTGAAAGACCCGATCTATCATTATATGCCATGTCAGTTGCTGCAGCTCCCACAACCGGTACAAGAGTGGCGCCCAGCGTTAGTACCTCTGTGTCACATCCCAAAAGCATAGGTCAAGACGCTAGACCAAATACAGGTATTTGTTATATAAGATGCTGGATTATGTGTGCCCACAAAAGTTGTAACTGCAACAACAAAAGCGAGTATTTTGTGAGCTATGTTTTTTGTACAAATGTTCGTTTGTTCGCCCCCCCCCCCCCGTCCAGATTTATTTCAATAACGAAAATGTACATAACTTTCTAACCCGACTGTGACTAAAGTGGCCCTAACATTGTCATCATTTGTCTGTTTCATATACATGTATAGCGGATTTTCCATACTAACAAGGTGCCATATTGTGAATACTGTGAGAAAACTATTTTTGTCAGACAACACAGTGATGTAGTTAGTTCCACCTATGCGATAACTGCCGGATAATTCCGTAAATTATCATAGGTTTGAGTGTTATTTCTCACCCATGCGACTTAGAAATCTAGCAGTTTTTCTAACCTTACTTTTCTCTACTCGGTCTAGTCATCTCGGACCAGTCGTCTCAGTCAAGGTGTCCAGGCGCTCAGAGCTGCTTTAAAAAAAAAAAATAGAAGCCCTTGTTGTCTTCTGCTATACCTGACGTAGTTGTTCTAAAATCAAACAAACACATCAACAACAAATATGTAACAAAAACATAGTAACTAAAGGTTAATCCATCTATGAGAACACACCATACAAAAACATTTCGAGACAGACAAAGACACGCACGCATACATAATGTGGGGCGTTTTCGTATTATGCTAATTCGTTCCACACAGCATGGCTAATTTTATCCCACATGCAGCCCTAGCTCAGTACATTTTCAGGTCAGCGTCATTAAATGTAGCTAAAACAACCTAATTAGTTTTAAATACTTGGTGTAAAATAAATTATATACTGTTAACTACATTTAATGATGCTGACCTGAAAATTGACTGTGCTACAAATAGGATAAAATTCTCAATGCTGTGTGAAATGAACTATGACAGAAAATACTAAATCATGCACATAGACTATAGACCTATACACCGCATAGCTTCCAAACTGTCTTAACAAAGACGGAAAACTTAGTAACAACCAGAAATGTTAAATGTCAAATATGCTTTATTCTAATTTTGATAACATCTTTACTGAAAGTTTCTTGTAATAAATATTTATTTTTTTTGGTCAGTTTCATATAACATCCATATATTAAATGTGATAATACCTCATTATCTTAATTTTCTTTGCTCTCGCGTATAAACTGTGTATTTCGGATGTAACGGCCACACCGCAGCCCTCATTAACATATTTGTGTTCATATTTGTGTTCATGAACCTCGTGTAAACAATTGAGAGGTTAAAACAAGTGAAGAGTTCTTTTAATTTTCAATGAAAGTATTGGGTGAGAAAAATAGTCTACGTCGGCGTTTGAACCAAGTCAAGGAAATCCCAGTCGCATGGTTTACATTATAAATCTCCCAACTCGGGCAGGCCTCCAGGGGAGACAAATAATGATAAACCCATGATAAATCCCTGGACTGAGTTTTCTTTTTCTCGGTGCAAAATATATATATATATATCTTACGTCAATCAAATCCTACCACTTTCTCAAGTCACATACACTTATAAAATCAACCTATGAAAGTAAAGTGATATTACCAAAACAGATAGGGGTTGAATGTGTTGTGCATTAGAGTGAATTTAATCTTCTGATCTTCAATTCTTGGGCATGTTTGGCATATTATGAAAAGAAAATTTTCTTTTCCTACGCTGCTTACGTTAATGTACCAAAAACGAGATGTTTTTACTAGTGTCTTTGTCACTCGTCAAAATATCACGTTCTCGGTACCACACGAAATATATACGGTAATAACTTAGGAAAAGAAAATATCACGTTCTCGGTACCACATGAAATATATAGGGTAATAACTTAGGAAAAGAAAATATCATCTATGTCATAGATTTGAAATCAGAATATATAGTCAAGTCGATATATAAACATGTCTGAAGAAATTATATAACATCGAACTGAAGAGACTGTTTCTTTACGTACTCATAAATAATACAGTAACTTTTTCACGTGGCTGACACGTAAAAAAGCATTGCACCCCCAAGAAAAACAAATAAAAACAAGAAAGAAACAATAATAATACAATGAACAAACTACATGTCTGAGAGATGTTTTACCCCAGATAGAGTCTGATCATTTACTATTACGTAACTGGACTCAGCCAAAGTTCTAAATGTGGACGTACATACGCATTATAATTAATCTGGAAACATAGTTATCTTATTGTTCGGATATATCTTGAAATATGTTTAATGCATTCACAATTTCGTTGATACACGTAATAAGATTTGCTCTTGTTTAGTGGTGAAAAAACCCAAAGCATCGATGCTGAGCATTAATACCATTATCTTATTTTTGTGTGCAGGTGTACTGAATACGCTCTTCCGCCAGATACAAATGCCACCACAGAAGTTGCCTACGTCACGAATTCCTTCAATCGTAGCACGAATGCAACGAGATACAAAATCAAGCAAAGCTAAGAAAGGAAAGTGGTACAGAGGCGACAACTATGTCGATAAAAACTATTATTCTTGGAAGAATTTGTCATTATTTTCAGACTATCAAGCACAAATGTGGACAAATGACGGTGCTATCAAGCAAACGTATAAAAAATGATGAAAGCGTTTATCCAAAGTTAAGCCTTCAGTCTGGGAACGGGGGTGGATGATAAAATGAGTAAATTAGATAACAACGTGCGATGAAGTCTGAGTTGAATTTTTTTCGCTTTTTTTCGGGGTGTGTGGTTTTCTTGTGGTGTGATTTTTGTCCGGGTACAATATGCTTATGGCGGAATTTTGGTACTTATTTTGTATATCTACCTGTGGTGTATGGGATATGACATGACTGAGCTTGAGTTCTTTTTTGTATGTCTTTTATAAGGTGAATGGTGCATAATAACCAGAGTATTATATTTCTTACACAATAGCATACTTAAGATGCAGAGTGTTTTAAATCTGATGTTCAATTTTTCAACACTAAGACTAAAAACAATACCGGTTAAAAAGTCAAGTGTTAAAGATATTTTTCTGTATAACACTCTAGCACCTAATTTATTCCGGCAAGCACAATCTTTTTGCCTTCTTCAATATATATATATATATAGTCTCAATAATAAAGCTTTCTTTCTTCTTACATCAATACTACATACATATTTCGATAACTAGGTTTCACATCCATTAAAAGATTCCACAATATAGACTAGGTGTGACATTAAGCCTGTGTTCTAATGATGGAACTTGCATGGCTTCTGATGCTACGAGTTTAGCAAGGTACATGCAGTATCATGAAGATTATAGTTTTTCTTAGTAAATGATATGACAAGAAAACGTTTTTCATCATTATGAATAAAAATCTTATGATCAATTAAAAATTCATGATTAAGGACGGGCCATAAATCACCCATCCATCGCTTTGTTAGAGTTGGCGATTTAGCGATAGTTAAAGTGCTAAATATATAAATCTTAAGAAAACAATATTTATTGAGAAATATATATTCTACAGATTTATTTGTTTGGACGGTATCTATGAGGGTTTCTTTGAATTTGTCAAGGAATGTGCAGGCATGCAAATATCACGTTAGCCTAAAGAAAACAAAATGGGTGTATGGCTTTTGACAGCGGCAACCATTTAAGATTTGGGGGCTGGGTGCCTGAATTAAAACTTTTCTTGTAAGCTGAAGAAGAGGACGTATACCTATCACCACACAATAACATGCAGTATGTTGACATGTAAGGGAATTAGGAGTCATTCCGTTGAAGGAATGGCCAAATTATTTTCACCAACCGTACTCGTGGAAGATAGAATTGTCGGTGCCTTAGGCTAATCCATTATTGTTTGTTTTATCGGTTATACTTTACAATTTACCCTAAACAGTGTCTCTTCCGCACCAGAGGAGTTCAAAGTCTTTTAAGTCGTATCATCTATGAAATCTCAGTTTAAATTTACAGTTCATTCCAGAGACCTGCTATCCCGTAATTTCCTATACTGACTCAGTTTTAAGTCAATGAAGCGTTTGATACCAGGTTATTATTTTTGTGCCATTAATGTGTTAGCAATTCGTCCAAGGACATCCCTTGACGTTATTGTATTGCCAGGGCCGTATAGAGTGATCATGGGCTTTGGGGGTAAGAAACAGCAGGGCCTCCCATTGTTTTTGTTCAAACAAAAATGTTATTTTATAAAATTATAAAGTGTTGTTTGACCAGGGTCATTTATAGGCCCGGCCCGGTGGATATGTTTCCAGCTGCGACCCCCTCTTGTCGGCCCTGTGAATTACTGTCTAATCTAAGGCGTGAAAAATACAGAGCAACACCCACACAGACCACTTGGAAAAATGGACAAGACTCCATGTTAATTAACATAAATAATATCTTAATTGTTTTTATTTAAATCGTGGAATTTACTTTCTTGACTATTAAGTATAAGGTGATATTTTCCTCCCCAAAAAGTCTGAAGTTGAAAAGATTTTTTGAAATATATATATATATATGGTGATTAGTGAAGTTAAATAGCTGAATCATTGACTCATGTCGAACCACCGATACACAAGAGGTCCGGGTAAGACAACACAATGATTCACATATGATGGGGACTGATTAACAATCCATTGAAATTTCGTGATTGACAATAGTGATTGACAATTGCGTCATATAAGTCAATTCAAGCAAATATCGTTCTCAAAAATTGCATTAGTCAGTAATGCCATGATGATCTACACCTTATTTAACGCGATAGGTTTGAGTTGTTTCCCTTGCAAACTTAAGTGTGGGTCAAGCAAGAGTAGACGTCTCAACGATCCTTAAGCTAAACAACAATCAGGATATGTACGCCATATCGTGTCATAAATTCTCTCAGGTTATAAACCCCATCTAATATTATGAACAATGTAAATGTAATTGTGTATGGAGATATTAATCTATGATTAACACCTTATTTACCTATTTGTCTTTAGACACAGTCGTAATAAAATGTAGGTATCACAACATGGCTAATAATATAACAACAATAGCTTCATGGTTCCCTGAGTATATTGTTTGAGACTTGTTCAAGTTTATTGATTGTATCAGTACAATACACCATGTATCTGGTGCTCCCATCTGTCGTTATGACTGTAACAAATATATGTACAAACATTTTAGATCACAAACGATTCTTCTTTAAGATATATGTGTTCTAGTTTCTTCGCCTGGCATAATAGACACATTATTGCGTATACATCATAATTATTGCGCATACATCATAATAATTATTTACGCTGCAGCTGAAGATCAATAGATTTAAATATTTCCTTGATTATTTTTCTTTTATATATACCGTTTACAGTATTATATGTTCTGTTTTCAGTATTATATGTTGAAATACTTTTGATTTCTTTGCAAACAAATATGTATAAATGTACAGTGTTTATAAATCCAGAAATAAACCATGTTTCGTTACAGGCTTATTATGTTTGTCAAGGTTTATACGACTTTACCAGGCTTTTTGGTTTTGCTTATTTGAATCATGCATGTACAGGTGTCGGAATTAAATAGAAAAAAGCTTGGACTTTCGTTGTGTCTTCAACTTCTGACCTACTTAGTAAATGTACCGATAAGATATACAAATAGCTCTTACAAACATACCGTACATACACACTATCATAAAAATATAGATATATCGTATCATCTTCGCTAGTTGAGGTTCCTATGCTCTTCGCTAGTTGAGGTTCCTATGTATTAACAGCATCTACACTCTTGGCTGATCCAGTAGATATTTCTGCGCCTCTGGTCTTTGAATTTCAATGGATGCTGAGGCAAGCTACCGCAACCAATCAAATTAAGTTGTTCAAAATTGAATACTGATCCTACATAATCGAGAAAAGGCGAGTACATAACTTTAATGGATTCATAAATAAGCAATTATCCACTGCCGGTCCGTGTTTGTGCAGATACCGTTTACTCAAATAACTTTGTAATGACTTCTCTCTGGCTCGTATTCGCTCTTTTGATGTTGATTTACAAAGTATCTTTTTAAGTCAATTGCCTCCACAATTTCCAAAATACAATGCACTGCTTTTACACGCTATTAGTAAGTTGTTATTACATAATAAGAGAGGCAACTCCTGAAATCCAATAGATGCCGGTAGAACGAAGCACTAAAAGATATGCTCTGTCCGCCATGGCTTAGATAGAGTTAACATATTAGAACCTTTGCTATACATATTATAATAAAAGTATTTTACCGATTATATTATAATAAACGTGCCGTCCATAAATACTATCATAAATGTAATATATAGACATATCGTATACACATAACATTATTAAAGTATTATATAGTCATATCGTATACACATACTATCATATATGTATTATACAAACATACCGTATATACATACCATCCTATCATAAAATTATTATTCAGACATCCCGCATTTACATTCGATCATGCAGCTATTATACAGCCATGACGTATATACATACTTTCATACCATACACGTATTATTCAGACGTATCGTATATACATATGATCATAAAATTATTATTCAGACCTACCGTATATACATACTATCAAAAAAATATTATATATATATATATATATATATATATATATATATATATATATATATATATATATATATATATATATATATATATATATATATATATATATACTCTCATACCAGACACGTA
>JARLTB010000102.1:0-147500 GCA_030141615.1 Unio pictorum | reverse complement strand
TGGATAACTCTCTATCATATTTAATACAATAGCAACTTATAATTAGGTAGGAGACTGTCAGCCGTTCAAAATCAAGTTTCAGAACGTTGCGCAGTTGACGCTACGAGGAAGCCGTCTCCCATTGTGAACCACCTATCTAAGTTTTAAAGTTTAAGTTTAGTCCTATGTAAATCGCGAGGTCCTCTTTAGGGATAATTTTCATGAAATTCCCTGGTGTACATTTTTGCGGTAAATATGTTATAAGTTATAAAAATTTTATTGTAGTCCTATCTAAGTCGTGAGGTCATCTTTAGGGATCATTTTCATGAAATCCACACTTCCTGTGATAAAAACATCATGTGTTATAGCTAAACTGGTGGTGGTGGTGGTGGGGGGTGCATTAAATATGTTAATAGATCGTGAGAACATTAATTAGCCAAAAATAAATTAACACCATCTTCACGCGAAATACGGTCGTTCCCCACACCGGGTCTTCCTTAGCGTGTAATAAGACGTGTGGCCTATTATCTAGCAAGTGAGTCTTACAGACACGTGCAGTTTTTATTACCGCCTATGCAATATTTCGTGCCATTTAATTCGAAAAACACCATGAAGTGGTTCGTATCATTTGTGTACAAGTTGTACCACTTCATGCCTTCCTCACGCTACAGCAAATCGCCTTGGTATACGCAAACTACCTGGCCTTACTTGATGGACTCCTTTGCAAAGAGGCCTTTTCCAAGTTTTGGGTCTCCAGGACTACGAGCGATGCACTTTGTCCAGTGTTATTTTTCGATGCAGTGTTTCGATTCTTTCTCCAAGTTGGCCTGGCTTTGTTATTTCGTAGGTCTGCGATCGACAGGAGTCCACTGTTTGATAGTATCTGTAAGTGTCCGTTTCGTGTACCATCCTTTGCCTTTCAAGAACTTGGTCGCTTGCTCTTCGGTAGGCCGCACACGAGGGAAGTGTGCAATGGCATTTGCAACTCTTAACACATTACGGTGATAGCGAAACCTGCCGCAAAGTCTTCCCATTGTGCTCGTGTCCAATACTACACCCGGATTGTTACGACCTTTATACAGTCGAAGATGGCTGGCTACTGGTATGTCACTGTCAACTGAGATGTTAATTTTATCCGACATAGAATTATATAGAGCATCAATAAAAGGATTGCCAAAGGATTTCTCTTTTTCCTGTTGCTTCCTTTTAGGACTTTGTTGCATTTTGTCAGGATCTGTAATGGTGACCCTGTCGTCAGCTTTCCGTTTGTTATTCATAAACTGTACTTGATCTAGTGTTGGATGTTCTTCTGGATCGTCGAATAGTTGTCGTGGAAGAGCTGATGTCACTTGCATAAAGCTTAACCCGCGTGAAGATGGCTAGAATGGTGGGTGGATTTCGACGATGACCTAACATCTAGGATGACTTCGGGTTCAGTCCCTACTGCAGTCCTTGTTTGTTTGGTAGCAAGGTTCTTGTCGATACTATCGAGACATACTAAGACACCGCTTGCCTCAATCAAACTCAAAACGTAAATAACGCTCAGGTAAGACTGGTTGTCATTGCCAGTGACGTTATCGCGATACAGACTTGATTCTAAAATGTCAGTATTATGCCAGAGGCTATATCGAGCCTCTTCCTGTGCAAATATCTGTCTACTCTGAGTTGCAGCATTACCCTTTGCCAAGCAAGTACGACAAATATGTCGTTGCACGTGACCTACGCGTTTTGTAGCAAATAGGACATACTCCCGATATGTATTTATTATTATTGAAGCGGGACATACTTAGTTCAGCAATCATTTTCCTCGCTTCATTACTACTTTTTCTAAACGATTGCCTTACTTTACCTTTAGTAATTTTGAGGGCGTTTATAGATTTAGGTCGATCTACAACGACTCTCTGGGGCAGTGTCTCAAACTCAGCAACGGTCTTAGTCGATGTGGCAGGAACTGTTGCATCTGATTGAGTCATTGACACAGAAGCTGGTGCCATCGGTTGAGAAAGGTTATGTGGATGTAACTCGGCGACGACATCATCTATCAGGTAACATACGTTCTGGTCCTGTGACATAGCAACATCATTAGCAGGAACGGACGATTTAACAGAACTTGCAAAGGTTTTTAGTGGCGATGGTAATCGAGTTGCATCTGCAATTCGTGAAGTTGCCGTTGAGCGCGCATGTTTCGAACGTGGGGCAGGTGATAAGATCGGATGATGGTCTGGGTCGTGTTTCAGCAAGACACCACACTGTTCGAATAATTTTGTTAAATAGTCTATGTAGGCAGTCCCTTGTTTAAGCTGATAAGATTCATATGACTCGGATTGGCTTACTATAGCTAACCTATGTGCATGTTGTCTTCTGCCGACGTCGGCCAGTAATGCATTACGATCTTCCAATGTAAAAACTTTGGCATCGGGCATGCATTTACGTTTCAAATGCTGACTGAGGCAAGTTACAGTTTTGTAGCATAAAGGGCAAACTAAATCTTTCCTAAAACATAAGGACACATTTGCTTCGTTATTTCTAGAAGAATCAACATATTCTAATGTCTCGCTTGCTTCCTTGGGACTTCTAGATATTACTGAGGGTTCTACTTCAGCATTACTCGGGATTATATACCTATCCAACCAATCATTAAAAAATTTGAAGTTTGGCTAAGGTCTAAAACCTCAATGCGCTCAGCCAAACTGTCCATCGAGCAGTTGGCAGACGGTGCCAAAATCCGATCGTTTGGAACCAAAGGCTCCATTAGCCAGTTGACAATGGCATCGATTGATTTAGTCGGTACGCTGTTTTCTTAAGAAGTGGTGTTAAAGGAGATTGAACATGTGTCATGATTGGTGGGAGAACAAGTGACAGGTACCTTGATAGGACTCGAGTTAGAAGAGCATGAAAGAGATATTATGGTTCCGTGAGATCGGATTGAAGAACAGGAGGAAGCAGATAATCGTTCATTAGGATACGATCTTTTGGTCACTGGTACTGTAACGACAGTAACTGGTTTCTTATCTTTTCTATTACTTACATGATGGTTCCTCCGGGTCAAATTAAAAGTGATCCCTTTGCTCGTCTGGTTCCTCCGTTTCAAATTAAAAGTTATCATTTTGCTCGTCTTACAACCTTCTATATAGTTAGTCTTACCTGTACAGTTGGAAGGAGTAACTTGTAAAACGGAATGTATACTACCTGTTATACCACCTGTGCTCCGTTTCGTTTCTTTATCATCGGCAAGGATGGGACGAGATAACACTGGATGAGAAGGTGTATATGCAATCACTTCTGCATAGGTCATATGCGTTGTTGTCGACTTCATTGGCAAAACCTGCAAGAAACACGCCGGGTATTTTAAGGTATTTTTTTTGTTTTTGTTTGAATAATAATATAAAGCAAAATAAAATATGATTTATGTGATTTTGATAGGAATTATTTGCTTTTTTCCTATTTATAGCACAATTCATGTAATGATGTCACTCAGTCTTATTTGAATCGACAGACATTGTACATGGCAAAATGTAGTATAATACAGAGTCAAACGCGTACTACAACTAGGAAAAAGTAAATAATTCGCATCAAAATCACACAAAAGATGCTATATTTTGGTTTATATTACTATTTATAACTAAAAGAAATAATAATTTATGTGTGGAAACCGATATATACAGAGATAACATGTAAATACGTGTGCATTTTGGTTGTTCAATGTATTTTGGTTTTTCTAGTAACCAAAAACATATTTTTAATCACATTTCAGCCTGTTACAGGCACTCACTACATGCCAATGTAAATATCATCTTGTACCTCATTAAACATTGATTGATTCATTATCTTTCTCTTGCTGTCAAGATTCTTCCAAATCAAAGGAATTGTCTGGAGTCCTGACTATTTATCACAAACTCTGCAAAGATACATGAATAATAATGATAATTGAATTGCCCTTCGGTACAGAATTGATATGGGCACATAAGGGCTTGGAGTGATAGAGAGTCTATTAGGTCACATATCTTTGTTCTCACGGCCAGTTAAAAGATAATTATATTTTGCGTCTGCGAGCAAATCAAATAGAAGAGGGGGGGGGGGATTTCGTGCATTGCTACTCTGATTTTATATGCGATGCACATTTTTTTACATTTTGTACAATTCATCTCTTACATGTAGAGCGAACTGGTAATGGTGCTTTGGTGGTCTATTTACGTATTTTGTTTGAGAGTTACCTTCAAAGCATAAGGTAATTTTCCAACAGGAGCATCATCTTCTCTCAGTGAATCGTAATGGTATTGAGCCACCATATTGTAATGTTTGTCCGAAGCTGGGCTACATTCTAATTATAAGTATGAGGAAGTGATTCGTGACGTCACAATCGGTCCACGTCTGAACAATCCTATAGGCATTAACTAATATCACAGTTAACTAATATTATGAACATTACTCCCAAACCTAATTAAGGAACGGATTAGGAAAGCAATAAAATGAATGAAAAATGTACATCTTCCTTAGATATCCATTTATGTTCCGTCTTGGTAAACGTCACATCAGGTGAAATGGAACTGACAGGTGGAGTGACATCACTCCTTGCACGTGGCTTTTTATTTCCGGTGGAGTTCTTACCAAGAACTTGTTCCATCTTGGTGTATTTACTAATAGATATGTTAAGACAAATTACCACGTATGATAGCATGGGTTGTTTTCTCATTAGTCACGATTGTTAACGCAGATACCCACAATGCAACTAACGCATTTCTTGAATTACATTTATACCATTATGACGACGAGTGTATTCTATATAATGATTTAAAAAGCATAGAACAGTCAAGCATTTGGTGAAATGCAGTTGATATGTACAATAAACTGATGTCATATTTTAAAAGAAAATGAGACATTCGTTGATAATGTACAATAAACTGATGTCATATTTTAAAAGAAAATGAGACATTCGTTGATAATGTACAATAAACTGATGTCATATTTTAACATAAAATGAGACATTCGTTGATATGTACAATAAACTGATGTCATATTTTAACAGAAAATGAGACATTCGTTGATATGTACAATAAACTGATGTCATATTTTAACAGAAAATGAGACATTCGTTGATATGTACAATAAACTGATGTCATATTTTAACAGAAAATGAGACATTCGTTGATATGTACAATAAACTGATGTCATATTTTAACAGAAAATGAGACATTCGTTGATATGTACAATAAACTGATGTCAGATTTTAACAGAAAATGAGACATTCGTTGATATGTACAATAAACTGATGTCATATTTTAACAGAAAATGAGACATTCGTTGATATGTACAATAAACTGATGTCAGATTTTAACAGAAAATGAGACATTCGTTGATATGTACAATAAACTGATGTCATATTTTAACAGAAAATGAGACATTCGTTGATATGTACAATAAACTCATGTCAGATTTTAACAGAAAATGAGACATTCGTTGATATGTACAATAAACTCATGTCAGATTTTAACAGAAAATAATAAACTGATGTCATATTTTAACATAAAATGTGACATTCGTTGATATGTGCAATAAACTGATGTCATATTTTAGCAGAAAATGAGACATTCGTTGATATGTGCAATAAACTGATGTCTTATTTTAACAGAAAATGAGACATTCGTTGATATGTGCAATAAACTGATGTAATATTTTAACAGAAAATGAGACATTCGTTGATATGTACAATAAACTGATGTCTTATTTTAACAGAAAATGTGACATTCGTTGATATGTACAATAAACTGATGTCATATTTTAACAAAAAATGTGACATTCGTTGATATGTACAATAAACTGATGTCATATTTTAACAGAAAATGAGAAATTCGTTGATATGTACAATAAACTGATGTCATATTTTAACAGAAAATGTGACATTTGTTGATATGTACAATAAACTGATGTCATATTTTAACAGAAAATGTGACATTCGTTGATATGTACAATAAACTGATGTCATATTTTAACAGAAAATGTGACATTCGTTGATATGTACAATAAACTGATGTCATATTTTAACAGAAAATGTGACATTCGTTGATATGTACAATAAACTGATGTCATATTTTAACAGAAAATGAGACATTCGTTGATATGTACAATAAACTGATGTCATATTTTAACAGAAAATGTGACATTCGTTGATATGTAGAATAAACTGATGTCATCTTTTAACAGAAAATGAGACATTCGTTGATATGTACAATAAATTGATGTCATATTTTAACAGAAAATGTGACATTCGTTCATATGTACAATAAACTGGTGTCAAATTTTAACAGAAAATGTGACATTCGTTGATATGTACAATAAACTGATGTAATATTTTAACAGAAAATGAGACATTCGTTGATATGTACAATAAACTGATGTAATATTTTAACAGAACATGAGACATTCGTTGATATGTACAATAAACTGATGTAATATTTTAACAGAAAATGAGACATTCGTTGATATGTACAATAAACTGATGTCATATTTTAACAGATAATGAGACATTCGTTGATATGTACAATAAACTGATGTCATATTTTAACAGAAAATGAGACATTCGTTCATATTTATGTGGGATGAACAATGTTGTTAGGTGCCAGAATGGAAATGGCGGATATGGAAGTTGACACATTTTGTGACGTAAAGTGCAAACAGTGGTATACAGATAAATAAAAAACAATTAATAGCTATATATGCATAATACATCTGTGATATTTAGAAAACAAGATTGAATTTGAATATATGTAATCTTAAGCAATGTTAAGCAAGAAAATAAAATTGATGAAGAGAAGAAATTGTAACCAAAGAAAAAGAACAAGAATATTCGTTTGTATTGACTATACTTGTTTTGTGACGTCAAGTGAAAAGATCGGATTGCATATAAATAAATAAAAACAATAAATAACGACATATGCATATACTTGATAATTATGAAATTTGTGACATTAAAACAATATCGCATACATAACACCAACCTAAATTACACTAGTAATGACAGAAACATCCGTTACTTATACTTATGGAGAGTCCGTATAAATTTTGATTTTTGTCAATAAAAAAATCATTTTAATTCTACTTACACTTTGATTACGCATAAGATTTTAGAATTCTCAATACAGTATGTTCCCAAAATGAAGTATATACATAATAAATCCGCTATTTTAAGAAAACGAGAGATTGAATTTTTTAATATCTTAAACAATGACAACGTTAAGCAAGAAATGAAAATTTATAAACTAAATAAACACATGAGAAATTGTAACCAAAAATAGAAAAAGATTATTACTACTTATTGACTATACAAATTCCCAGTTATGGTTTTAGTTAGTTGAGTGTGATAATCCTAGCTATTAAACCTTCATTTCAGTAACAGACGACTATTATAGTCTGGATTTAGACAAACCTACAAGATGTTATTTATTTAAAAAACATGGGCGTAATCATCAGCATGTAGAATTTTGAATAAATGAAATCGATCTTTATTACAATAATATAAAATGGTCATTTTTCAAATTTACCTAATTTTACTGTTTGTAAAGTTACGGCTAATTATAACATATGTGAAATTCAGTGTTAAAAGGACTTAGTTACCAATACATAAAACATTTTTAAAAAAAGAAACCATATATACATACATGCAACACAGACACGATTTATTTTTGGAAATGTGGCTCACATGATTTGAGTTATATATGTAATGCTGAATTCTTAAAATTTGAAGAAACTATTCTTAGCTGAGAGACTTGTGACGTAACGGTACTTCAGATTAGTAACAATGTTGCAACAATGGTCGTAATATGTTTTAAACTGTGTGGGAACTTAAGATCCTACAATTGATAAAGTGATATATATCTTATTTATAGAACAATATGAAATGGAATAATATTAAATTAGTGACGGTTATTTTAATTAGTTTTTTTTGGGGGGGGGGGGGGCAAGACAGATTCCCCCCCCATTTGAAAAACTAGAAAAAGTCTGTTTATGTATGAGTGTGTTTCCCTTGATGTGTTATTTTTGTGTTGTTTTTTTCTTTTAAACTGTTTTCTTTAATTTTAATCCTAACCTTATTTTTTTTTCTCATCGGGATTATATCATAAATAGGAGGATTTTGGTCCCTAGTGTTTTCTATTGAGATGATTTCCTCAGGTCTGGTTTTAATTACCCCTCCTGAATCCCTCGTCTCTCTTTATTTTCTATAGTTAACCCTGAATGGGGGGGGGGGGGGTCCCTGTATCTAATTTTTAGTTTAATCATGGGTTATTCACCCTTATTGATGCTTTAATGATTGGGATTATATTGTGCCGAGACTTGTATATTTCCTTACATTTTTCTCTAGGCTGACTGTTTTCGAGGCGGGATCGGTACATTTTTTTAATTTTATTTGTACTTCACCCTTTTCCCGTCCCTGTATAAAGTTTCTTTGTTTATGTAGTGCATTTTAAATCCCCATAAATATTTTATAATCTCGTTATCTATCGCTTTTAACGTTTCATTTTGTATGTCTAACGATTTTAATTTATAGTTAAGGTGCACATACATATAATTTTTTGCAACTTGTGCCCGTTCCAATAGGCTTAATGGCGTTCGCCTAGATTTTGATATTTTCACTAATTTTTTCTCTGATTTCCTTGAGGTTTTGTTTCTCCTCATTCCTTCCAAAATTTACTCCTAAAGTTTTTACATTGTCTTTAATTAATTGGGGAGGTAGCCCATGTTGATTGCCTCCCCAGTTTCCTATTAGTAATATTTCTGTTTTGTCGGGGTTTATTTTTGATCCCGAAACTTTTCCAAATTGTTCTAATTCCTTTAACAGTTCTTTATAGGAATTTTATCTTGTATAAAGTTAAGGCAATCATCTGCATGTTGTAGCATTTTCACCTCTTTTTTTGATGTTTGAGACTTTTTAATCCCTTGATTGTTTTTTATTTTTATACTTAGTATTTCTATAGCTATTACATATAGTAGCATTGATAGTGGGCATCCTTGCCTCACTGATTTTAATATCGAATTTATCCGTTTTGGCTCCATTTACCTGTACACACGAGTTTATATCCCTGATCAGGATTTTAGTCCAATTTTGGAAATTTATTCCAAATCCAAATTTCTCTTAGTGTCTTTTATAGATAGTTTTCTTCAAGTCTGTCGAAAGCTTTTTCCTGGTCTAGTAGTACCATAGCAATATTTTTCCCAGTGATATTGTTGTGTTCTATGATAGTTCTAATGTTAAGTATGTTATTTTGTATTTCCCTTTCGGGTCACTAGTTTGATTTACGTTTGTTATTTTATCAAGACACTTTTTCACCCTTTCTGCTAAAATTTTACTTATAATTTTAAAATTAATATTTATGTTATTTTATTTAGGGATGACATTTTGACTACGTGAAATTTGTAGCTAAGCCCATGTCAGATACAAATACACCCACCCACACTTGTTTTTAAATGACAGATGGACATAAAAGCCATTCTGGATTACATATTTCCCTTGTTCATGTATAATGATGGTTGAACAGCAACTTATACTCCTTTATATTGTGCCGTGATTTTATAGCAAGATGATGTAGGTAAAATCCCCCCCCCTCCCCGTGAGACAGGAAATGGAGGAGAAACGTCCGTTACCTGTACTTATCAAGAATAAAATGTTAACTTTCTTGTTTGACATCCTACCTAAAAATGAATGACGCCCATGTTTCTATCAGTATTAAAAACCTATGTCCCCGTAAGAAAAAAAAAGAAAAAGAACTTTTAGTATAACAGATTAATTGATTTAATTCCCTTTGTAAAACGCTACGAAAATTACACAGACGCAATATTTCTTTTTATCCAATCGACTTGAGCCGATAGTTTGCATGATCCAAGCATTCTTTTTGATACATTGTCATCAAAAAATAATACATGTATGTTTGTTTTTGTAGTTTGTGAGTTTACATGCAAAGAAGCAATGGTGACGTGCCGCTTTGATGTAATAGTTTAATTTGAGAAACATCCGTTATCTGTATTGATCGATGACATTTTTTAACATTAGAACTATCATAGAACACAACAATAGGAACTTTTTTGTTTGACATCCTACCTAAAAATTGAGTATGCCAATGTTTCTATCAGTATCAAAAACATATGCCCTGATATCTTATTATAAAAATCGATTGATTATTAACAAATCTGCTATTTATTTGTTTCTTAGAAATGTATAAAGAAATCGATTCCATCCATTCATCCATCCATTCATCCATCCATCCATCCATCCATCCAGCCATCCATACATACATACATACATACATACATACATACATACATACATACATACATACATACATACATACATACATACATGCATACATACTTTGAAACAATCTGGTTAAGCTTTTATTGTCTATTAAATAGCTTGACTATGTGAAATGTACAGCTAATAACATGTCATGTACACACCATACTGGTTAGAGGTAGGGGTAGGGATGGTGTTAGCATTAGGGGTAGGTGTAGTGTTAAAATGTCTGTTTATGTTGTGAGAAAGGGATAAGTACAATGACAAAGTCTTTAAATAAAATCGATACATGTTACAAAGGATAAACGTTTATTGTGTTAGTGATAGTGGTGGGGGTAGTTGTAGGGATAGTGTTAGCGTTAGGGGTAGGTGTAGCGATAAGGTTCATTTTATGTTGAGAGGAAGGGATAAGTACAATGACAAAGTCTATAAATGAAATCGATACATATTACAAATCCATCCATCCATCCATTTATCCATCCATGATCGTTAATTCTATTATGTACGATTATGACGATGGGCAATGTCAAATTTCTAGCTAACCGGATCTCCATCATAAATTGTCTACACTGTTTTTAAGTTACGGATGTACGTAAAATCTGGCTTACATACGTATGTTTAACCACCCAGTGAGAACGGAAATCTATTATAAAGATCGATTACCTGGATTTATCGAGTCAGTATAACACTGAAATTTTGTTATATGACGTCTTACATAAAAAATAAATGCTTATGTTTAGATCAGTATGAAAAACCTATGTCAGAATGTCTTATTTATTAAACTCCGTAGATTTTCAATAAAGTTGTCTAATTGTTGTATTTCGTAATTTTTAAAAATCTATCCCTGCTTTTCTCCATCCATCCATCCATACATACATCCATACATACATCTGACCAAGGCCGATATGCTGATATATGGCACGTGACCATAGACTCAAGAATCTAGGAGAAAACCATTGTCGCTCACTACCTACATGGATAGTAGTATTCATGTTCTTCATCGCACGGACGATCAGACAGTCCTATTTTCATGGGGTTTTCACTGCCCGATGCGTCTCATCGAGGCCAATCTGGTTGTGTATGACTTGTTACAATAGACTCTATGGTCTATAAGAAAACACCAATAAATCCAATGTCTCTCACCTCCGATATCCCAATATAATACCATTTGGCCAAAAAATTATTCCATGTTGTAGGTTGTTATTGTCATGTATAATGACCATTTTACAGTATCTTATACTATCGAATATTGTGCCGTGTTTATTTATAGCAATATGTGGCAAGATAAATTACTCCCGATTTGGACAGGAAATTGACTAGATAGATCGGTTACCTGTGTTTATGAAGAATCAGTATAACATGTAATTTTATAGATCACGTTCCGCATAGAAATAGACTACGCCTTTGTTTCTATCAATATCAAGAACTATGTCCCTATAACTTAATTATTAAAATCGGTTGGTTTTTAATAAACATGTATGCTTTTTATCTTTTATTCATTACAATTGTATACATACATACATACATACATACATACATACATACATACATACATACATACATACATACATACATACATACATACATACATACATACATACATACATACATAGGGTTATAAGATAATGGTCATGACTTCACCAGGTCTATAGAATTGTTCCTTAAATAAGAAACTATTTTAATTACGCCATCTTAGGCCCGTTCATTGATAGATACAGGCCATTTATGGCCATTATAAATCCACCACGTGTATAATATCTTTACCGATACGGTACTCGCTTAATGCAAACATTTTCGATTCCTTGTGAAATTCACACGTCTTTTAGCATCTAACATCTCACTAAGGCATCACCTGTGGGGGTAGGGGGTAAAAATGGATCGGTAGCAAAAAGCCCGGTCCAGAAAGGCCAAGAACGGGTCAGAAAGGACCTGGACGGAATAGCTCGGGTTAAAAAGGAGCGTTTACCAGATCGATTACTACTACTACTACTACTACTACTACTACTACTACTACTAATAATAGTAGTAGTAGTAGGTGGAAGCAGAAGAAAGAAGAAGAAGAAAGAAGACAGCTTTATACAATACCCATATCTATTCACTTCCAGGTCAATGGCATTCACTTCCAGGTCAATGGCATTTTTACATGTATTGCTAAACCACTGAGCTGTCCAAACTGAAACACTGGTTAGTAATGATTAACACCTATAAAAAATAAAGCAAGGATAGCAAACAGTAGACTTTTGCCGATTACGCAGATTGTAGTATCGATATTACGAAAGAATAAGCGATCACCTTATACTTTTCACACTTCCTTTACCTGTTTTTGTCTCAGATTTATTTAATATGACAGCAAACTTTGATAATCACAATTATGACGCAAATACAAGTCTCTACGGTATGCAACTGCTGTAGAATTGATTATGATCAGCGCAATAGGAACACTGATCTCATTTCAATTCTTAGATTACAGGTGTTTCTCTCTCTGCAGTCAAGGTTGGGACATGTATCGTTAGAACGATTCGTACTGGACTTCGAAAAAGGTAAACTGTTAATTAATATTTAAATTGAAAATTGAACATTACTACTCAACAACGCTAACAGTGCACGTCCGCAAAACATTAATGGCATCACGTGATATCATTATGACACCGTATTACCTTTCACGTGCAATGGCTTCATACACAAACAATATCATGAAGGGATTTTTATTTGCATATTTTCAAGCTGCATGGATCGCTATCAGAGAGGCCTTTTCCGGCGTCGAACTCAAGGGATGTGCCTTCCACTGGTCCCAGGCCGTATGGCGGCACGTTCAGTCTGTTGGATTGGCAGAATCGTATATGCGACGAGAGGGCCTTCACTCCTTCGTTCGACAAGTGCTGGCTTTTCAGTTCCTGCCGAGCGCTAACATACGGTATCACGGTACCAATTGTTTTTCCATAGACCTCAATGCTAATGTTTTGTAAAATAAATATACTTTCTATCCTACTTCAGCATGCATGTCACACACTGTCATAGAGAACAATGTTAGATTCTCAATTGGACAATAACAGAACCAGGAAATCAATTGCATTTAAGAGAGATAACTCTGCTGGAACTAGACCGGGGTATGAGTTATCTAGTCACAACATACTTATTTTCAGTCATGTGTATAACATTTTCAAAAAATCATAAAAAATACAAAATATGATTTATATAGAAATTAGCATAAATTCACATGTTGCCAAGAGGCTAAACGTTTTTTTTTAAGCCTAACAGAAAGTACAACTCTTACATAATCCACCAATCATAGCTATTGTTGTTGTTTATTTCTGAATGCAAGGTTACACCTTAAGCTCCACCAACCAGGACTTGCGCAATTGGTACCGTTATACCATACGTCAAGCAGTGCAGATGCTGCAAATGAAGGCTACAACACATGCTACACAGACCCTTATCGGATACCTCTGCTGACAGTGGCTGGATAACCCAGTGTTTCCAGCTGAGGCCTGGTCAGTATACCGTCAGAAAGTACGAACGAACAACGACGTTGAAGGTAAACACAGCAGCAAAAAAAAGCATAACAGTATAAAAACATTAGTCTATTAAAATGCATGACATAATTCTCAGTATAATTTTAATATTTGTACATGTTGGTATATACAATTATTACGTTTGCAAATCAATTTTTCGTTATCTGTTATACAATTTCAGGCTGGCCCCTTCGTCTAAATTCAAGGCCAGTACACATGGGGCTAGGCTTCTACAAGTTAGTGCCACTACTGCGGAGGGAGGCCGATCTTTTACGCTTAGCGACCTAGGACGAGAGAGACGATGCTAAAGATTTGAAAATCTTTAAATACGCTTTGGGACCAATACATGCAGCACGAGATCACAACGTCAAAGTTTTTGAGCTCTGTCGGCGAGCTGTGTGGTCTCAGAGTGTAGTTCCAACACTAAACTAAACTGATCGTGAGCTAAATTTATCGGGTTCTAACATGGTAGTGGCAAAGCATTGCCGATAACCGGATGGCTTTTAAAAAAAAACAACACTTAAACTTGTTAGATCGAATGATACAATCATAAAATGGGTATGAAACTTACTTATTTTATCAAGAATTGTCATGTGTTTGTCCTGCGGAAACACACGACTACAAATTTCAATATTCCGAGAACAACTTCTTTAGTTATGTGTAATCACGTGACTTATGGACTTCCGATGTCGTCATTGCCGACATAGTGATTCTAATAAATGCCATTGTTTAGAAAATAAATAATATTCCTATAAAGTTCTTGCAGAGATGAGTCGATATAACATAAGTTGAACTAGTATAGGCCCGCTGGTAAGCGACTACCATACCAAATTGTTTGTATACAGTTGGAACGACCCCATTTTTTTAAAATATAAATACAGTCAAAGGAAATGTTACTTTCCTTGATATATTGCTATAGAATACTTTAGAATTAAAGATTTGAAAGGAAACAAGACATAATTTATATTCATGATGTTTTTCCCACGTAGCAGCATAATGCAACAAAATAAAGTTAGAATTTCTATTATGGGCATTGAAACGACTTTATATGCCAATTTTTAAGAATGTTCTTGTTCGTGTGATGCATCTATTGTTTTGTGTTTTTTCATGATCGTCGTTTCATACTTTGATGCTTTTGGAGAGCTTTGAAAGAGAAACATTTTAGATTTAGAAAATTCATGTTTTGTAATCTGAAACTATGTAAACTTTGAAAAAGTGAGTTCATCCTGGCCAAAAAACATGGAAAGGAAATATAAATTTATCTTTAGAAAAGCTTAATAACCGTGAACAACATTACTATATTCCTGTTATCCCAAGATTGTATCCTATATCGTAATATAATATTAACGTCGGCAGCCACATTTGTGCAATCTTGTTAAGGTATTTGGTTGAAAAGTGAGTATCTATGTATGCGTGATTTTATAGCTTGATGAATATTTGTTGCTGTTATTGTATAATTATTGAATATATGTTACTGTTAAATTAATTTGACAGACATTATGAGCAATATATTTGTAGTATTTGAAATTAGAATTTAAAATTCATGTATTAGCAATAATGATTGTTCATATTAACAAATTTATAAATCTGAAATGGCATTAGCGTTTGTCTTTCTTTTACTTATACTAATTACACTTTTCTTTTCTTCTTCTTCTCTTTATAACCCATCACACAAATGTATGTTACGTGCTTAGGCTCGAATAAGCAGCAACACAGAAAGAGTGAAAACTAACAAGCTTGTAAAACTTTAACAATGATTTTATTAAGTACAATTATTTTCATAAAATAAATAAACTTACAGTTTTAGAGAATCAAATCCAACATTAATCCAATATAAAATTCACAAAAATAATCCACTAATGGAATTGTTAGAGTCCTGATAAATAAATGTTCTAATAGTTCCAGGTTCGAATCTTGACAATGCAATCCAAAATGGCTGACAATGTCACGTGATGCAGTTCTTGTTTTAATATCATCCAGATGAAATTATGAAACATATGTCCTTTTCCAGATAATTCTTCTTTCTTCAATTAATTGACACAAAGTCCAGAACACTCAAACATGAAATACACAACTTAATAATAATAATAAAGCCCAAACATCTACTACTGTTACCTTCCAAAATTCAGCTATATATAACTGTTCTTCTGAAGTAAACAAGTGATCACGCGCTTTTCTAGAAATTGATAGAAGGTCAGAGGAAGAGTCTACCTTCACCTAGTCACGTAATAATAAAATGATCCAGAAGAAAATAAGCCACTAATTACTAAAAATAAAAAGTTGTCCTTGAAATTAACCAATAGTTGTAGATACTTGTTGACAATGTCCAAAGCAAGGTCAGGAATTAGATCCACTGTAAGTCAAGGTCAAAACGTGTTTACAATTAAAGGATAGTCAGCCTGTTTACAACTAAGAGTCTAGGTCAAACTGAATTTTCTAGAAAAAATCTCCCAATAAATGGATAAATATTAATCCCTAAATGACAAATTTAGATTTAACAATTAAAAAATAAATAATCTAAATCCAATAGCCGTAACAATATAATAAAAGCATACATAATATCAAGACAAAGTTGGCATGAGAACCCGCACGTGGGCGACACGAACTCGTATTCAGTCTTGATATGTTATAACAAAGATATTATTAATTTGCTTTAATAGAATGTTTTATAACAAATATTATTTGCCTTCTTTTTTCATTTAATATAGAACATGTAGTAATGTTGCAATAATTGCCATGATCACTTGTCGGACGATTGTGACATACTGCACCATGATTATCTACTGCACATTATTTATAGACATTCACCAGTCAAACAAGGATTTGGTATTTACGTATTAGCTACTTTTATTAGACTAGTACTGTAGTAAGTACTTAATACCTAAATGGGCCTTTTTGGGTCGGGCCTTTGAAGCACTGGTCCGTTTTGGTCGTGGGCCTTTTTGGTAACTCCTAACCCTAATATATATATATATATATATATATATATATATATATATATATATATATATATATATATATATATATATATATATATATATATATATATATATTAAAAAATAGGGTCATTGTAACTGTATATAAAAAATAAAATATCCAAATAATAGTTCAACTTATGTTATATCAACTCATCTCTGCATGAACTTTATAGGAAAATTATTTATTTTTAAAAAAATGGCATTCATTAGAATCATTATGTCGTTAATGACGACATCGGAAGTCCAATTGTCACGTGATTGCACATAACTCCAGAAGTTGTTCTCGGAATATTTAAATTTTTGTATTCTTTCATTTTATTGCAGCCAGTATACAATTTTACTTTTTAAAAAGTTCTCTAGAACTTTTGAAAGTGTGGGTTGTTAGATTTGTGTACTCGCGCCACTAGCAATGCAAATCGCATGTACCATGCAACATTTTATCAACGACTTACTTTAGTCGTGTATTTCCCAGAACACATGACAATTCCTGATAAAATAAGTAAGTTTCATACTCATTTTATGCTTGTATCATTCGATCTAATAAGTTTAAGAGTTTATTTTAGGCCATTCGGTTATCGTCAACGCTTTGCCACTACCATGTTATAACCCAATAAATTTAGCTCACGATCAGTTTAGTTTAGTGTTAGAACACTGTATTGTTGATTGCTACAGGGTTAATACTTACACTCTGAAACGATACAGCTCGCCGACAGAGCTAAAAAACTTAGAGGTTTTGATCTCGTGCTGCATGTATTGGTCTCAAAGTGTACTTAAAAATTTTTCAGATCTGTAGCATTGTCTCTCTCGTCCTAGGACGTTACTCTGGACGGCTAAGTGCAGCATTTATGCATATATCTATCCAATAAAGATGCTGCAAATGTCACTGAATTTTACAACAGGTAGAGAGAAAGAAAGCTTTAACATATCGCTTACAGCCAGATAGTCTGACTTCGTTTTCCGGCTCATTAGACAAAACACAAGCGGCAACTGCTTCTGTGCGCAATTGCTTTCGATGAAGGCATGGATGGACATGAGCTGACTCTGTTGTCTGAATGGCTCACCAAGGACCTGGAAGTTATAATCACACTTTTTAAACAAGGCTATTAATCCGTGCTATTATAAATTCCAAACCGAACAAATCTGTAGCCCAGCAATAACTGGTACTCGTACAGCAAAAACTAACGAATACAATGTAATGATTTGCCTTAAATGTTCCATCCATGTACCATCGTTTCGCTTCTCGCAAAAGTCCTAACTATTCATTTGCCAGCAGGAAGTATCGCTCCCCATCCATTTTGATGTCTGCTACCAAGAATTCGTCAGCGTTGATGAAGTCTTCATTCAGCTGTAAAAATCGATTATTGCTATCAATATCATTCATGTAACAAGTTATAACTACCAAAAAGAAATACATGTTAAACTATCAAAGTTTAATTACAAACTAGATATGAAAAAAAATTGTTCTTCAACACCCCACCCCACGCCCCAAAAAAGTTGATAGCAGACAATAAAATTAATGAGCAAACATTATAAAAGGTATAAATCAGTTAGTTGAAATTTTATAATAAAGTTACATCTAACTATAGATTTGTCTCAGTTCTACAAAAATCACAAACTTCAATGTCAAATGTTCTTAGCTCTTCATGACGTAGCTTCGCTCTGGTTCTATTAGCAACACTTTTCAAAAGCGCTTTCTTTGGGAGAGAGACCGTATCTGGTCCCGAACTCTTCAAAATAGCGTCTTCGGCAATTTTCAAGGCTGGTGTGAATAGTTGCTCTCTAGCAGCACGTCTCACCTTTGAGAAAGATGTAATGATGTTATGTCAAAAGGAGGTAAACACAAGCGTATAATTAGACACTAAACATATTTTATTGCATGTGACACGAAAGACACCAACTTTATGAAAATCACTTATAATTCATTCAAAGCGTATTGCCTTTAAGTATCATCACTATGTCAGGATTGAATATTTCATGACTGTTCATTACATCTCAATTTTGTTGTTATAATTCAAATGTGCGTTGATCTTGTACAAATTGTACAATTAGCAAGAAGTATAGCGGTTGCACAATTGTTGTATTTGTATATAATTACTAAGGAATCAAAATAAAGTTTAGAATAACGTTTATCATACTCTATGCAAATATTACTAGTATTAATTGTATATACGTACTCTTCTTTAATAAGATTCACTGGATCAATGTATCTGTCGCTGATATCCAATGAAGTACCCCTGTCGGGGATGTCGGGAATGTGGACAATCGTGCTTGCCCCATATGGTTCCACTTCAAATTCTGTTGACTCTGCCACAGGAATATCATTCGACAAATCGCCAATACTAGGGATCTATGAAAAAAATAAAACAATAAAAAACATTCAATTTTCTATATTTCTTCGCACCAGAGAATGATTTTATTTCTATACAGGTTTTCTTTAGACAGGTTGAAAACTTGCATGTTAGAAAACAAGAAAACTTGCACTCGCTTAAGATAGGTTGATGACTGCTGCTAGACGTATCCGTGCACTCCCTCCCCTCCACCTCAAATACCGCCAATAGGCAAATTAGGGCGCCTTTAGATAACAATGTCAGCAGCATTTCTGAAGAACCGCCGTGAATTTAATCAACTATATTTCACTTGTTTATCTATACAACAATAAATAATGAACAAAATAGTGTTACGACATGTCAGCAGCATTTCTGAATAAGCGCCTCAAATTTTATGAGAAATGAATACCTCAATTTTTTCTTGGATATAAATATATATACAACATAAATGCGCCATAAACACGATTTTATTGTTATTTACCTTATTACAAATGTTCTGAAAAGTCCTCGTGTCGGTACTACAATCTGCGTAATCGGCAAAATGCTGCTGTTGGCTATCCGTGCTTTATTTTTTATAGGTGTTAATCATTACAAACCAGTGTTTCAGTTTGGACAGCTCAGTGGTTTAGCAATACATGTAAAAATGCCATTGACCTGAAGTGAATAGATATGGGTATTGTATGAAAGCTGTCTTATTTCTTCTTCTGCTGCTTCCTACTACTACTACTACTACTACTACTATTATTATTATTATTATTATTATTATTATTATTATTATTAATCGATCTTGTAAACGGTCCTTTTTAACCCGAGCTATTCTGTCCAGGTCCTTTCTGACCCTGACCGTTTCCGTCCAGGTCCTTTCTGACCCGCTACTGGCCTTTTTGAACCGGGCCTTTTTGACCCGGGCCTTTTTGGTACCGGTCCGTTTTGATCCGTTACCATTACAACAATTGTACTATAGGGGTTCATATCTAATTAAAAAGTCAAATAAAAGTCAACATTTATACTGTTTTCATGTCGCAAATTTCATGATTGTCAAGTATATGTATATATCGCTTTATATTGTTTGTTTTAAAAATTATTTTATAAAATGAACATGTATCCTTTGTTTTCACATGAAGTTACCTAACGACATTTTGATTCTCTAACCACGCAAACCGGCAACTAGCATTGTTTTTCACACATAAATAGAAAGGAATGTTTTATTTGCGCGCAATATTACATCAATCTATTTTGCATATTAGTTGCATTGGACCAAAAATGCGTGACCGTTATGAATCTTTTTTTTTTAAACAATTAAATCATGACTGATGTGATGACTCGTCTTGATAAAGGTTTCATGGGGACCAGAAAATGCAACAAAAGATACACATAGTTGATAATGTGTTTCAAACAGTCTTAAGTCATCGATCTATGCTATAATAAAGATGTGTAATAATGGCTAAAGTAATAAAAAAAAACAAATACATTTTATATTAAGTATCGATTTGGCTTAGCGACTATGCCGTTTACTTCTCCCTGCTACTAAATACGCAGATGATTTTGTTAGTATGTTGTATGTTTTTGTATAAATCGGGGGCTATAATAAATACTAACTTCGAGTTTTAATAGATAGGATTGTCACTAGACTCACTAAAACCCTAAATGTGCAGAACTCCTATATCCATCGCGAACATATTGCTGAAATAACACGGCTCAATATCCGTGACCTTACGTCATAGATTTTAGTGCTTTGGGGTTTCAATTCACACGTATTCTGGTTAATGTCAATATGCATATGCTCTAATGTTCATTTATGACTATAGATGCTAACATTTAGAAAATGTATGCCATTGGTTAGTTTCTGGGAGATTGTCATATAATGTAATGTGTTAAACACGTGATTGATAAATATAAAACAAATCACGTAACCTGATGCTCTAGACAATGTTTCAATCGTATTTTTTTAGGAAAACTACATTGTGAAATAATATTCTAAAGCCTATACTTATGACATTCCATTTCGTTGAGACCTATTTTCTTCCAGGAATCTGCACAAGCATTTTGACATAAAAAAAAGTCTTCTGTGATCTACAAATTCCAGTGATTCACTAAAGACATTTTCCAAAAGACTGGTTTAACCCAGCCGTACTTTCAAGAAAGTCTTTAGCATCAGATCAGTAAGTCACATTTATCTTTGTAATATATTTTTGTAAATTTTGCTACTAATGTTTTCAATTGATTTATTGGTAGTAGTTTTTACATGTTCGGTCCTTTCAATTGGCGCTCAACAGTTTCGTTCCCGACCCCAGCCTGGCGACTGTTGCAAGACATGGCATTTTCATTTTCGATTTACTTATTTAGATATCCAAAAATCTGACCCGTCTGACTAATAGGCCGTAAAGCGTCATTTCGAAAACGAATGTCTTCCAACGTTTTTTACACTTGTATCTAGACAATGGAGGTATCAACATACGCCTTATAATACTCCAGAATTAGTAAATTAAATCTTTTACGCGGTAAAAGCGTGCGAAATACAACCTGCCCGTAAGAATATTACCTATAAGGTGATGGGGATGTCAGCTTCCTAAATTAGTAAATAACAACTTATATGCGTTGAAAGCGTGCAAAATCCAACATGAGATGGATATTTAATTAATCTATAAATAAAATATTATCATACATAAAACCATAGGGCATTGCAAATAATTATATATAATCATGTGACCATAGCATGTGAAGGATTTCATTATTAAAAATTACAAAAATAAATTTGAATTGTTGCACGAGTGAGGAGATTGAATTAGGGGAAAAATAATTGCAATGAGCTTCAGCAATAGATGTGTTAATCCTTTGAAGATAATAACACATTGTTACCAATAGCCAATTTCCAGTCAAAACACGTAATATTTATATAAATATTTAAACTACAAAAATGATAAAAAATACATTTCAATAAGAAATAAGTAGATAGATATAAAAAAAATTGATTGTAACTATTCGATCATATCTTATTGTGTAATATACCATTCAGTAGGGTATTTTCACTTGCATATTGTTGGAAAAAATTATAACTTAAATAATTATTACAAATATGATCATTGGAATATTACTTATCGACAGCGTGGGATATACTAGGTGGAATTAGCCATATTCCTAGCTTTGAAACAGTATTATACGCTTACTATAACCGTGAGGTTTTACAAACCTAATACTTCTAATATCATATTATCGAGGTAATATTGTAGCCAAACAGAATCTGAACTACTACAGAAAGCAGACAGTTATACACAGGTGTTTTTAATAAATAAGAAGAGAAAAAGTCTGGTTATAATCGTTGTGGTGTTTAGCAGATAAGATAAGTGTATGCTTGCATGCCATATTCCTATCATTAAAACTCGGGACATTATTATACGCTTACAATAGCCGTGAGTTTTTACAAAAACCAGTGTTTCTATTATCAATATTATATAGGTAATATTATAGCCAAATAGAGACTCGATTATCAATTACTGAAGAAAGCGGAACATTATACAAAGAGATATTTATAATAACTATGAACAAAAAGCACATATATAATACCGAATATCGATATATTTTAAATGCTCGACGATATTTTCTTTTTTTGTGGTGGTGGTGGTGGGGGGTGGGGGGTGGGAGCACCAGACAGATCCCCCCCATCAAAAAAAATTTAAAAAAGTTTTATGTGTGTGTGTTTGCCCCCAATATGTTATTATGTTGTATTTTTTTTAAAATAAATATTTTCGTTTAAATCCCCAATTAATTTTCCCCATCGGGGTTATATATATATATATATATATATATATATATATATATATATATATATATATATATATATATATATATATATATATTTGATAAGGGGTATTTTTTCCATGTCCCTAGTGTATTTTACGTATTTCTTTACTAGGTGGGATTTGGCCTACCCACATTCTAGTATTCTACGTTTTGTTTAATTTGACCATGGCTAGTGGTCTCCTATTATCCTTGTGTTTGCTATTTGTGTTTGGTGTTATTTGTGTGATGCTATATAAAGTATATACTTTGTATTTTTGTAAAGGATAGCCATTTCTAGTTCAAATTTGTAACCAGTTCTCTTATTTCTTTTTATCTTCTCAAAATTGGAAGACAATAAATTTTATCTTATTTTATTTATAATTAAAATTTAATTTTGAATTTTTTATAAATTGAAGTGTATTATTTAATGATTTAGTGTTCCTCAATTTATATAGTAATATTTATATCTTTTGGTCCGTCTGCCTTGAGACAGAATCTGTACAAATTTATTTGGTTGTACAGTTCCTGTCTCAATTTGGTCCGGCCTTTAATTATTTATTTTATTTATAATTTTTTTTATATCTAAATGTTTAAGTTCCCTTTAATGGGAGCCATGTCTATTGCGGGAGATAGACATGGCAGAAAAAGTATGGATTTAGTATCCAGAGAAAATAGAGGTGCATTAGGATATGAGGATATATAGGTTTTTTTTCTTTGTGGGTGATTTTTCCATACTCTGACACAGGCCTGCTCACTTCGCGTGGCGCCTTGTGATTTAGCCCTATGTCGTCCTCATGTGTACTTTCCCCTTACATATTTTTATAATAACGATAATTTGAGATGAAGTAGAAATTTTTTTTTGTATTTTTTATTTTTTAATTTTTTTAATTTTTTTATTTTATTATAATTATATTTAAATAGATAATTATGTAACCTTCATTATTATTGGTCCACACTTTATTAAAGTCCTCGTTATAAAGTCTGTTATTTGTCGAACCAATTGTTTATTAAAGTTTCCGTCTAGGAAGAGTAATTGCCTTCTGTCATATTTGTCTACCTTCATTATTTCTATTATTAGTTTGATTCGTTCTTCCTTTTTTTCGTCACATTGCGTTATTGTGTGGTACTTTGTATATGGGGCACTTTTGCATAGAGGGCAACTAACCGGGGTCCGTATCATTCGTCTTCTAATAGCCACTTCGCCTGTAAGCCAGGCGTTGTGGAGGTACGTGTAGATAATACTTTGTACCTTTAGAGAGTTGATGTCGGACCAATGCCTCCAAACTCTGTCCCAGTTTATATATGGATATTCTAATTCTATTGGAATTTTTGTTTGATTCCAAATCTAAAATCCAGTTATATGTGTCATCTTTACTTAGTTCCCATATTCTTTTGTTTTCCCTAAACCTATATAAAATTTCTTTGATCCCCTTATATATGTGCGGTGCGTCTACTTTCTTAACTAGTATGTTGTTCATGAATATATCTTGTCTGTGTCTCATTCCGAATCCTATCCAAAAAATGTATATTGCTTCCCATGTCGTTTGTGGTGTGCTACTTATCCTTTTAATCCTATTTATTATGTTTTTTGTTTTAATTAGGAGGGGATTAAGTAAGGCTAATCCCCCCCTTTCTTTTAACTCTATATAATGTTGACTTTTTTATGTAGTGTGTTTTGAAATTCCATATGTAGTCTATTCCATATAATGTTGACTTTTTTATGTAGTGTGTTTTGAAATTCCATATGTAGTCTATTATTTCATTATCAATGGTTTCTAGTGTTTTGTTGTTAATGTCCACAGTGTTTATTAAGTATGTCAGATTTGAATACATATATGTTTTTGCAACTTGTGAACGTTCCATTAGACTAAGTGGCAATGGTGCCCAGATATCTATTATTTCCTTTAATTTGGTTTTTATTTAGCAGCGGGGGGGGGGGGGGGGGGGGATCGAATCGGACATTTGCTCCAGACATCATTTGCTCTAAATCTAACAAACATCTCGAGAGAATTAATTCGAATCCTTCTTTTTCAACCAAAAAAAAAAAAAGATTACTTGCTCGAAACATAAGTTTTTCGCAAATCATACTCCAAGACCGTTTTCATCGTTTAGTCAAAATACGGTCTCGTCGTGATGTCATCGCCCCCCTTGCTGCTATGGGTTAATAATTTATTTCAACCAAATATTTGATCAAGTCTTTAGGACTTTACAAACAAACTAATCGCTAACACCTCATCTTGTAGATCAATTAAATTATTTGACTGGTCGGTGAGTCGGAAATTAATTCTTGTTAACGAATTATTATGGCATCGCATGTAGACAGGATTAATTGGGTTTTCAATAATTAGGAATCCTGGAGTAGCTGTTGGTGCAAACGAATAAAGAATATATCCCTGCTGAGCTTGATTTGATTGCTCTAGATTAATTTGATAGCTTCCTTCAATTGCATCACATGTTAAATTGAGCGCAATCACCGTTGAAATATTCACATTGTGCGGGGCAATATGCCTACAGCCACCATCTGGATCATTATTATATTTGAGGAGGACAGTTGAAACTAGTGTTTGTAATACCTTGATATTGTTTCTAACAATTTTTTTTAGTTCCTCAGCATTGTGTCCGGGAAACTTGAAATTACGCAGATCGGCTTCTGTAATATTGTAACCGGTTAGGAATCGTTGTTTATTGTCGCTGTTGTCATTGGTTATTGTTTGAATAATTAGTTCATTTATATATTCCATGTCAGATACAAGCTGATTTAGTATTTCAAAGTGTTTTTGTGAGTTTGTTTGCCGTAGTTGTTCTAGTTGTGTTTTATGTAATTGATTAATTTCATTAAAATAACCAGTGATGTCAGTTAGCGTAAATGAGATAGTAACAGATGAGTCAGCTGTTCTTTTAATGATAAAATCCCATTGCATAGTATTTTTGTTGGTAAATATAAATCTATCGGCGATTTTTTCTTTTTTTATATCAGATAAATTATCTCGATATATGGGATTGATTTCATGATATGATTGTACGTCTGTGGTTAAGTCTTTGGCGGATTTCTCCGGTGGTTTTTCAGGCCATCCTAACACTGTTCTTAACGAGCTGTTATAGATATCTACAATGTATCCCTCTGTGCTTATTTCGATCGACGACGAGAGCGTCGGTTCATGAAGTTTAATAGCTATTTTTGATTCTTTTCCAGTGATTGATTTTATTCTACGCTGAATTTCAGCATCGATTTGCTTAATTTGGTACGACCCAGTTGGTAACGAAACAGTTTCCCACTCTGGAGTACCATCGGGTTTATTCTTATACGAGAACACCAGTGCGTTATTGGGTTGCTGACCGCCAAATGCAACCGATCTGATATTAGGCCAGCTATGATATACTCGTAATTTTGTCAGCGCGATCTCGCGCACTGGAATCGGAGAAGGGAAGTTCACACTAAATTGTGGGTTTGTTGATGTTATTGATATCATGCTTGTTCGTATCGGAGTGGTATTCTCCGCGATTCGTTGAAGCAGTTCGAGTGACATTATTGTTAACGCTGTCTTCAATTTCTAATTTCAACATCGCGGAGTTATATAACTGGGTCATAGTGGAAAATTCAACATCGGATATGAACGAATTATCTATCGACAGCGAGATCAACTCGGACAATTTCGAGTATGCGTCAAATACCACCCGCTACCGAGCTGTATAATCGGCGAGTTTTTTTCTGAGAACACGATGATAACTTTTTAGTTATCGCGGTGGCGACTGCCACAATTGTTGTTGCCGCGGAGATAGCAATTGGAACTGCAATCGGAGCCATCATGGTCACCGTCGACAAAATAACGCCGGCGCTGGCCATCACACCGGACACCGAGTACACGATGATGTCGATGATTGCTACGGTGCTCGGTATTTTTTCATTTTTTCACGATAGCGCTCAGAAAGTGATTTCAAATTCGCGGAAAATTCTTTCACGGTATCATATAGATATCGATGAGATTGTGATACCTCTGGGACTATTATCGGTTCAATTGATTTCATCGATGTCATTACTATTTTAAACCCGTTAGTGTTTTCAATTATTCGCCATCGTTAAGGGGTCCAGTGCAGGCCAGGTGGGTAGATGGGTTTGGATGTCGTAGGTATGGTAGCTTCAGCCTGAAAAATCATCTACAAGTTCTGAACACCAAGTTATTTTTGATTTAACGGTGGAGCTATCAACCGCGACGACATTAAAGTGTTGACCGTTACTCCTGATAATTAACATCGCGGTGCCACCAGAGTAGGTTTTACCGCCCGCGATCATATTAAATTGATCGATAGAGATCCACGTTAGCCTGTAGATACCTTCGATCCCCGTTGGACTGTAGATATCATCGCCCCCCGCCTCGCCCCTCTTCCAGAGACCGGCGGAAAATGTAGTATAAACGTCTCTTATCCAATCCATGGTTCCATGATCGACCGTATACACGACATTTTTAATGCTTATGCGTGGATGCGGAATCTTTATCTTTTCAAATTTTTCTTTTAGTTTAAGAATATAATTGTAAATATCTTTGAGAGTCATCGTAGATGTAGCCGGAACACCAAAAAAAAAAAAACTTATCGACGACTTTGTTAGTGGGTTTTTGTACCTTTTCAAAATTTTCTTTTAGTTTAAGAATATCATTGTAAATATCGAGATAACTTGTCTTGATTTTGTTAGTATTTATCATCCTCACCGCCCCCCTGTTAAAAAAGAATGAAATCAGAAGGGTTTTAAATTCATCGAGACCTTTTAGTTAAAGAATATCATCGTAAATATCGAGATAATTTACCGTGATTCTGGTAGGATCTATTACCCTCCTCGGCTCCCTGTTAGAAAAGAATGAAGTCAGAAGGTCTCTGATTTTCAGCTGTGCTTGGTCTTTGAGATACAGGTCGATGTGAAAAAATTTTGTCGTGATATCTTGGGGGCCATACGTTCCAAAGAACTTATTAACAATTTAGCTGGTGAGCTTTTGTTCGTCAATAGCTTTTTTAACTTCAGCGAGGGTTGGGCCTGTCAGAGATGTGGTTTCAGACACAGGTGTTCTCCCCAAAAAATTATCCACGATGGTATTAAGTGTTGTTTGTCTCACCATAAACATATTAATATCTTTGAGAGTCATCGTAGATGTAGCCGGGACACGAAAGAAACTATTAGCGACGTAGGCATTGTGATTATGCTTGCCAATAAACTCGCTAATTTCAGCGAGAGTTATGCCTGCCACAAGCGGGGTTCCAAAAAACTTACCAACGACGTCGTTAGTGGGTTTTTGTACCTTTTCAAGATTTTCTATTATTTTAGAAATATCATTGTAAATATCGAGATAATTTGTCTTGATTTCATTTTCATTCATCATCCTCCCCGCCTCCTTGTTAAAAAAGAATAAAGATAGAAAGTTTTTAATTTCAGCTAGAGTCATGCCAACCACAAGCAGGGTTCCAAAGAATTTATGTACGACATTTTTGCGAAAACTATTATAACCTCGTATATAATCATCCAGATCACGGCCGTGGGCGGCAATCGCGTCGGTGATCGTAGACACAAGTGCGCCTGGTTTAAGTTGTCCGCCGTTGGAATACAGCGCAATAGAGTTTTCAGCGGCGTCGTGTTGTCGTATCAAAATGTCATCCGCGGATATATTACTGCTTTTCAATTTACCCTGGCGATCTTGAAATACAACTATTTCGTTCGGGTCAACACTTGCTAAATTTAACGTCTCAGCGATTTCATCTTCAATTATTTTTTTTACATCCTTGATAGAACCCGCAGACGATTTTCGCGGTGGGTTTCGACATTAACAGAGATCGTCCCCAAATATCAATCATTATTGTAAAAACTCTAGTATTTTTAATTTATTGATTCTCTAAAATTACCTTGTAATTTCCCACTCGTGTATTTATTTACAACCAGATGAGGTGGTTTCTGTGACGATGAAATCTCCACGAGGACATTTAATACTTCACGGCCGCATATCGGTTGATCATTTAATTGTTGTGTTGGCAGCGTGGAATAAAAAATCGGAAACTCTTTGAGTTTCATCGAAGAATTTATATACCGCATAAACTCGCTTGGCGGAGCTAACCCATATGAATCAAAATAGACAATCCCACGTGGATCAATCGCGTATGCAACCCATTGAGTTCCCGATCCGCTGCTGTTATCAAGATTGATGATACCGGTTGCAACGCTGTTTGGTTTTCTCGGTAATTGATCTCTCATAAAAACCCCTCTGAAGTTTTTTATCGCTAGTTTTTTAGCAGCATCAATTAAATCGAAATTGGACATAGGGAGAATTGGGCTTTCAACTAATAAACCATTCTTGGTATTCTTAGACACTTTCCGCTGTACCATGAATATGGAGTCCCTGGTAGTCTTAAACCCTTTCCCATTTTTTTTAATATCCTTTCCCAGTTGCCTTTTTCAACGCCATCCCTACCGCGGTCCCAACGGCTCCCAACTCAGCCGCTTTCGCCACCGCTGGGGCAGCCGCTGCAATCAATGCTGGTATTGCAGCTAACAATGGAAATATACCACCTGATTTTATCATGTTGGCGACTGCAGCCTTTGAAAATACAATTTGAACCCCTCGCTTATTCTTCAGCGCATCATTGAAATGTTTTATTTGACGATCCGTCAGTGATATTTTATGTGCACCGCCGGACATCTGCGCTGGTTTCAACGTTATTGTGGTTCCACATTCTTTAGCGGATTTTGATCGCAATTTCTTGACCTGACCATCAGTCAGCTTGACACTAACAACACTATATGTCATTTTATTGTAAAATACATTTATACATTCAATTGATCTAATTGTGAATCGTTTACATATTTTCCACTGGTGCATCAACAATTCTCATTCGTCCACCAACACCTTCAAGTAGCATTGATTTGTCGCTGTGAATGACAGCAACCGCTCTATAATTAGCAATAGTGCCACGAAGGACATTGGCTCTGAAGTGTATATCAACGACGGATTGCCTTGTTAAATCAAGATGTTCCAGCGAAAAGTAGTGGATCGGATAAAAGTTCTTAGAATCATATTGCGATATTTGCAAACCAGTATCAACATTTTGATCACGGCCCATATATGACAGCATACGATGGTACACGCGAGCAATATGGTTTTGACCGAAATTAAGTTGTATGTCTTCGGATGGTTCCTGCTGGCCATTTATTCTCAACGAGACCTCAGTAACTCCTAATTGATCAAATATCATATGACTGTGCAATTCTGATTCCACTCTTGTCATATCCTGCAACGTGATAAATATATGACGTGGAGCTGAAACGCCTTGTTGTGATGCCAAGTTCCATATAAATGTACAATTGATATTTGATTGCTTAACATCTGTTGTTGTTGTTAGCCAACTTAGCAATGATTTGCCACCCGCATCCATAAATGATAGTAGTCGCTGTTCTGTGGCAATTGATGGGGTCATTACTGGCATCCACAAGACCAATTTAGTTAAACTGACTTTACCAGCGTCAGCATCTGGATTTGCAGGATCCGCTGGAATTCTCCAGGTCGCATCATTGTCACTACCCTTTCGCACGAGTACTACTGTATGCTTCGCTCCATAAATAACTTTTCGTACATTTCTGCAGAATCCAAATATATGATGCAACGGAATCGCACATGAAAACGATCTACGCTGTCCTGCCAACATTGCTATTCGTGTTGCAGCTCCTAGATTGTACTGGGGATCAGTATTTATAATCATATCCTCGATACCAGCAGGGGCGGGAAAACCAGCACGATCATTTGGTCATCGTACAATAAATTGAGTGTGGTCAGCAGTGTTTTTACTACCTTTTGCAAACATCATAGACGGACCTGCTGATCTTGTATAATCATCAGAATATCTTGCTAACCCAGTTATTGTTGTAGCCACATCAACATCACGTTCTATAGACTCAATCTCTTTTTCGTCAATGAGATATCTCGCGGATTCAAATAGCGCCATGATACCATTTTTGACTAAGCCGACTTTGGTACCATCTGGATACGGTGCGGGTACAGCAGGAGTATCAGTAAGTCGTACAAGTTCTCCTTCTACTTCGATAAACGCTTCAGCGGGTAGAAAGTATTTCCTGGTATCATGGACTTGAAGTTCAATTCGCGATCGAATATCTTCTTGTACTGCATGATAGGAATAAAATTGATAATTGCCGACAGAATCGTCCTTGCGTACTTGGGCTTCCATATCTAACGCGGGATCAGCTGTTCGTTTAAACATTATATTAACATACTAGTATTTTCAATTGTGAAATTCTTTGTAATCATCGTCGTTTTTGTTTTCGTTTCAAACCACTTCCTGCTATCATGTTTGCGATATCATCTTGGTTACTGTTCGCCAGCGGCGCAGCCACGGATGACGGAGTCACCGAAGCAGCCAACGACGCTAATTTTTCTTCCACTGCGCTATTTATTGCTTTGCTGACACTTGCAGGCATCACTGTTGTAGATGGCAGTACAACTGGTTGCTTTTTTAGTCGTCGCACCAATGATGTTATTTTATCTTTCGCGGCAGAAAATGCCTTTCCGGCAAGATTTCCAACAGCGCTGATTCCCTTATCACGAATAATATCAATTGCTTTCATTGATAATTGTTTAGCTAACGGCGCCACCTTGGGAGCCATTCTTGTAAATAACCCAGCAATGGTACTGCCGAAACCATCTCCTAATATGCTCTATAAACAGGCAATCGTGAGTTCACCACGTAGACGCTTACGGGTTTATCATGGCTGTAGTGTATGATCATCTTGTTATAAAACTAGTAGTTTTTCAATTAGTGATCAATCGCTGTAATAACCATGGGCATCTCTGTGATTTTCAACTAATTCAGCAATGAGTTCTCGATATACATCAATGCCCATGATACCGCCGGCAAATAATCGTCTACTGATATCAGCTGCTTCATTAATTATCTCGACGGAGTTGTTTCCGGCTCGTTTTCCACCCATAAGTACTTCCAACCGTGATATATCACTGAGGATGTTACCAGGACATGTCACGGTTGCGTTGAAATCCAAAGGATTTCCAATCGAATATCCGCGAGCAGTAACTTTTTTAGTTGTACTAGTTTCATCATACTCATCAACTCCATTTTTAAATTCTTTATATTCCAATGCTTTTTTATCTAAACGGCCAATAATCTCCTTATTCGTTTTATACAACCAATTAACCCATTCATCTCGGTTTATTTTAGTGTTTTTATACTCGTCTTTTAAAAAGCCCTTTCTGGAATGAAAGCTTTGGGCGGAAAAATTACCAAAAATCTTATAATGTTCGGGTTTTATTAATTGAAATCGTTTGATTTGTGTTATAGCTCCTTCGGTGAGTTTGTCTATAAAGGGAACACCTCTTGGGGTGACATCAACAGGTTGTGGTTCAGGCGCAGAATCATCAATATCAGCTAATCGTTCATACTCGTGTTGGGTTTTTATATCACTGGATAGCTGTTGTATCCCTGCGCGCGTTTGTTCGGTCTCTACTGCTATCTTTTCAAGCGTATCAAGCAGCGGCGCCTTCGTTGCTCGTTCTTTTTCAGGAATATCTCCGTATATCGCTGCTTCAATTAACTTTTTCACATCTTTGGTCGCACTTGTTATCGGAGTAAACAGTTGTTCACTTGACACAGAAAAGTCAGTTTGTATTTGTTGTCGTTGTTGAAGTTTCTCGCGAAGTCTGTCTCGAACCGTTATAAACTTTTTAATTGCTGCTAGCCGCTCTCGGGCTAATTTAGTTGTAAGCGATTCACCTACCATATATTGTTTGTGAACTGAGTTTTCAAATGTGAAACTATCACAATTAAAAGCTGAGTTATTAAATAAATGTACCATCAAGCTAACGTATCCATCTCCGACATGGTTAAACTGTACGACGCTATCCGCGAGTGTTTCAGAAATAACATCGCTGGGGGTTTCAGAATTGTAATATCTGAGAACGGCGATGAACGATTTTTGTTAATGACGCGGCAACAACAACAACTATGTGAAAATGGAGGCGTCGCGGTGATTACTTGCTACCACAACCAGATCATCCAGTACGCACATAACTGCATGCGAAAGCCCAAACTGCTGATTATTCTTTCAGGAGAAAATCCTATGTGACAAGTGTAACAACGTCAAGTGTTACAAAAAACGCTAAAAAAAATTACTGAAACTTATTTTTTATAATAACGCTCACGTGGTTAGGATACTGATTTTCCTCGTTTAACATTTTTCTAAGATCACTCAGTAACCATTTACTGTTTTTAGTGAGTATAAAAGAAAGATGAAAGTTGAAAAACTTGGTATCATTTATACTTTTTACTTTAATATACAGCATTGTTTTATTGAGCATGGCATGGATTGAAAATGTTTTATATAGCTTGGCATGAATCTCTAATATTTTATAGAACTTGGCATGAATCCCTAATGTTTGATAGTGCTTGACATGACTCCCCAATGTTGTATATAGCTTTGCATGAATACCTAATGTTTTATAGAGCTTGGCATGAATCCCTAATGTTTCATAGAGATTGGCATGAATGCCTAATGTTTCATAGAACTTGGAATAAATCCCTAATGTTTTATACAGCACGGCATGACTCCCTAATGTTTCATAGAGCTCGGCATGAATTCCTAATATTTTATAGAGCTTGGCATGAATCCCTAATGTTTTATAGAGCTTGGCATGAATCCCTAATATTTTAGAGAGCTTAGTATAAATCCCTCATGTTTTTAGAGCTTGGCATGAATTGTTAATGTTTTATAAAGCTTGGTATGATCCTTTAATGTTTTATAGAGCTTGGCATGTATCCCTAAAGTTTCATAGAGCTCGACATAAATTAAGCACTAACTTTTTTATAGAGCTTGGCCTTAATCCGTAATGTTTTTATAGAGCTTGAAAGGAATCCCTAATATTTATAAGAGCTTGGCATGAATTCTTAATCTTTTATAGAGCATGGCATGAAACCCTAATGTTTTATAGAGTATGTCATGAATCCCTAATGTTTTATAGAGCTTAGCATGAATCCCTAATGTTTTAGAGCTTGACATGAATCCATATTATTTGATAGTGTTTGGCATGAATTCCTAATATTTTATATAACTTGGTATGAATCCCTAATGTTTTATAGAGCATGTCATGATTCCATAATATTCTAATTGAGCTTGCATGAATCCCTAATGTTTCATAGAGCTTGGCATGATTCCCTAATGTTTTAGAGCTTGGCATGAATTCTTAATGTTTTATATAGCTTAGCATAAATTTCTAATGTTTTATATAGCTTGGCATGAATCCCTAATGTTTTATATCTTGGTATGAATCCTTAATGTTTTATAGAGCATGGCATGAATACCTATTGTTTAATAAAGCTTGGCATGAATCCCTATTATTTAGCAGCAGGAGGGCTGAACCCTACAAATTTATTCAGCCTTTATTTTGACAAAATAACAGCTATAAACTTGTGATCAATCCTAGGGTTTTATCTTGTTTCAGAGTTTTTGTCCTGGGTTGAAAGGTGACGATGAATTAGACGTATATTTTATATATTAAATGACAAATGCTGGAGAATCATATTATTCTAGATTAGCCAGAGAAAGATTGCCGCGATTAAAAAGTATATTCCCGTACGAGATAGACTTAAAGAAAAACTTCAACGACGACAAGATTCTTATGTTGATTTTGTAGCCAGTACAGAACAGTTATTTAGGCCGATAGCTACGGCCACTGAAAAGGCCGCTGAAAAGACAACTACGGCTACTGAAAAGGCTATATTTGGAGATACTACTGCTGTCGATGAAAAGAAAAAGGGAATCTATCCATTGTTGAAACAGATTACTGAAGTTCAGGCACAACCTCAAGTTGTTGAAGAAGATGAAGATGCCGTTGGTGAACCTCAAAGGAGTTTTCCTTCGCGGATAAACTTACCGATGAGGCTAAAAGTATAATCGGCCAAAATTTACAACTGTTAAAACCTAAATACTATCAATCATTTGGTTATTTTGCCGCTAAGAGTTATAATTCAAAAAGGGAATTTTTAAAAGATGAATATAAAGGAAAAAGAATGAGTCGCAATAAATGGCTTGATGGATTGTATAAAATGAAAATGGGGATTAGTCGTTTAAACAAAGAAGACTTAAGGTATGTGACCTATCGAGCTGGTGTTTCCGATTATGATATCCAACAACAAGAAGACCAACAAAGAAAAAGAGAAAAACAACAACGACAAAGGGAAGAACGACAAACGCAAATGTCAAACACCAACTCGAAAACAAAAAAAACAAGAAGAGACTCCACTATATTATCCTTCTGATATAGAAGAGGATATTGACGACACACAAGGTGCAACCGGAAGTGGTTTAACAGGAAGTGGTTTGACTATCTGTCCAGAGAATATCATCAACGATGTGTTCCGGTTAGAAGTTCTCATCGGAGGGAAACAAGCTGGAAATAATTCTCGTGAAATTATCAACGAGGCTACAAATATCTGTCAACGGTTATATCAAGGTGGTATCATAGACATTAATTTATATCGAGGTCTCATCGATGAGATCGTAGATGACTATTATAATGATTAATCACTAATGACTTTGTCATCGCGATTAGATAAATGGTCAGCATATAAGATGATAATACATGACCAAAGACGTCAACGTGTCAGAGTTATAAACTCAAGACTACCTGTATATAGAGTTTATTATGGAAATGGATTCGGCGATATTATCCGCGTACTTTTCACTAGAATTGCTCCCAAAGTGACGCCGCTCGTTAAACAACTTGGGATGGAGGCAATTGGAGTTATTCGTGATAAAGGTATCGGAGCAGTTGGTGATCTCGCCGGAACAGCCTTTTACGCGATCAAAGATAGAATAATGAGACTAATTCGTAGACCTCAACTGGTCCAACCTGTCAAATTACCAGTTACCGAGTTAATGACCGCGAATGTCGGTAAAGTGATTAATCAACTCGCGAAACAGAAATTAGTAGAGTTAAGTGGAGTGCCAGACGAACAACTACAAAGAAATATTATTTCAAGTATGATAGCGGGTAGTGGTCTTCTTTTTAGAAGGTAATCAACTATTATAAAATGTTTGAAGAGATAGCTAACCCTGCGTTTAATATCGGTGAAAGTGTAATGAGAGATACTTCTCTTCGTGATTATCAAATGTATTCGTATGATGCAAGGGTTCCAAATGAACGAGGTAGAATTGAACTTCAAGTTCAGGATACAAGTAAATACTTTCTCCCGTCGGAGGGGTATATTGAAGATGAAGGTCGGTTGTTAATAGCTGATGACAACCAAATACCCACAGTTAGGCCTTCTATGATGTTTCATAAGGATACCACTGATGATCCTGATCATAGAGTTGTGATTATGGGAAAGGTAAGAAATGCTGCGGGGAATGCAGAAGAAAACGCCGTTTTATCGTATAATGGAGAACATAATTTGGGATTCGCTGCTCGTAAGGCTATGTTAAATACCAAGGGAGTTTTCCTGTGCGATCCCTCTATCTCATAAATTTGGATTCTGCAGAGACGTTAAAAAAATCATATTTGGCGCAAAACATTCTATTGTACTTGAATGAAAAGAAAATGACAACGATCCAATATGGAGAGTTGCAGCGGCAGCCGCTGGTAAGGTAGAATTAATAAATCTATAGTTATGGATGCCTGCGATGACTTCTTCAGTTAATCACGAGCAACGACTAATGTGTTATATGGAAACGGGTGGTAAGTCACTATTGTACTGGCAAACGGTAACGACAAATAGCGCCAATGGTAACCCCGGCGCATTTTTCTTCCCAACACGGAATAGGTCCTCCGAAATATGTTTTCGTTGTACTTCAACGAGCTAATAGAGTAAATAGTCAAGAACAAAACCCAATTTGTATTTGACCCGTTCAGTGTTACACAGGTTTCACTACGAGTAAACGGTCATCAAGAACCATCCGTGGATATAATCATGAATTTTGAACACAATCAAGTTGCTCGTAGTATCATTGTTTGATGACCTTTCTAGGACGTGATCTAGATATTGACACAGGAATGTGAATATCTCAGCGAGCGTTTACAACGTTGTATCCGATCTACTACTTCTCGTTGAAACATATGGATTTGTATAGGCAGCCAGTCGTTGATATAGTTTTTCGTGCTCATGTCGGTGCTGGTGGATATAGAGCGGTAGCTGTTATTCTTAGTGACAAGGCAATGTTACTTGAGGGTCATGGTGGACGAATGAACTAGTTGACGCTCCAATAGAAAACATATAATGGAATCCAAAAACATGTTACAGTTAGATGGTATGTTGTCTAAATAAAATGTCACACTGTCACGTTAATGTCACTTTGACGTCTGGTCAAGCTAAGAAACTACAGTCGAAAAAGTCCGTTACGTGTGGAGCAAAGATAACTTTAAAACATGAACAGATAGCTAACGGAGGACCAAATAAACTATTCCTGACAAAAACGCAGCTTAATCATTTCAATAAAGCGTTAAAAGCAAAAACAGGAGTACAATTGGAGTTTTCACCATCCGCAATTTCTAACATAGTTAAATCGGATGGGATATTTCCTCTTCTCGCAGCGATTCCAGGAATACTTGGCGCTGCGGCGCCGGTGGTCGCTAAAGCAGTTGGAATAGGTGCACTTGGTGGACTCGGAAATTTCGGTGTGGGTTCTCTCTTAAAGAAAATTACGGGACATTGATACAAAAAAAAGAAAAGGTCTGAGACTCCCCGGAACATACCGCGAAAGACTTCCGAGAACTTACAGGATCTAGGGTTATCTCCGATGTCAAATTTTGATTTGATCACCACGGTAAAAAAAACTACCCGATAAAACATTTCAGAGGTGTTTTCATAAAAGATCAATTACCAAATCGTCCATCAATCCCAGAAAAAGGTATAATTAATCTTGATGATAACACTGGACCTGGAACTCATTGGGTAGCTTATGCGATACATCCTAAGTCAATTGTTTATTTTGATTCGTATGGACTAGCACCGACAAATGAATTTCTCAAATACATATCTGAGTTAAAACCTCCTGTTTGGTATTCAACGTTGCCTACGCAGAAATTAACGGATCCTCCAATATGCGGTAGAAAAACAATTAACGTGTTAACGGCGATTTCGAAGTCTCCCCAACCACCTCATAAAACCGTACATGAATATACCAGTGATAACTTTTTAAAGAGATCATAAAGCGTATAATGGTAGATATTTGGGGAAGATCACTATCACGTCCAGGAAAAGTTAAAGGTGCTTCTCTCGAATGAGATAGTTGTATTTCAAGATCGTCAGGGAAAATTAAAAATGAGTAATATTTCTTTTGATGATATTTTAGTTAGGCAACGTGGAAAAGCTGAAAATACCATCCCGGTGTTTACCGACCAGGGTCAACTGAAACCGGGTGTTTTGATTTCAACTACCTAGGGTAAGTTATTATTCCTCGATAATAATTATATATCATCGGTGAATTCACTTAAAACCCTCAACGACAAGTATGACGCCCACATAAATCAATTTCAGGGATTACAAAAGAGTATTACAGACGTTCAACTCCCCATTTTCAATTTCTTTGGGATTCCACCGGTGACCACGCCGAAGCTCGCAAATGTAAAAACAGTGATTGGTGAATTAGCAACTCTTCAATCCGCGTATGAAGACCACGTAAAACAATTCGGAAATTTTCGTAAAGACATCGTCAATATATTCTTTGGTGGTCCAATTGATAACATCGATGTAAAACTCCCAGATATAAAAACATCCATCGAATATATCAAGAAAACTCACGAGGCTATCAACTCCATAAAACAAAAATTCTTCATGATAAAGCAAATATTGTAAATTTGATATACACAATTCAACATGGATCATTTGCTTGGACGCCGCAGAATAACACGTTAGATATCACCGCAACAGTCAAAGGGATTTACAGACTGACATTGGTGTCGACGATCCAGTTTAATATTTCATTGACGAGTTGATCCGGAGTTAACAATACCATATCAACGATCATCGACAAGGATTCAACTGCACGATTCACGATAACCACTTTTGATTGAAATCAAGTTAGGGTATCTGTAACATGGTACGTATAATTTGTAGCGGATTTAAGTAAACAGCTTAATTGAAATCTTCTTTTTTAATAATGGAAACAACTCAACAGTACCAATATGAGCAGGTAATACAACTACAGGCTAAGCTCAAGTCGTTATCAGAGGAATATCAAATAAAAAAAAGTATCGACGAAGAATCACCGCCGTTGACGTTATCGTGTACTCAATTTCAGGTGTAATCACCGGGTCGGGTATAATACTCTCTTTGGTGATAATGGTTGCTCCAGTAGTTATTCCAATTTGTATAGCCGCGGTGACAAGTATCGCGGGGACAATTTCCATAATAACAAAAAAATATCATCGTGTAGTCCACGTAAACTACTAGACTACATTATTAAGTTCCATACGGTGTCAACCTCGTACTCGCAATTATCCGCGTTGATCTCATCGTCGCTCGAAGACACAACAATACCCGATAGTGAGTTTTCCGCGATCGTACATATTTATGACTCCGCAATGTCAAAATTAGAAAAACACGTAGAGGATAATGGAATCAATGTCGCAGATATCACAGCAGGAATTACTACAACGAATAGCGGAGAATACCGCTCCGGTGAAAACAACGTTGATATCAACCACGTCAAAACAACTAGAGTTTAGTATCGAATTTTCAACTCCGATCTCAGTAAAAAAAATAGCATTAACTCAACTTGTTTTTTACCACAGTTGGCCCAATATCCGATCGGAGTCTTTCGTGGGTAAATTACCCAATAACAGCTTTGTGTTCGCGGATAAGAATACTCCTGACGGAAAACCCGATTGGCAGAGAGTAAATATTCTGAGTGGTAGTTACCTGATCGAGGATATCAACGATGAAATTCAACGCAGAGTAAAATCAATTACCGGGACAGAGTCTAACATTGAGATAACCGTTCACACGCCATCGTTATCAGCCACCATCAATATAAATTCACCTGAATATATATATATATATATATATATATATATATATATATATATATATATATATATATATATATATAAGTTCAATCAGAATCATACTAGGATGGCCCAAAAATCACCGTACGAAAAGAACTAGCTGAAATCACCCCTCCGTCACAAGAAAAACAACCAGCGAAAGGGAAACTTCCCGAACCACAACGATCTTATTTTGATTCTTTTAGATTCATAGAAGATCCTGAATTTGACGATCTCTTTAGATTTTTCACTCATTCTTATCTTACCGATTATCCTGATATCACTGATTATCATGATAAAACTATTGCACGTAAAATACTCTATTCAAAATTTTTATATCTATGGAGAGAACATTTAAAACCAACAGACCCCAAGTAAAAATTTACAGTGTCTGTGTTTCTTTTCGATGATTTAGAAAAACCCTTGCGTGATCCTATAACAAGGAAAGTTTCTCAAATTATCTGGGATATGGAAACTCTCAGTGCTTATTTTGATAAAATTACAAACGATTACAAAAAACAGTTAGAACAATTACGGAAATATTTTGAGGAATATCTCCTTGATATAACAGCTTCACGTGATAAAATCATTAAACATACTGAATATTATATTATCTTTTGTATGATATGAAAACACTCAACATGAAATTTGTTGAGGCTGTAAAATATGACATCAGTGATGCTACACAATGATTCATGACCGCGTATTCGTAAACAGAGAATACAATACTTGACTATAAATTTTAAAATTTCCCGAGTTAAAAAAAAAATCTTTCGTTGATCTCATCGATGAATATGTCCGGAGGATACACACCGCTTGGACAAAACTATTCGAGGATGATATATCTCCCGTCGCAGAATATTTCGATAAATAATTGCAGTGCAAGAAAATTACAAAATGATTATCTCCGATACAACAACGCCGCCGACGGAACAGGTAGACGCGTATCACCCAGCAACATCGATATAACATCAGTTATCGCGATAAATTTGATACGCGATATCGTCGACAGAAGTTATCACGTGAATACAACCTTGTCAAATAGGGCGGCACAATGTTATATCCTGTATACGTTTTCACCGTAAGTCTCTCCTGGAAGTTTAATTGTACAAAACCCGATTAACCCTGTGCATTTAACATGTAATAATTCTTGGATATCGAGAATGAATTTTAAACTAGTTCATCAAAATTCTAACTTGATTGATTTACAGGATGAAGAATTACAAATTACAAATTACAAACGGTTTCAATTTCAAATTTAGAAAATTATGTCATGTATAATAATGTATCAACACGCACAAGTATTTGTTTATGACAAGGATAAACTCGAAGATGCTATTAGAAGATCATTCAAGGAAACAATCATAGGTAACTTCTAGTTTTACGTAGACAAATTTGGCAATGAGAATTTTCTGCTGACGTATCATCAGATAAAACAACTTCAACGTGATCCTATAACGATGATTAGCTCTAATCGCGATCAGATAATTAACTATGTTTCACTCGTGTATGACCTTGGAGCGTCTTAAGGAAATATTGAATGTGGAAAATCATGACGAGTTTAAATAAAATTTCATGATATCATTAAGATTTGTCCATGACAGAAAAAAATTATTATGAAAACGTCCAGCAAATTTTACATGTGCATGTGATTTCCGAGTAACATTTCAGAGTATAATTTTTTTGGCAAAAATTTATCCGTGATGTATATTAGAGAACCAACTTATCTTACCGCCGACGACGAAAAAAAATATTATCGTTGAGAGGTGTCAAACGCCCCTTTGAAGTGTCCCGCGAGTACAAGATTGGACTATCACAGTTATATAAAATATGGTCAATGGAGCAGCTGTCAGCTACAACGGGAGGTTTCGCCGAAGAATATCGCGCTGCAATACAACAACAGCGTATAAAAGAACGAGAACTCCGAGAGGAAAATTCTAGTTTACAAGAAAAGATCGCGAAGTTAAATACAAGGCGGAGTGAACTCCGGGCCACCGTGGAAGATATCACGACCAAATACAACGAGGAAAAACCGCTATGAGATCATCACAAGAAAAATACCAACACGAACTTGCCGAGCTAAAAAAAAAAACAACAGAGGAGTTGTACATGGCTAGAATTGGAAAGCAGAAAGAATAGTGTGAACGGTTAATAAAACATTACAATCAAATCAACACGTATAACAAAACCCTCTGCGCGAAGACAAAAAAATGTGCGATGACGCAGAATTAAATAAAATGTTCCGCGAGGATAAATTTGATGATCCTCCATTCATGGATATACCACTCAAACGTGTTCAGAGGAATTTTCTTAAGTGAAATCATTCACAAATACTTCTTTTCGAATTCTTTCGCGTTGGATTCTGTTAGATATTCCTCGTTGAATGTCTCTCCAACCGCACTAAGAATCTTTTTTAACATCGCTGATACCGCAACGAATTCTTCTTCGGGGAAATTATCTTGGTGCTTATTTTCATAAATGATACGATTTCGTTTCCGGCAGAGAATTTTCATTACACAATATTCTGACTTGTACGTGGGGAAACTTAGCCGTCGCGCTGAAGTTACCTTTGAGTATTCAACATCGATGTAATCACTCGTAAATATTGTACTATCGTGGTATTATTGTATACCATTGAGTTAGGTTTTCAATTCGGCGATATTTTCATTGTTCGTTATATAATATAATAATTGTTTCTTTAATATAAAATCCTTTGGATTTTCATATTTACATGAACTTTTTTTCTGCCTCCGATTAAAGAAATATTCACCAACGTCGGAGTCGTATTTGTCATCGGCGGGAAAATAATCGTAAAATTCCTCGTCTTCGGTTTCATCGTTGTAAATTCCAGCTGCAGGATTCCAATCCTCGTCGTACAAACTTCCACTGCGTTCTTCTTCGATTTCATATTGAGGAGTTATATACAAAATGTATTGAGGGTGTTCGGCGATCATCGACGTGATTTTATCGTTCATTATATAATACATACAAATATTTTTTTGTCTAAATTATATATTTAGCGTTTTAAAAAATTCACGCGAAGGCAAGTTAAACTCTACAATTAAATCTTTTTGAATACAACGTCAAAATTATATTAATATATCACCAGAGTTAATATCAAAATATTTACTCGCGAAAGAAATTTATGGAAACTCTTGGATTAAACTATCCATGAACGCTGTTACTGGCCTTGGTTTATAATTTCTTTTTTATCGGGAACTCGCATTAAGACAATTTTCACGTTGAGTAACTATTCTCAAATTTTCTATACGGTTGTTGAATTTATTTCTGTTTACATGGTCGATGACTAATCCATCACCGATTACACCCGTAAAACATTCAGCGATAAATCGGTGAGCAAGATAACAATATGGGATATATTTTAATTTCTGTTAGAAATAACGGGCAAACTTTTCGTTGCCCGTTATTTCTAACAGAAATTAAAATATATCCCATATTGTTATTCCGGCTAAGTGGGAGTTTTCTCTGACGATGTCGGATGGTTCCATCTCGTGACTCTTCGTAGTTAACGTGAATCGAATGAACGACTTATTCGTTGCGAATCATTGATTTTATACAGCATTTTATTTGTCTAAATTGGTTTGTTTGAATATCAAGTGTTTTTCTATCGACGTAGTCATGAGGAGACCATATACTTTTAGTACGTTGGGAAACGTGGGTAGTTTTATCATAATATCGTTTAAGTTCTCTGTAGTTTTTACCTCCGCAACTAGCGCATAATTCGGACTTTCCTCGTACTCCGATACTACAACGGATACAAGGTTTCGGGCCAGGGCTTCTTCGTCGTATACTTTGCATGTGATTAGAACAAAACTCTTTTCCGCAAAATTTACCACACCGGTTAGTTGAGCCAATGGGCAGCCAATTACAGTTGTGCATGATATATAAATAAATATTTTATTTAAATATTTGGCTTTATTATATATTATGGAAATTTTCTCCTATTCCGAAATTGAAACAAACACCCGTCATAGAGCAATTTTTGGCTTAGACGATAACAGAAAATTCCCTGCATGGTATCAGCGATTAAAAATAGCATTCGACGTTCCAAATATGAATTTAGAAACAATGGCGCCGGATATGTATTTTCGACGTTTCCAGTTCCTCGTTTCGATTACACGGTGAATGATTCTCTTTAAGGGATATATTATCGAGGATAAATTTTAAAAATACCAAGTATGTAATCCATGTAGAATACAACAAAACTTATGAATGAATTGAAAAAAACGCCGATGGACGAACTTGGCGAGTATATAATCATCGTGAACGCGTGCTAGATTCGACGAGAAAACCAGTCATCGTCATAGATAAAACCAGACCGAGTACGTTAATTGGGATCGATAACAGATACTACCATCGTGCATATCCTGTGACGGCGTTGACTTATGGATTTTATCCGATAAATTTTCCTGATGTGAAAAAACTTCGTCGGATGAAAGTTTCATCGTTGTTAAACTGTGTTGCCTAACGAGTTGTAGAACATTTTCAAAATGACCAACGAGGAAATGGTTTAACAGAATTGAGAAAATAAAAAATAACTGCATCGGCTGAATCCGTTAAACAAACAGGAGCATCGATAAACGATGTTGCTGAGTTAGAAAAGAAATTAAGATTTCAGATTACAGTGGAAACATTTACCGGAGAGGTTTAATATGAATCAAAATATAAAAAACGGAGCTCCGATTAAATCATCGATCATAACTCTTATGCATGGAGCAGTTCAGAGCGAATGTTTCCTGTATCACGAACGGTAAAATACTATCACGGGGATACTTTTGACGACATCTACGAGATAAATAAAACAGATCCTGTTTCAGTATGGTTGTTTAAGAGTGAAGAATGAGGAAATGATCAGTTTGTCAGGACAAACGGAGATTAATATCAAACAGAAGAACTTCAAACGTGGATGAATAATCTTGCGTTGAAATACACCGACAACCCCGATGAAATTACCCTAAATTGTTTTACAATACCATCTGTCGCAGCTCATTTTGCCAGAAAGAAAAACTCTTGGAAGCCAATCCGCGCTGATATTCTAAAAGATGTTAAAGCTAGTTGCGTAGAATCTGCTCATGGTGGATTATGGAACACGAAATACGATTTGCACAGATATGCGCAGATGTTGTATCGTGTTACCCCGCGGGTTTTCTCGGATATGGCGAATGCAATGAATATTTTATACGGTTTGGTTATCCGACACACGAGTTAACGAGAGTAGCGATAAATGGAGAATTACCTGACTTCGACTTGACAGGATTTGCCAGGGTGAAATCGCTTAAATTCGCAGATGGTCTTCATCCGATAGTTTATCTCTGGATAGGAAAACATCTTTGGGTGAAAAAATGGGCTCCGATAGCATTATTAAGGTTTCTATTAGATAAAGGAATGTTAACGTCATTATAACGTTTCCCCCGCGATAATTTCGTATCTGACGCAGAAAGATATTTGGTTACCAACCCCTGAAAAACACTATGACTAGGACATGAATAGATATCTAGAAAACCATGCGAAAAATCTCGGAAGAATACTAATCGGTAAGTTCACTCAAGGTGGAGCAGATAACCATGAAAGGAATGTACCAGATTAGTACATGATGACGCTGAACTAGAGTTTATCATCGCGGATACAACCACGATAGAAGTATTTAAGTCAAGATCAACAGCTTATTTATCAAACAAAGAAAAACTCGGAACTATCGCTGAATACTTCGAAGGAAAATCACCACAATTTACTCATTTAAGATCTTCGATGCTCTGTTATGTTTTGATGAATATACTCTCGATGTTAAATAAAGTCTCTGATATCTCGGTTAGAGTGGCAACGGATTCATTTTATTTCGATGTAAAACACCGGAAACTCGTTGAAAAATGTACTAACATTGAGGAGCATTGGGAAACATGGAGAATAGGAAAAGAAAAACTACACGATTACAACAAACAACTCGATGAACCCATCGAAGATAATTACCGCTGGGTAACGATATGGAACTATCATCGTATCTTTTTATGTACGATCCGATAACCCGGCATTAAACGGTTTATCTGAACGGTCCAGGAGGATGTGGAAAGACAACACGAGTGATCGATTTATTTGGAAAAACCGCTGATATGATCGTGCTTAGTCCTACTCATCGCCTTGCACGTGAGATGAAATCCCTGGGAGTTAACGCTTGTACGTATCATAGTTTCATTCGATGGAGTTCAACTGAGTAGTCTCCTGATAGAATGGGAACAAAATATATTCCACGGATAATTATATGGGATGAAATCGATACAGTACCGTTAGAGCTATTAAAAACATTTCTTACGTGGCAACTAAAGAAAAACACCACTATGATAGCGTGTGGTGATCATGGTCAGCCACCGCCATTTATCGGAGAGTCTCCTCATTGTTGGCTAAAAAATAATGTTGATCACTACGAAGAAATAAATACAGACGAAAAGTTAACCGCGTTAAAAACTGCGCTAAGACTACAACCAGATCATGTACAATGTAAAATAGCACGTAGGGTGATCATTGAAACTCCCATTGACGAGTTCTGGGACACATGTAAACCGACCGATATTGTCGTCGCTAGCAGAAAAAAATAAGAGATATACTTCAGATAGAACTATTTAACACCCACAAAGAAAAATTCCCGATGTGTCAGGTTCCGCTATGTTATAGGCCAAAGGATACACGACGACAAAACATTGAAATTGATATTCCGGGGAGATCAGCGCGACTAGAACTAGTGCTGAATGATATTGTACTAGTTGATAGCACTTTAGTTGTAGACGCACTGCACGCTGATAAGTCTTTGTGGGTGTTAGGATACGCGATGACGATACACTCTTTACAAGGACTGACAATTACAGATACTACTATGTGGATCGTAGATGATTTCATCGAGTGGTCAAATTAATTTATCTCGCTGTGTCACGAGTACGAAAAATAGATCAACTTCGGAGAATTGCTATTAGCTGAGTCCACGCGGCGGTAATTGTGTATCATCTGGGATTACCTGTAATTGTTCATGAGTAAAACCACGATGCGGAGCGGTTGGGTCTAATCTATATATCGTTGGTCTATTCTTAGATGTTACCGTGGTACATATTTTATGTGCAGTGATGCTCCATATCGAATCAGTTGACTTTCTTCTACCACCTTCATGTTCGCCAGGTTCATATAAATATCTCACTGACATTATTAGGAAGGACCCGAGATTGGAAATATGTGATTGCTGTTTTTATATATTTTTTTGTTATCGTGATAGACGGTTTCATGTTTAGCGTCCGAGTAATTTCATCAAGTACTGCAGCTACATCTGGTAATTGTTTAACCCATTCACAAAATCCTTTATCTGCGAGAGTTCTGTTAAAGCGCTCAGCAATTGCCTGATCGTGATGGATTGCAGTGTGTCCTCATTGTATCGTAGTATTGTGTTGTTTCATCGTTGAAGATACTTCACCATGAAATTCCATGCCAGGACCAACCTAAATGAGATTTGGCCATCACAGAGGACCTCGACGATAAATTCTTTTGAACGTGGAGGCAACTTCAGAAAAAAAATCTTTGTTGATAGCGGTTCTGCTTCCTTGTATCTACTTGCAACGTCAACTACCGTCAACGCGTATTTGTAAACATGTTTCCTGACGGTGTCATGCGGCAGAAATAATATATCGGCATGATGAACTTCATTTGGGGTATTAACATCAAACGATGCATATTGAATTTTTGCAGGACATGGTAGATAAATTTGCCATATAGCCTGCTTGGATAGCCAATCCACCGTTGTTGCACTTGTAACTTTAGCAGCATTGGCGAGTTTATCAATCGCAGATTTACCTCTGTGGTATCCAGTTGGAGAATAATAAATTGATTCCATATTAAATACCGAAACCCATCATTAATTTACTCTTCATGGTGGCCTTTATTATCCAGGATGCTAATTTTTCTCTGAAGAATTTATCGAGGATAGAATTCAGCGCATAAATCAGTTTTATATCCGTGAGATGATGTTGTTCGAGATCACCACTTCGATATGCGATATCATGAACATGACAGGCCTCATCGATCGTGTTTATAGGATATTCACCCGAACGAGGATGATCTTGGTCATCAAGTCCTATATCTAATCGAGTTCCCGGTCCACAATAACTATATCATGGAAGGTGTTTTTCTCCTGGAGACTTTGCTCATGGAGTTCCTGGGAGTTTTGTTAACTTGGCCACGATGTTTTTATTATAACAAACCTGAATTTTGTTATACCACACTGCGCACACTTGCCAGTGATAGCTTCTCTGTTATTTGTTGTCATGATAGGAGTTAGACCAATTGTTTGTGTATGATGTTTACATTTTACACAATATAAATTCATAATACTAGTTAGTTATATGTAATGGAAACTACCAATTTCTCAGCATTAAAAAACCGAGCACCTATCAAACTTAGCCCATTGCTACCCCTAACTCTCTCAGGATGATCATTAGGGAATAACCGATTAGCATTTTTCTACCGATTTCCGATTCCGGATTTTGGGCATGAAATTTTTCCGATTCCGGATACGATTCAATTAATCGGAAATGCTAAATCCGTATTTTTTTTCTAAAAAATTTCATCTTCCGTTTCCGGGTTTCTGGTATCTAGTTTTGCTGTGTCTAGCATGTTACTTAGTGCTTTACCATATCCGGCTTCATTTCCGGTTTTCACCCGTCCGATCAAATAGATTGTCTCACAGCGTGGATGTCTTGACGATATTGAACTTTTCTGACTTCTTGTTTAACTTTATTAACGCACTATCGAATGACACGCAGTGTTAGACATGGTGCTATAGAAATTCAACTTTATTATTTTTATTATCCGAATCGGTAGCAGCAGAGAGGGTGAATCAGACAACCTTTACAGGCGTCGATTCGGTAATCTAAGGCTTCTTCGTAAATCGTAAAAAAAAGGCGTCGATTCGATACATTGAGGCCTCCTCGATGAATTCGTCAATGACGCCATTGTCGTTGTCATTCACCCTCTCTGCTGCTACAGGTTAACCAAATATTTGATCGAGTCCGATACGATATCGTGTCCGAGGATTATGTAAATTTATTGTTATAAATCCATGCGGGGTCGACTGAGCGTTACTAAAGAAATTTTTAAATTGATTGAAGTCCATATCAGAGCACCATGTCTGCCAAATATTTCGTAGCGTATGTGTATCAACGCCGTTGAATACAGCAAGAATATTACAGTTATCTCTGATCACTTTTGGAATCTGAGTGTAGCGTTGAGTGACATATATCACATCAGTGTTTTTGTGCCTGCCTCGGGAAAATATTCTAGCTGGTTTTTTTTGTTTATCTAACATGACATCATCGTATACAACTAAATTGTTGATACTTCCATTGAGGTCTTCTACTGATGGTGCCTCGTCAATATCGGTTATAAATTCAATAATACACTCGCCAGCAATCTCTGAAGCGTTTTCATTAAAATCTTTTAGCACTTCATAGCATCGTTGATCATCTACGCTAGGAGCAACTAAATACAATTTATCCCACTTCATCCATCTCATTATTAAATTGAGCAACAATTGCGTCTTGCCGGATCCAGATGGCCCGATTATAATTGCGCGGATAGAGTTTGGTAGCGCTGCATGATGCTTAACTGCTTCTCTTGTTTTAGTCGCTGAAAAATCAATTATATCCATATCTCTATACATAAATTATGGATCTATATTGTGTGAAGTGTAAAACGCGTACTAGCACAAATGATGTGACGACGATTACAACTAAAAATAACAGATCTGCACTTACTGGTAGATGTGCAACATGTGGTACAAAAAAATTTAGATTTATTTCTATGAAATCCGGAAATGTTTTAAAAAAAAACGAGGAGGTGATATCGCAGCCAAATTGGCAAAGCTCCCTGGAACCCCATGGGCAAAGTACCCCGGAGAAAAGCACCTTCCAGGATATAGCTACTGTGGCCCCGGAACACGATTAGATATCAGACTTGATGATCAAAATCTGCCCCGACCCGGCGAGTATCCGATAAACGCTATTGATAAGGCGTGTCATGCTCATGATGTTGCATATAAAAGCAGCAATCTGCAAAATAGACATCTCGCGGATGTGAAATTAATTCATGCGTTAAATGCTATTCCTGATAAATCTTTGAAAGAAAAATTGGCTTCGTGGTTGGTAAAATCAGCGATGAAAGGTAAATTGATGTTAGGTGCTGGTAATTAATAACAACATGGAATCTATTTACTTTTCTCCAAAAGGATACTGGAGGGGTAGCGCTGCAATCAATAAACTCGCTAGCGCTGCAAAAGTGAAAAAAACCACTGCGGCTCATTGGTTATCCAAACAGGTGATATGGCAAATTTATCTACCACCGCCTAAACAGATTAATTACTCGCATTTTGATGTGACTGTCCCTAATGAAGTTCATCAGGCTGATATATTATTTTTACCTCATGACAAAGGTTACAAATATGCGTTAACTGTAGTTGATATTGCGAGTCGATACAAACAAGCAGAACCGTTAAAAACAAAATCATCAACTGAAGTAGCTTCTGCATTTGAAAGGATTTATCCACGAGGTCCTCTGCACTGGCCAAATCTGTTACAGGTTGATCCTTGCAAGGAATTTCAAGGTGTGGTTGCATCTACAATGAAACATCACAATGTCACCATCAGACGGGGGCATACTGCGTTACATCGCGATCAGGCAATTGTTGAACGGTTTAATCGGACTCTTGCTGAGCGGTTATTTGGATATCAATACGCAAAAGAATTCATTCAAGAAAAGCGATCCCGTGAATGGGTCAAAAGATTACCAGCTGTGATTATCGCACTGAATAACGAGATTACTAGAACAATCAACATGAAACCTATCAACGCGATTAAGAAAGCGTCTATACCAAAAATGGAAATCCAAGGAATTTCACAAAAAGATTTCAAAGAACCAATTCTTGGTAGTAATGTCACTGTTAGGTATTTATACGAACCAGGAGAGCTTGAGGGTGGTAAAAAAAGAGCTACCGATCCTATTTGGAGCGTCACTACGCATAAGATATCCGGTATAACACGATCTACTGGTAGACCTCCAATCTATAAACTGGATTCAACTGCTCCTCAGCGAGGATTTACTCGACAACAACTACAGGTAATTCCCGAGGATACTCAATTACCACCGCGTGGTCTTAACTAGCACCCCCTTCGTCTGTTGCACTCAAGACAAGTCAGCATAACGTTATCTCTGCCAACGCATTATACAATTGCAACTCGCGCAGTGATTATTCTGTTGTTGCTTCAGCGTAATTATTAATTCAGCATCATTGTCAAATTCTCGTTGTTTTTTTTTTGTCTTGTTGTTTGTAACCGGAGAGTTTTTTATCAATAATTTTAACATCAACGATGCTAGCATCATCCATTGTAGTGCCAATATCATCCGGGACAACTCTTCGAAGTTGATTTATTCTTCGTACTCTGGATACTGCAAGATAGACTAAATTCGACCATTCGATGTGATTATCCACCATCCAAACAATTGTATCTGATATAGTCAATCCCTGTGAAGAGTGTATTGTCGCTGCGTAACCTAACGTCCATGGGGATTTATCAGCACGCAATGCATCTTCGACGACGCTGATATCAACCAGCACAATAACATTTAACACGAGAATCTGCTTTTCACTCTTCCCTGGAATATCAACTTCAATATTCTGCTTTCGTGTATCCGAAGGCCTATAACACAACGGTACTGGAAGTGTTGCAAATTTTTTTTTATGCGTTTCAAATAACTTCATCTGAAGTGTGTCTCTGACTATTTTTCTACTTGCTACTATCAAATCATTTGGTCTCCACGTTTCCCAAAAATTATTCATGGGAGTTTCTGAAATTATTTCACGCGCTATTTCACATTGGATTTTATCCGGTTGTAATCTAATTAGCGCTTTGAATTCTCGTAATTGTTCATCAAGTGATCTATGGTCGGTATTAATTTCTTCATAATATTCTACAAAACCCTTTAGCCATTCATGTGGGGATGCACCGATAAATGGTGGTGGTTGGCCGTGATCACCGCACATGACGACCTTTGTGTTTTTGTTTAACAACCACTCGAGAAATGTTTGTAATACATCTAATGACACTGTGCATATTTAATCCCAAATTATGATTTCAGGAATGAATTTATCACCCATTCGATCAGGAGTCCATTTGTCACCCTTCCATCGAAAAAAACTGTGATAGGTACGGGCATTTACCCCTCGTTGTTTCATCTCACTGGCGAGTCTGTGAGTTGGTGTTAACACAATCATGGTTGACCGACGATATAATTCAATTGCACGAGTTGTCTTTCCTGACCCACCACAACCGTTTAAATAAACTGTCTTGTATCTACATATTGGATCAGATACCGGTGGTGCATTAGAAAATTCTGATTGAATCTCATCACACTTTAAGTACCTTTCATCCATGGTAATATCTGCCGATTCACAATACTCATGTAGCGTTTCGTTTTTAAATCTCCAACATCCCCAATTTGCCTCCGGATCTGTGAATTTAGCTACATCTGATTTGTATTTATTGTGTATATACATAGAATCAGTGGCTACTCTAACTGCGGTATTAGGAAATCTATTTATCATCGAAAATAAATTGATAGAAGCATAAGCTAGCATAGAACTTCTCAAATGCGTATATTGTTTAATATATCCATCACAATAGGTAACAATTGTACCTAATCGTCTTCCATCGGATAGAAAAGCATCCTTACGGGTTACAAGTTTTCCCTGTTTCGTTAAATCCGTTACAATAAAATCGTATTCAGCGATGTCTATGATCAACCGCGAAGAATATTTTGCATTGTCGTATCTTCCACCTTGGGTAAATTTACCGATTATTCTTCGTCCAAAATCTTTTGCTTGTTCTTTTTTAATTTCAAATAACTTCTTAGACCAATTCATGATTTGTTCTTCATTGAAATCTGGAAACTGTTTTCGCTGTTCGCTAATTATACGATCTAGATCGGGTTGTGGTAGCCAAACTTCTTTCTGAGCTCGATAGCATATAATAGCTTCGGAAACAATCAACGATATTAGCATACCACAATCAATTATATATCGTAGTAACACTATTGGCATCCAGGCCTTTTCAGATATATGTCTACCAAGCCAAACATAACTACACGGATGTAACCCTGTAGCGAGTTCAAACGATATCACACGAGCGAATCCGGTTAAATCAAAATCAGGTAATGGCCCATTAATCGCAACACGAGTCATTTCATGTGTGGGGTGTCCAAATCGTTTAAAATAGTTACTACATTCTCCATACCCGAGAAAACTTCCAGGATAACACGCGGATATATCAATTGAAATCATACCGCCACGATGGTATTTCGTATTCCACAGCCCTCCGTGACTAAATTCAACGCAACTCAATTTAACGTCCTCGAGAAAATCACTTTGTGTTGGACGCCTTGAGTTTTTTTCTCTTGCGAAGTGAGCTACCACTGATGGAATTGTGAAGCTATCCGTTAATAGTTTTTCATGGGAACTCTCCGGTGAAAAATCACTAGCGATTTTTCTCATTCTGTTATCTAATTCTTCAACGCGATATAATTCACCATTTGGTCTTACAAATTGATCAAATCCTATTTCGGGATCTTCATCACTTCTAAGTAACCACACTGACACAGGATCATCCTTACACAGCGTGTGAATAGTATCGAATAATTTCTCATTATAAAAAACATCCCCGACGAACTCCTTAGGGATATATCTCACGGTTCTATCTCGTGGAAATATTGTTACTGCAGGTGTCCACGCGTGTTTGTTATGATCAATAATTTGTATTGGTGCTCCTTGTGATTGATATTTCGGTTCGTATAATACTTCTCCGGTTATTGTCGTTACTGATATTGGGAATCTTAATGATGTTTCTAATTTAGCTATATCAGAAATCTTTGCACCGTGCTGTTTCACTGTCAGTTCCAATTCGGTTATTTTCCTACGTCGCAGATCAGTTAGTTTATTTCCTCGGGATGCATTTGTGAAGTGTTCCATTACCCGTGTTGCTACACAATTCAGTGAATTAGAATATTTCATAGGAGCTAGTTTTGCAATATCGGGTTTATCATTTAACGGATATATCCCATAAACAATGGCTGTAACAAGATAAGATCTCTCGTAGTATGGTTTGTCAATTCCAGTTAGAATTCCTGGTTTGGAATCTCTACTCACAATGACAGTTTTTTTATCCTTGAGGATTGGTTCAAATTTATCCCTGATAATCCATTTGCCTTCGACTTCGATAATGAATTTTATTACCCTTGAATTTCCAGCTCCTTGGCGGGCCAAGGTGTGAAATTATCTCAGCTGCTCTTTCATCGTTCATAGTAGCATCGATGTTGGGTACATTGACATCTTTATAAATAATTCGAAATGTCGACCAACAGTATGCTGCACCGTCTCGGTAGAATTCATTAAAACACTCCCTGATTTTACTTAGTATAGTTCTATCACCGATTAGACGTTTTGGTGTATCAGAGACTCTATCGAGATTGAATTTAGCATTTTTCCAGGGCTTAATTTTCGATAATCTCTTGAACTCCTTATCGAGATTGAATTTAGTATTTTTCCAGGGCTTAATTTTCGATAATCTCTTGAACTCTTTATCGAAATTGAATTTAGCATTTTTCCAGGGCTTAATTTTCGATAATCTTTGGAATTCTTTCATGGTATAATCAATGAATTTAGGATTTTTCCAAGGCTTAATTTTCGATAATCTCTTGAACTCCTTCATATTATAATTAAAACAAGTATTTAAATAGAAAAATATAGTATAATGAATCACTGCAAGTGGCTAATGATTGGATCAACAACCCCGTGTAACAAATCATGCAGAAGCGAATTCTGTGGGTATCATTTACAAAGCGTTCGCAACGGTTATTTCGGTCCTCTCCCATGCCTCCAATGTGGGGCTGGGGTAAGGGGAAAATCGCAGTTGTGTCTTGCTTGTGGGGGTAAACGATACAGGGAACTAAAACGCTATTATGACAAACGAATAAAAAATACCGTCATTGACCCTAACGTCCTTGATAAAATCAAGGACAAAATCATAAAAGAACCCTCAAGATTATATCAAGAGATTTATAATTAAAGCAGATATAAATTAGATAAGTAGTATTATTATACAAATGAGCCAAGATTTTAGACCCCATCCAGTGCTTGTTAATTACGAAGCCTCCAGTGATGGTGTTGTTAGAAATTGCAGACTAAAAAGGCCTGTTGGATGGGTAAATAATATGGGATACTTGATGTTTACAGCCGGGGGGAAGAAGTATCTCTGTCGCAGAGCCATCTATGAAGCATTTTACGGATTAATTAAAGATGGCTTTGTGATTGATCACATAAATGGCGTGAAGACTGATAATTGTCTTGAGAATCTTCAATCCATCTTCGATAACCTTTTAAAAAGCAACGCTGGTAGGCACTCAAAACACCATAGGGGGGTCAAATCGTTTGATTTAGAAACCAAAGAGGAGAAAATACTTCAATAAATAAATAAAGCTAGTAGATACTTTGACATTTGTAGGTGTTCAATACGATTTGTTGCAGAAGATATAATTAAAACTGCTCTGTCTAAAAAAAATGGTCATAAAATAAAATTCGTATACACCTGAAACTATTCAAGGGAGATAAATCCTTTATGGATAAATCCGCCGCAATTCACACTCTACATACTAAGTTCCCTTGTATTATGACGTCAACGGAATTTGTCGTCTGCTATTACCTGTATACCTTGACTAGGCGCGCCGCACACGTCACTGTAATGAAGTATAACATAGTTTCGGTAGAATTTTATTTTTTAACAATTTCTAAAACGTTTTATTGTCGCTTGGCTAAAACCGCATCATTTAAACAGTTGTATTTATTTAGACCATCTATTAATACACTTTCAGTACAGACCGTTATTTATAATCCAGCGCAATACCTATGCGCTCAGCCGGAACAGTGTTTCCCATTCATTGAAGTAGGTATCGCGATAAACCATCTTTAGGACTGGTACAGACCTTTTTCACGCGTTCAATTAAATGGGCTTGGTTAAAATTCCTCTGTATACAGCTCTTTGTGATTTAATCGATAATGCATTTTGTCTAGAGAATTAGAACAGGGAAATATACGCTGTTATTTAACAACTGTATTATTGTTTTATTTAAAATATTTCTCATTTAAATGTTGCAGCATTAATAAGTAATTCAAGGAAATATACCACCCTTAATTAAGTATATATAAATTGTTTCCCACCCTGTATGATCAGTCACTGACGCAGGCATGCGTGACTGATATTTACATTATATTTTAAACAACACAGTTAAATTATTATTCGTTTTGTGTGTGCTTAGTATTTTATTTCCTAAATACGATGGATACAGTAAAATTGTCTATTTTAAAAATCTCTTATTGTTAAGTATAATCAGAAGATATATATATATTAAAAAATCTCTATTTTGTATGACGGTTCAGTAGTCTAAACGGTAGCGTGTTTGTCTTGTAAACACAGATCTATCAACTACTACGTGTTCGGTCCTCATAGCAGATACATTATTTGATGGCGAAACGGAAGATGTTTTTCTATTAATTGGGGGGAGGGGCGGACCCCCTCAGCCAAACCAACATTGTAACTCATGCTATCGCATTCTCGGTAGCGTGGGTTGGTGTTTTTTCCAACTCATGCAACCATGAATTTGATTTCATGGGTTGCCATGTTGGTTTGGTTTACCACGCCCACGCCACAATAACATTCAATCAAACATATACCTTCTGAGAGATCTAATTCAGTGTTTGCTGAGTTAGACCCCTCGCCGGGGATTATGTGTTTGTCAAAGTAATTGGGTGTAAAATAAATGGTATAAATTGATGCTCTACATTCACATGAGGAACCCCATAGGGTAGCACAGAATGGGCTACCGCTAATAGAAACGGATGTGGAATGGATAGCCAAAAGAAAAGACTCTAACAAAGACACAAAGGCCTGAATAAGGGACTCATAATTTATACCATTTATTTATACCAATTTATTTTTTTTTTTTAATAATTAAAGATAAAATATATTATATATATATCCATAATAAATAATGGATATCAAAGATGTAAATGTTATAATTGCTGAAATTTTAATTTTAAAAAATAGAGGGATAATATTATCTAAAGATCTCGACTGTGACAGGATTGCCTCGGAATATGAAGACATTGAGTATCAGTCTAGTAAGGGTCGTTATGTTTTACCTAAGATGTACAGACTCGTGAAAGGAATTCAAAAGTCCATCTATGCTTGTTTGTACGGTAACGATATTGATGTATTTATAACGCTATTTAGCACAGTTGAAGCAATACGTCAAAAGCTCGGCCAAGAGTATCAAAAACGAGCTGAAATTAGTTCTAAAGTTCGTGATCTTAGAAAAATATTAAACGAGGAAAAACCAGTATTTTAACCACGTGAGCGTTACTAAAAAAAAGGCTTTCAGTAAATAATTTAAAAAATAAATTTTTTAAAATATTAAACGAGGAAAAACCAGTATCTTAACCACGTGAGCGTTACTATAAAAATAGGCTTTCAGTAAATTTTATTAAAATTTTTTTTTTTTTTAGCGTTTTGTGTAACACTCACATGGGATTTTCTCCTGAAAGAATACTCAGCAGTTTGGGCTTGCTCATGCAGCTATACTGGATGATTTGGTTGTGGTAGCAAGTAATCACCGCGACGCCTCCATTTTCACGTAGTTGTTGTTGTTGCCGCGTCGTTAACAAAAATCGTTCATCGCCGTTCTCAGATATTACAATTCTGAAACCCCCAGCGATGTTATTTCTGAAACACTCGCGGATAGCGTCGTACAGTTTAACCTTGTCCGAGATGGATACGTTAGCCTGCTGGTACATTATTTAATAACTCATCTTTTAATTGTGATAGTTTCACATTTGAAAATTCAGTTCACAAACAATATATGGTAGGTGAATCGCTTACAACTAGATTAGCCCGAGAGCGGCTAGCAGCAATTAAAAAGTTTATACCGGTTCGAGACAGACTTCGTGAGAAACTTCAACAACGACAACAAGCGCAGACTGACTTTTCTGTGTCAAGTGAACAACTGTTCGCCCCGGTAACTAAGGCGACCAAAGATGTAAAAACAGCAACTGAACGAGCAATATTTGGAGATATTCCTGAAGAAGGCAAGCGACGAGAAGTGCCTGTTCTTGGTGTGCTTGAAAAAATTGCAGCAGAGACCGAACAAACAAAAAAGTCTTTAGAAACACTTCCAGTAGATATAGTAACTACTTCACGGCAACAACAAAAAAAAAAGAGCGAGTACTAGAAGAACTAGGTGCTATTGCAAGAAAACAAGAAGAGGAAGGAGACATTACTATAGAAAAAATGTATTCACCGCAAAATATATTTACATACGATGCATACAGCATAATTAAAAAAATTAAAGATGACAATGATTTAATTAACTTTACCGTGCAGAATTTTTCACTCGATCAAAGAGAAAGAGCTGTAAACAAAGGGTGTAAAGAGTATATAAAAAACGACGAGAATTGGATAAAAAAAGTATACCTGGCAAACCGTGATAGATTTAGAATCACAGACAGTAACCGCAATGATTTTGAGAGTTTTAAAGACAAAGTATTGAATAGAATAGATTAAATGGATCTAGTAGTAGTTGAAGAGGATTCAACTGAAGATGAATATTCAGGTAGCGGCATAGTTGAAAACACTAGCGTTACTTGTCCTGGTAATATTCTCAGTGATATATCACGGTTAGAAGTTCTCATCGGAGGAAAACGAGCCGGAAATAACTCACCGGAAATAATTAATGAGGCCGCTGATATCTGTAGACGATTATTTGCCGGTGGTATCATGGACATTAATGTATATCGAGAACTCATTGCTGAATTAGTTGAAAATCACAAAGATGCCCATGGTTATTACAGCGATTGATCACTAATTGAAAAGCCAATAGTTTTATAACAAGATGATTATACACTACAACCATGATAAACCCGTAAGCGTCTACGTGGTGAACTCACGATTGCCTGTTTATAGAGCATATTACGGAGATGGTTTCGGCAATACCATTGCGGGGTTATTTACAAGAATGGCCCCAAAAGTGGCGCCGTTAGCTAAACAATTATCAATGAAAGCCATTGATATTATTCGTGATAAGGGAATCAGCGCTGTTGGAAATCTTGCAGGAAAGTCATTTTCTGCCGCGAAAGATAAAATAGCATCATTGGTGCGAAAGAAACCAGGAATGACTTCGTCATTAGTGCTGCCATCAACTACAGTGATGCCTGCAAAAATCAGCAAACCAATAAATAGCGCAGTGGAACAAAAACTAGCGTCGTTGGCTGCTTCGGTGACTGCGTCGCCATTGACGACTTCACCGGTAACAGATAGCGCTATCATGAACGCGATAGCAGGAAGTGGTTTGAAACGAAAACAAAAACGACGATGATTATAAAGAGTTTCACAATTGAAAACACTAGTATTTTAATAAAATGTTTAAACGAACAGCTGATCCCGCGATTGATATGGAAGCCAAAGTGGGCAAGGACGATTCTGTCCGCGATTATCAATTTTATTCCTATCATGCAATACAACCCGACCTACGATCGCGAATTGAACTTCAAGTTCAAGATACCAGTAGATACTTTTTGCCATGTGAAGCATTTATTGAAATCGAGGGAAAACTCGTAACAAACGATGCTGCTCATAATGATCCACCATATGCAAATGATCCAAATATCCGAGTCGGTTTTGTTAATAATGGCATCATGGCGCTATTTGACAGTGCAAAATATCTCATTGATGGAAAAGAAATTGAATCAATAGACCGTGATGTTGATGTTGCAACAACAATAATCGGACTAGCAAGATACTCCGATGATTATACAAGGTCGGCTGGTCCGTCTATGATGTTTGCAAAGGATATTAATGATCACGCTGATCACATTAATCATACTAGGGTAAAAGCAACACGAGATACCGCAGTTGATCCAGCACCGGCCGGATATACTAGACCGGCTGGTACCTTTGATGTCGTAGATATTAATCTCAATTTCAATCTAGGGTTTGCAACACGAGTAGCGATGTTACAAGGACAACAACGATATTTTTCATGTGCGATTCCGCTGCATCATATATTTGGATTCTGCAGAAATGTCAGAAAAGTCATCTATGGAGCCAAACACACAATCGCGTTAGTGCGAAAAGGCGATGACAACGATGCAATTTGGCGTACTGGTGCCGCTGATGGTAAAGTTGTTTTGAGTAAAATAGTATTGTGGATGCCAGTAATGACACCATCAATTACCAGAGAAGAGCGGCTACTTTCATTTATGGAAACAGGCGGTAAATCATTGCTAAGTTGGCTAACAACAACAACTGATGCCAAAGATGATAATGTCGCTGGTACATTTACATGGCATTTGGCATCAAAACAAGGGGTTTCAGCTCCACGCCACATTTTTGTAGCTCTACAGAATAGGGATCGATTAGGTTCCCAAGAACGCAGTCATATGATATTCGATCATTTAGGAGTAAATGAGGTTTCGCTGAGAATAAACGGACAACAAGAACCATCTGAGGATATACAGCTTAATTACGGAAACAACCAAATAGCACGTGTGTATCATCGGATGCTGTCATATATGGGTCGTGATCAAAACGTTGATACTGGTTTGCAAATATCACAACTTGATTTTAAGAAATTGTATCCGATTTATTACTTTTCGCTGGAGCATCTTGATTTAACAAGACAATCCGTCGTTGACATACATTTTAGGGCTCGTATTGATCCTGGTGGTGTTAATTATAGAGCGGTTACTGTTATTCTCAGCGACAAATCAATGTTGTTAGAAGGAGCTGGCGGACGAATGAGAATAGTTGATGCACCAGTGGAAAATATGTAAATGAAACTTGAAGAGTTTCCAATTAGATCAATTGAAAGCATAAATATGTTTTACAATAAAATGACATATAGTGTTGTTAGTGTCAAGCTGACTGATGGTCAGGTCAAGAAATTGCGATCAAATTCCGCTAAAGAATGTGGAACCACAATAACGTTAAAACCAGCGCAGATGTCCGGCGGTACACATAAAATATCACTGACGGATCGTCAAATAAAACATTTCAATGATGCGCTAAAGAATAAGAGAGGGGTTCAAATTGTATTTTCAAAGGCTGCAATAGCGAACATGATAAAATCAGGTGGTATATTTCCATTGTTAGCTGCAATACCAGCATTGATTGCAGCGGCTGCCCCAGCAGTGGCGAAAGCGGCAGCGTTGGGAGCCGTTGGGACCGCGGCAGGGATGGCGTTGAAAAAGGCAACTGGGAAAGGATATAAAAAAAGGGAAAGGGTCTAAGACTACCAGGAACCCCGTATTCATGGTACAGCGGAAAGGGTCTGAGAATACCAGGAACGGTTTATTAGTTGAAAGCCCAATTCTCCCTATGTCCAATTTTGATTTAATTGATGCTGCTAAAAAAATAGCGATAAAAAACTTCAGAGGGGTTTTTATGAGAGATCAATTACCAAGAAAACCTAAACACGTTGAAACCGGAATCATCAATCTTGATAACAGCAGCGGATCGGGAACTCACTGGGTTGCATACGCGATCGATCCGCGTGGGATTGTCTATTTCGATTCATATGGGTTAGCTCCGCCAAGCGAGTTCATGCGGTATATAAATTCTTCGATGAAACTCAAAGAGTTTCCGATTTTTTATTCCACGCTGCCAACACAACAATTAAATGATCCACCGATATGCGGCCGTGAAGTATTAAATGTCCTCGCGGAGATTTCATCGTCACAGAAACCACCTCATCTGGTTGTAAATAAATACACGAGTGGGAAATTACAAGGTAATTTTTGAGAATCAATAAATTAAAAATACTAGAGTCTTTACGATAATGATTAATATTTGGGGACGATCTCTGTCAATGTCGAAACCCACCGCGGAAACATCTGCGGGTTCTATCAAGGATGTAAAAAAAATAATTGAAGATGAAATCGCTGAGACGTTAAATTTAGCAAGTGTTGACCCGAACGAAATAGTTGTATTTCAAGATCGCCAGGGTAAATTAAAAAGTAGTAATATATCCGCGAATGACATTTTGATACGGCAGCGCGACGCCGCTGAAAACTCTATTGCGCTGTATTCCAACGATGGACAACTTAAACCAGGTGAACTTGTGTCTACGATCACCGACGCGATTGACGCCCACGACAGCATGATTGCCACCCGCGGCCGTGAGCCGTGAGCTGGATGATCATATACGAGGTTATAACAATTTTCGCAAAAATGTCGTACATAATTCTTTGGCATGACTCTCGCTGAAATTAAAGACTTGTTGAATTCATTCTTCGCTAACAAGGAAGCTGGAAGGATGATGACTGCTTCAGAAATCAAGGCAAATTATCTCGAGATTTTTAAACTAAGCGAAGATTTTGAGAAGGTACAAAAACTCACAAACGACGTAGTTGTTAAGTTTTTTGGAAACTCGCTTGTGGCAGACATGACTCTCGTTGAAATTAAGCGCGAGCTTGACAGACAAAAGATCACCAGCGACGTAGCTAATAAGTTCTTTGAGGGCATTACACTCCAAAATATCACGATGAAACTTTCTAACATCGAAACTAATTTTAGACTCCAATCACAGTTTGATAGACTTTTGTCTACACTTTTTTCAAGAGTGATGGGAAGATGATGACTTCCGCCGATATCAGGGCAAATTATCTCGAGATTTACAATGATATTTCTAAACTAAAAGAAGATCAAAAACCCACTAACGACATTGTTGGCAAGTTCTTTGGAAACCCGCTTGTGGCAGGAATGACTCTCGCTGAAATTAGCGAGTTTATTGGCAAACATACTCACAATGCCTACATCGCTAATAGTTTCTTTGGTGTCCCGGCTACATCTACGATGACTCTCAAAGATATTAATATGTTTATGGTGAGACAAACAACACTTAATACCATCGTGGATAAATTTTTAGGGAGAACACCTGTGTCTGAAACCACACTGACAGGTCCGACCCTCGCGGAAATTAGCGCGGCCATCAATAAGGTAAAAATTCCACATAGTGTAAGCGCCGTTAATAACATCGTGTACACGGTTGATAGTGGAACCTTTGATTGGATCCGAGGAAAAGAAAATTATCTTCGTGTTGGCCACAGCCATACTGGTGTACCAGGTTGCTACCGACAATAATACATCACCGTAAATTTGATTTGGAATTCAGCAACACAGGTATCAGAAGTGTTAACACATTGATGTATATACTAGAGAAAGTACCACCACCTCCACCCTCTATACCAATCCCGCTTACGATTACTATAAACAATTCCGACGAGTCTGTGATTAGGGAGTCATTACACTGGATAATAGAATTTGTATCCGGTATCCCCTCATCCGATCCTAAAACCATTTCAATAATAGGATAATTGAAAACACTATCAGGTTTAAAATAACAACAATGACAGCGTCAATGGCTTCGCCATCGATGACGCCTTCATCGCAATATCGATTCGACACCGTGAAAGACTTTTCCGCGAATTTGAAATAACTTTCTGAGCATTATCGTGAAAAAATAAAGAAATACCGCAGAAGAATTACCGCCATCGATGTAACTGTGTACTCGGTGTCCGGTGTGATGGCCAGCGCCGGGGTTATTTTGTCGACGCTGACCATGATGGCTCCGATTGCAGTTCCAATTGCTATCTCCGCGGCAACAACAATTGCGGCAGTCGCCACCGCGATAACTAAAAAATTATCATCGTGTTCTCAGAAAAAACTCAGTGATTATACAGCTCGGTACCGGGTGGTATTTGACGCATACTCAAAATTATCCGAGTTGATCTCGCTGTCGATAGATAATTCGTTCATATCCGATGTTGAATTTTCCACTATGACCCAGCTGTATAACTCCGCGATGTTGAAATTGGAAATTAAAGACAGCGTTAACAATAATGTCACTCGAACTGCTTCAACGAATCGCAGAGAATACCACTCCGATACGAACAAGCATGATATCAATAACATCAACAAACCCTGAATTTAGTGTGAACTTCCCTTCTCCGATTCCAGTGCGTGAGATCGCGCTGGCAAAATTACGAGTATATCATAGCTGGCCTAATATCAGATCGGTTGCATTTGGCGGTCAGCAACCCAATAACGCACTGGTGTTCTCGTATAAGGATAAACCCGATGGTACTCCAGCGTGGGAAACTGTTTCGTTACCAACTGGGTCGTACCAAATTGAGTAAATCGATGCTGAAATTCAGCGTAGAATAAAATCAATCACTGTAAAAGAATCAAAAATAGCTATTAAACTTCATGAACCAACGCTCTCGTCGTCGATCGAAATAAGCACAGAGGGATACATTGTAGATATCTATAACAGCTCGTTAAGAACAGTGTTAGGATGGCCTGAAAAATCACCGGAAAAATCCACCGCCGACTTAACCACGGACGTACAATCATATCATGAAATCAATCCCAGTTATCGAGATAATTTATCTGATATAAGAAAAGGAAAAATCGCCGATAGATTTATATTTACCAACAAAGACACATTGCAATGGGATTTTATCATTAAAAGAACAGCCGACTCATCTGTTACTATTCATTTACGCTAACTGACATCCGTGGTTATTTTAATGAAATTAAACAATTATATGAAACACAACTAGAACAACTACGGAAAACAAAATCGCAAAAACACGTTGAAATAATAAATCAACTTATATCTGACATGGAATATATATATGAACTAATTATTCAAACAATAATTAATGACAACAGCGACAATAAACAACGATTCCTAACCGATTACAATATCACAGAAGATAATCTGCGTAATTTCAAGTTTCCCAAATACAACGCTGATGAACTAGCAAGAATTGTTAGAACCGATATCAAGGCGCTACAAAAATCAGATTCAACTGTCCTCCTCAAATATAATAATGATCCAGATGGTGGCGGTAGGCATATTGCCCCTCATAATGTAAATATTTCAACGGTGATTGCGCTCAATTTAGTATGTGATGCAATCGAAGGAAGTTATCAAATTAATCTAGAGCAATCAAATCAAACTCAGCAAGGATATATTCTTTATTCATTTGCACCAACAGCTCCTCCAGGATTCCTAATTATTGAAAACCCAATTAATCCTGTTTACATGCGATGCCATAATAATTCGTTAACGAGAATTAATTTCCGACTCACCGACCAGTCAAATAATTTAATTGATCTACAAGATGAGGTGCTAGCGATTAGTTTGTTTGTAAAATCCTAAAGACTCGATCAAATATTTGGTTTACCTGTAGCAGCAGAGAGGGTGAATGACAACGACAATGGCGTCATTGACGAATTCATCGAGGAGGCCTCAATTTATCGAATCGACGCCTTTTTTTTTACCATTTACGAAGAAGCCTTAGATTACCGAATCGACGCCTGTAAAGGTTGTCTGATTCACCCTCTCTGCTGCTTCGGTCGTTCCTGCCTTGTCCGACTCCGATTAATCGGAAGTTCATACTATCCGGTGGAATCCGATTTCCGGATCAAAAGTCGGTTATGCCCTAATGATCATCATTGGTCCTTCAGGGAGCGGTAAAACACAACTGTTACTTAAGCTCATAATGAAATGGGACAAACTATATTTGGTAGCACCAAGTGTGGATGATCAGCATTGCTATCAAGTGCTAAAAGATTATAATGAGAGTGCCTTGGAGATCACCGGAGAGAACATCATTGAATTTATTACAGATATTAACGATGCACCCTCCGCCAAACATTTGGAGTGTAATGCCCTCCAGTGTTAACAACTTGGTCGTGTATGATGATATAATGCTAGACAAAAAAAAAAAAAAATCCTGCCAGGATATTTTCACGGGGCAGACATAAAATTCTAAAGGTGTTCAGAGATTACTGTAACGATCTTGTGGTGTTTAACGGGGTTGGTACTCTAACCCTCAGGAATATTTTTCAAACTTGGTGCAACAGCGACATGGACTATAACAAATTTAGAAATTTCTTTAGCCGCACTCAGGTGACCCCACACGGATTTGTAACGATAAATTTATGACCCCAGATCATGGTATCGAATAGGATTGGGTAAATTATACGGTTAATTCATCGCCACCTTTCAACCCGGGAGAAAAACTCTGAAAAACGATAAAACCCTTGGGATTGACAAATTTTATAGCTGTTATTTTGCCAAAATAAAGGCTGGATAAATTTTTAGGGTTCAGCCCTCCTGCTGCTTATTTTATAGAGCTTGGCATGATTCCCTAATGTTTTATATAGCTTGGCTTGAATCCCTGATGTTTAATAGAGCTTGGCATGAATAATCTTGCAACCCAAGTGTATAGTTTACACAATATCCCATTATTAGATTTTACATCATAACCAAAGATTAGAGATTCCACAACACTTAAAGTGTAAAGTTTCCACAGTAAACTTAAAGTGCACTTTCCACTGTAACTGGAATATAGAGTATCCATAGTAATCCACGAGTAAAGTTTGTACAGTAACACAAAGTGGATATTGTCCATCAGAAAAACAACTGTAGAGTTTCCACATGTAACCCAATTGTACATTTTCCACAGTAACCCAAGTGTACATTTTCCACACTAATCCAAGTGAAGAGTATACAAAACAACTGGGACTAAACCATATTTTTAAATATTCATTAATTAACAAATTACTTTAAATAAAAACAATTGGAAAAAGTCTTACCAAAAAAATCATCTTAAACTTGAGTTCCTGTTGATAACAAATAAGCAGTAGTTAGAAGGTAAAGCAGTTAGATCAGTCAGTACAAATAATGTACTTAAAATAGACTGAGATATAGTGATTTTGCATCTGCCAGTGGATAAAGTGCAGGCTGACTTCAAATAGCACATTTTTAGTTATAAATAAGAAATATATATACATCTACACATTATAATCACAATAATTCATTGGTCAGTTAAACACATTTCATTTAACAACTGTTTCTGAATGAAATATAGCATGTGGTGACATCAGTTATTATGTAAATCAGCATGTTTAACATATTGGACACAAAATGCATAAAACTCCTGAAACTATTCATTACATCAAACCCATCAGAGATAGCGATAATAGGGAACTTTGCCTAATGATTTATTTTTTGGATAAGCTATTTAGTTAGTGAACCAGTCTGTATTTCCAAAGAAAATGACATCCGATATTAAATGAAATTCTTTACGATGTGAGTTGTTGGATAATGCTAGAGTAGATGAAACATTTCAAATGTCCAAACATGTCAGAGCAGATAAAGGGACAAATCAACACCACTTAACAAACTTTAAAGGAAGAAAATGAGAGTAATGTAATACCTCACTCTGAGCAAATGACCAAGATCTTTACAGAATTATATTCATGATCAATCAGCAGAAGTTAAACATGTAGACTAGTTGTTGAGAGTGCTGAAGTAAATACATTTTTTTCAGTACATTTTATGTTTGTATTCTGATTGTAATCTATATGGATTTGGCCCTTTCTGACATGAATTTTGACCATCTGCAAAACGAGGTTACTAGTACAAATTTATCTATTTCATAATGCCATAATTATGGCATGAAATATATAGACTACACCTTTTATACCCAAATTAAACAATTTTGGTACTTATAAGAGAGGTGGGGGTGGGTTGGCATGGTCTTTCATCAATAGACATTCTATCAGTGACAGAGTAATGTTTTATATGTGCTGTTATGTATGGTTGCATTTTTAGTATGTAAATCATAGACTGGAATAATCTTATCATCTGTTCATATGCAATGCTTATCCTTCACAGGATATCAGAAATTTTTTTATTTCAAACAGACTACCTCTTAGTTGTTAATGATTTTAACTGAACCTTTTTGATCAGAAGCTGAACTCGTCTTGGTCATCATGCCCTTTGTTCGATGCTGGAAAATTTCTTTAGAATATCTTGCTGTATTTCATGTCTATATTTAATATGGAATGTAATTTGATCTTGTCTTCAAAGCAGTGGAGAGAGTGCAGTTTTCTCATATAAGGAAAATCTTAAGTAGAACAAAAAAACAAATCCATCACAATCCAGCAGATGCAAAACCAACTGCCGCAGCTACAGGCACTTGTTTCTGTCAGTGAGAAAGGTAATTGTTGACAACACAAACTTCCTTCTAGTAATTCAAAAGGTGAATAGAACTCATGTGATTTGGAATCTACTCCCTTGCCAAGACTGTGTTAATGTTTTAGGGTTTGTTTTTATTCTCGTCGGTAGTCATTCATCGATTACCGGTAATTAAATCAGTATGAAAGGTGACATTCCAAACGAACACCCCATGTACAACCCGAGTACTTTACAGATTATATGCCAGCAACGTTTGTGTGAAACTTTTGTTTTGTATCTATTTCTATTTAGTTTTGATGTAATGCTTCTTGTGTATCACTCATTCATAATTGGCTCTGTTTGGTATATCACTCAATCAGTAAGCTACAATTAGTTGTGATTGGTTTATCACTCAGTCAATAAGCTATACTTTAGTTTTGATACAATGCTTCTTGTGCATCACTCAGAATAATAAATTCTGATTTGTGTATCACTCAGTCAATATGTGATAATTATTTTTGATTGGTTTATCACTCAGTCAGTAAGCTATAGTTAGTTATGATTGGTGTATCACTCAGTCAATAACCTATAATTAGGTCTTATTGGTGTATCACTCAGTCAATAAGCTATAATTAGTTCTTATTGGTATATCACTCAATTAGTAAGCTACAATTAGTTCTGATTGGTGTATCACTCAGTCAATAAGCTACAATTAGTTCTGATTGGTGTATCACTCTGGTCAATAAGCTACAATTATTTCTGATTGGTGTATCACTCAGTCAATAAGCTATAATTAGCTCTGTTTGGCATATCACTCAGTAAGTTACAATTGGTTTTGATTGGTGTATCACTCAGTCAATAATCTATAATTAGCTGTGTTTGGTGTATCATTTGGTCAGTAATCTGTAATTAGTTCTGTTTGGTGTCTAACTCAGTCAATAAGCCACAATTAGTTCTGTTTGGTGTATCACTCAGTCAAAAAGTACCAATTAATTTTCATTATTGTTACACTCAATCAATAAGCTACAATTAATTATAACTGGATGGAAAGTAAAATCCCATCACTGCCACCAAAATTGTAATGAAATTGAGCTGACACCCTTTGAGACCGAATTGATGTTCATTAAATAATTAACATGTATATGAGTGACAATAAAAAATGTATTATTTTAACACACTAATGAGCAGAAAACATGACATCAACATAAATACAAATGTACATAATATGGATCCAAATTTAAAAAAAAACATGAAACAAATAAATAATTGTAATAAAAGGCTACTGTACTAAACTCATGTAGTCAAACACTACTGTACTAAATTCATGTAGTCAAACACTACTGTACTAAACTCATGTAGTCAAGCACTACTGTGTCAGTGAATATATCTGCTTGTTTAGCCATTTCACTAGCCCTATGGATAGTTTTCTCTTTTAAGTATTGGAATAGTTCTTATTACATACTGCTAGCAATTGATCTCTGAGAAAATCACATATCACATCATAAGTTTTAGTTTGATCATTGTCACAGGATGAAGCCAGATACGGACTTGATTAGAGAAGACACCAAAAGCAACTGCGTTAATAAGATGTTTATTTATAAATGCAATTTAAATATGAACAAATCTGACACCATTATAAACAAAAGATAAGGAAAATGATAAAGTTCCTAACATGGAACTATCAACAACAAGTAACTCAAGAAAAAATCCTCAAAGGATGATTTTAACGAAAGGAATTTGAAACTAAACATGAATAACGTCTTATCACCCAATCAACAAATACAAGTATACGTATGAATTTATGAATATATCACTTGTATAATGAGACTGAGATGTAAATATCTGTAATTTTTATTATATCATTCATATAACGATTTAGCAATGTAAAGGCATGTAATTTGTGATTTTATCGTTCATATAGCGATTTTGATATGTAAACGTGAAATTATGAATTTATTGTTCATATAACAGTTTCAATATGAAGCTGGTGATATTTTTGCTCAGATGGCAGCAGCAATAACATGGAACACGTATTATATAACTATCATGGTGCCCATTTTATGCCCAAGTTGCATCGCCAGTTCCACCTGCTCTAGTCAATGGTCAAGGAGTCACCACACATGGTCCACTCCCGCATGTCTGTTGAAGGATCCCTTGATAGCCCTCACATTTAACACACACCGATGGTCACGAAGCCTTGGTCCCTCACATCGAGAACATCAGTACACTCTTCCGAAGCAACATCACCAGACACAGCGTATACGTCACAAAAAACCACACAGAGCTCTGCGACTTCACATCACCCAACCATACAAAAGGCAGCTAAAATTAAAACTACTAAACCAAGTAATACATACAACATGATTAAGTATTTCTACATTCATATACATTGCGCATGCACACACATGAATTAGCTACCCATTTACATTAAACATTCATTGCATGCAGCATATAATTAAATTCAATTTGTCTCTTCAGTTACAACAAATAGCTGTCTCAAAGCAGACTATAGTATTTCTAATATCGTGGCACTGTATAACCTAGGTATCTACTCTGTAGAATTTAGAATAATTTCTAAAACATCTGATATATTAAACAATTCTGTCATATAAAACAAATAACGATAACAATACAATCTTAACATTAAATACCTCTACAGCTGAAGATTCTACTCCAGTAAAGTGGTATGCTTCCTGACAAGACTAGTTGTAATGTTTACAAAGAATTTGCTCTATAATATAAATTAGCTTTGACCGGTATGCACAGCTAGGTACTTAGGTTTAAACTGCAGGCAATTTGCACATGCAGCATGGGTTGAATCATGCTCAGTATTTTGAAAGAACTAGAACTGATAAAAAATAAAACACCCTCACGTGAAACCCGAGTACATTTTTACGACATATACATGTTGATACCAGTCATGCACAATTCCGTGACAATCACAAATGAAGAACAAGTCTGGCATGTCTCCTTTATATTGTCAGTGGCTCAATATGCTGACTAGTGAGATAAAAAAGTTAGAATGACATTAACTGGGGGATAGATTTCCAATAACCTGAGTTAGTCACCTTGCACTGATTTGTAGAGGGCAAGTGAATGTTGTAATATTTTGTTATTCTGACCGAAATATGTGAATATGCCCATGACAGCTGTATCAGAATAATTCTTGGCTTTGAAAAATTAACCCCAAAGAGCTAATAATTATTTACACTTGCTGATTAAAATATTAAGTCTTCACAACTTGCATCAAAACAGATATTGTATGGAAACAAGTAATGATGCCTTTATCAATCAATCACTTCACTCATATGTAATACATTCCTATCTCTGTTGGAAATCGTCCTCCTGCTTTGTTCTGATGCCCTTCATTAGCTAATGTCTTTGAAAAGAATGAAGATACCCTATTAGACATACATTGAAGGCTGGTAGCCAAACTGGGCAAAACTTCCATGAACATTATGGAAACTATTCACACCAAAAATGAATTTAAGAGAATGATTTTTTTCCAACATTTTTGAAAGACATTTCTAAAACCAAACATAATTGTTTTTAACAGATATAATATTTTGTTAATAATTGTCAAGGGTTTTATTTCTTCACAATTATCTCAAAATGCAGTTATGTGATAAAAAAAGACTGTAATATAATAATTATTCTCTTCTCATTTTAAGATGCTATCTGGATAAAAGAAAATAAACCCGATCTCGATAACAACAGGAACATATTTTGTTACTCATGGAACATCTTAACATCATTGCCAGGCCAAGATGTTTCAGTGAAGATCCATCTTAAATCTTATATGCCCTTTCATCACAGATCATTGCATTGGAAACACTTATTCTGCCTTCTCCATTATAACTTTAAATCATGGACATCCCCTGAGACTACTAAAAATTTATCCCACCAAAAGAAAATGTTACCCAAAACATTTCAGAGTGAAAACCAATTTTAGGAACAATGCTGCACCATCAACTACTACTGTCAATCCATCAACTAGTACAGGTGTCATTGAAAAGTGCTTACATTAGGCTGTGTTCTATTGGTGACAGTTTACATTTAGGTAATTTCTCTGACATTGTTGCTTGTGTGAAACAATGCAGTGAAGTGTGCATGTTTTTATATTTTTGCCAAATAGGTGTGTCCAAGATAAGATTTTTCTACACAAGGGAATGACACAATTTCATATATTGTTAAGCTATTGCTGTTGTTACGTGTATTTGATTTGGGTCATTTATTTTTTATTTTAATTGGTTGTTTGTCAGATTCAAATTTGACATTTTATGTTTAAAATTCATTCATTGGGAGATATTTTTTTTAGAAAGTGGGATGACATATACTCTTAAGAATAAACACCAGGTGTTGACCTCATATCTGACCTGGCTTCAGAGTTGTAAACAAGCTTTTAAAATGATTGGTTGATTTCAAGGACATTATGGAGCTTTGTTATAAATTACTTTCTATTTTTAGTTGGGTCATACAGTGTGTACAAGATTTTTTGAACGTAAATTTGTTCTAAAAGATTCTAGAAGATCACGTGACCCCTTTCTTGTTTACGTAAAAACAGGTATATAAATTATGTTTTGGAGCAAACTATTTAGTAGAACTTGGGCTGTTAGGATATTAAGTTGTGTCGTTTTGAGTTATTTTAAATTATCTTGTATTGGAAATTATTTCAATTTGTTAGGATCAAGAGGATTTATTTTGTTATTTATCTGGAAAGTAATTGTGCTCATTGAATTCTATTACTAAGAACTGACTTCATCACGTGACATCGTCTTACATCTTGGATACTTCACTAAGATTCGAACTTGGAATTATTTGAACATTTTATTACCAGGACTTTTGCAATTTCTCTAGTGGATAATATTTTGAATTATTTTTGGATTAATTTTGGAATTGATTTTTTAAAACCATAAGTTTATTTTTCTTTTCTGGAAAATATTTGTGCTCCATAAATTGTTTAATAAGTTTTACAAGCTTGTTATTTTCACTCTTTCTATCTTACTGTTTATTCGAGCCTAAGCATGTAACACTGTAATGTGTTACAAATTAAAACGAAGACCTAAAAATGTAGTAATACATTTATAAACCACTCATGCAATGTAAAACAATTTGCATGGTGACAAAATGATTCCAGTATCTAATCAAATGGAGCAGTATAGAATGACAGAAAAGGTTGAATTAGAACTACATGTACTGATGATACATTTAAAGTGATCTACCTATACAATTTTTGATCTCAGTTGGGTGAGCATGCATCATACATTGTTTGCAAAGATATGTATTAAATTCACCAAGGTGAAGAAATAAAAAAAATCAAATTAATATAAAATAAATGCATATATTTACATCATATTCTTTATTTCCCTAAATTATAATTATCTAATTCCAAAACACATTAGTCTTCTTTGAACTTAAATAAACTGATGCTATCCAAGTTCTATTTATTCCATATGGTTAAACCAAAAAGGTACTTTTAAGTTCATCTATGACAGTTATGTAGACTGTGGAAATAGATGACTGAGGTTCTTTGCTTTAATCTGCAATTATGACTAATACAAGATTGACACCGTAATATAGTAGAGTTTTATCTTAAATTGAAGATGTAATACATTCCAGTTGCAATCTAGTTGTAATTGTAGGATAAATACTTCAAATATAAACAAAAGTAGAAATCACTGTGTTTTAAAAAGCATCATTTTAACAACAACAAAGAAGTGAAGATAAACATCGCTCCTGTTTGTGCTTGGACAGAGACATGTGAAACTCTTAACTTGAAGATAGATAGATGAGTGAAATTATTAAGATAGTGAAATTCAAAAGATAGAAAAGTGAAATTCTCCAGATAGATATACAAGTGAAATTCTTAAGATAGACAGGTGAAACTCATAAGATAGCAAGACAAGCAAAATTAATAAGATAGACATTTGAAATTCTCTAGATAGACAGACATGTGACATTCTTAAGATGAATATCTGAAATTCTTAAGATAGACAAGTCAAATTCTTAACATAGAAAAGTGCAATTCTCTAGATAGACAGACATTTAAAATTCTTATGATGGACAAGTGAAATTCTTGCCAATAAAGTGTTAGTCAGAACTGGGTCCATTTTACAGATTCTGAATTATAATTGATTATTGGCCCTACATATTAATGTGTCATACATTTCGAGCTGGAAATGAAAATTATATATATAGAAATATATGTTTGTATGTGTGTGTGTGTGTGTGTTTATTAAGGGGGATTTTTAGGGTAGCTTTGACAATTTTTCAGTTATATTTCTAAGAATTTGTGATAATTTAAAGTGATGTTTAGCATTGGGCATTATCCCACATAAATTAGCATCATGTCTCACCCAATCACTTTATTGACCTTAACACCAGGCCAACCATTCCTAACACTAAACAGTTTTAATGCTGAGCGCAAACTGAGGCAGCCACTATAACCATTTTTATAAGTGTTTGGTATGACTCTGCCAGGGTTCAAACCTGCAACAGCCTGCGTTGAAGGCAGATGCTCTAACCACTAGACTACCTGATACAGACTCACACGTAAACATATACTGCAGGTATACTCCATCATCATTGGTGGATCATGAATTCAAATCAAAGCCAGCATTAAATTTTGTGAACCTGCTCTCAGGTTAAGGTCAGTGTAAAATATTTACAGCTAAGTAAGTTAGTAATTACCCTGGATTTATCAATTATTGGCCCAACATACAGATGTGTCACACATTTTGAGATGGTGGTGGTAATGACACACACGCTAAAGCATGCACACATTCTTGTAAAACCTACAAAACAGGAACATGATTTTTACCTTCTAAATGTGGACATTTTTATTTTATCAGATTATGAGTGATAAAGATCTATTTGACTATGCATTTGATACATATATGTAGTTTTTAATTGATTTCATTTCCAAGAAACATTGTATGAGAATCAGAACAGGGACATACACATATACACAGTGTTAGAATTTATAACAGATAGCTGACATTCATTAAGTAAGTATTTTGATTCTAAATCAGGTCAACGTTGCAGAGGTATTGGCAAAATCCACACTGAAAGTTGCAGAGATTATCGTCTTATACTGCTGCAAATAAGTCTGTTGAGAATGATGCTATCAAGTATTTTACCCACTATGGAGAGCAAGGAGATGCCTCTGTAGTTAATGCAGTCTGCATAATTATGTTCATGTATTGTTATAGAGGGTCACAATGATGTATCACAAAGGTTGTCTGGTATCTCTTCCATCCAGATGCTGCTTAGCACATCATGAAATGCCTCCAGTCTGTTCACTGAGAGCATTGGACACCTCCAATGGGATACCATAGTTTCTAGGTGCCCTGCCATAGTTCATTTCTTTAATGGTTGTCTTCAACTCCTCTATCATTGGTGGAACATCCAGTTGGTCGTACATTGGCTGTTGGGGTAATTGGTCAAGAACAGATTGGCTGACCAATGAGAGCAGGTTTAGGAGCTGACTAAAGTGTTCTTTCCTTCTGTCCTTAATGCCAGCTTGTCCTTTATTAGTTTTCTGCCATCTGCAGCAAGCAAGGGGGTATAGCTACACTTTGAAGTGCCAAAGATTGACTTGATGGCATTGTATAACTCTTTGGAGTTGTTAGTGTCAGCATAGCATTGCACTCCATCAGCTTTCCTTCCACATCACTGGTCATGCATCTTGCAGATTTCACTCTGACCCCTCAGTTTGATAGGATTTGAAGTTGAACCACAAATCCACAGGAGCCTACTGGAAAGCTTTCTCATGTACCTCAATATATATATATATATATATATATATATATATATATATATATATATATATATATATATATATATATATATATATATATATATATATCCCTAGTCGCAGCCTTAAGTGGACCATCCTCATTTTGCAGCATTAGGCAGACCAAAATGTATCTTCGTAGTTATTCAAAATATACAAATATCCATCAAGTTTTTTTTATAAGTAAACAACATTTATATATTTGTATTGTATGGTTTCAATGCTTCTTGCAATAATTAAAAATATACAAGATACACAGTCTACTTAAATTTCGTATATTCATTATCAGCATTATGGAGACCAGTACTTAAATTTAAGCATAAAGAAGACCGCGATATATATGCCAAAATACATCATTTAAGAGACTTTAAACTGAAAATTTAAGTTGTAAAAAGGATACAAATGTTGGCTACTTTAACATATCTTTAGAGATTGTTCAGTGCTTTGTATAATTATTGAGATTCGTTTTGGTCTGCCTAATGCTGATAATTTAGGATGGTCTGCCTAATGCTGATAATTTAGGATGGTCTGCTTAATGCTGATAATTTAGGAATGTCTGCTTAAAGCTGTTATTAAAATTGTATATGCTTACATTTTAGATTAATGACATCCTTGGTATATATCTATGCCAAGCTGCATCATTGAAGAGACTTTAATCGGAACATTTCAGTTGTAAAAAGCATACAAATGTTTGTTACTTCAACAAATCTTTGATAGTTCAGTGATTTTGTACAATTATTAAGATACATTTTTGTCTGCATTGTATATACTTAATGTGGCCTCTAGGGCCTTACTTCATTTGGACATGCCTGCCCCACGGCCATTAGTAGAGACTATGAAAACCATGATGATATAACATTTCAAAGGCCTGGATACTCTGACCAGGGTGTAGTAGATATTCCCCATTAAAGCCAGGGCCGGGTAGAGGGATCCAGGGTGCCCGGACCACACCCCCAAACCGGCTAAACAGAAACCAATAAAAATGTACACACACACACACACACACAAACGTATAGTCACTTGAAATTTGATCATCGCTTTATTATCGATAATGTTTATTATGTATTATGTGCACTTTGAGCAAAACGACACATCGAATGAATAGCCTTCCTTTAGTCATTATTAGCCCATTTGAAATTTCGGACATTCTCCCCAGCACTTGACCAGATTTGACCCTGAAAGCTAAGCATCAAGTACCAATCAGAAGTGACTAGCAGATACAAAAACTAAATAAAAGATTGACATGAACTTCACACAGGGTGGTGGCTAGGGTAGTTTTATCAAAACATTTGGCCTGGTATTAGCACATTTGGTTATGTTCCTCAGCCTCTAAAAGTGACCTCCTTCAAGACAACAGTTAATTATCTTTTTCAAAAGAGAGTTATCACAGGCTATATAATGTGACTATATGCAAATGATAGGCACTAATGCCACAGTCAATGATAAGTAATGAACACCATTCATGTATGTCGTCATGCATTCAGTATAAAAGACACTAAAATGCTAAAGCTACAATTATAAAATAGTTCAGTGGTTCAACAGCTTTAGCAAACCAAACACAACAGTGTAACACCTGTTATGTATATTTAATTTATACTGTGTATTCGACTTTTGTCCAAGATTGTGGATTCTGAAGCTTTTGCATACCCGACATTTGTCCATGAATTGTAAGTTTTAAACAAGATATTTACTATAACAGAGCTTCAAGGTCAAGCCTTGCTTACAATTAAACCGGTTTTCCTGTTGGAGTGATACATATTTTTGTATGTCTGTGGTCAAGACACAACTGATTTTTGTTTTAGATCGGTCGCAGCGAATCTTTTGAGTTTACAGTTGTGTTGCTCTAATCATTTTTCGAGGGTAATTATTTCAATTATTCTATGGATTTACTCATTGACTTTGTATTGATAAATTACTTGGACTTTTGTGAATTCACAGAAAGACATTCTGGATTGCATCACTGGAATACCAGGACATTCAAGACTATTGGTATAATACAGTGTTTTGTATTTATAGCCCCACCCAGTCACATTAACCTGACACCAGGCAGATATATCATCACGCCCCACCCAGTCACATTATCCTGACACCTGGCCAACCAGTCCTAACTCTAACCTCTTAATACTGAGCGCCAAGCGAGGTAGGTGCTAGTAACATTTTTACAAGTCTTTAGTAAGACACGGCCAGGGTTCGAACCAGCGACGTCCAGCATCTGAGACAGATGTTCTAACCACTAGGCCACCAGAGTGGCCTGGTATGTCAGGACATTCAATGATATTTTAATTTATTTGGAATATTATTTTCCAACTTGTGATAGGGCATCTAGGATTATTTGGAATTTAATTTGAATTTTCAAATAGTATTCTAGGGAAAGGGGCCCCGAGTGGTCTAAAGCGCTCTCTGTTACGGACCACTGCCATCTCACCTCTGTCTGCGTGGGTTCGAGTCTCGGATTCGGCTAATGTATGTGAGAAAGCTTGCCAGTAGCTTCTCGTGGATTGGTGGTTCTTTCCGGGGTTTTTCCGGGTTCTTCCTCCACCATTAATACTGGCCGCCATGTATAGCCTACCGTGTGCTGAAAAATGGCGTTAAACCCTACAACAACAATTCTAGGAAATAATTGCTTGCTGAATTGTAATTAAACTGTAGGTTTCACTTAACTTCCTTTCTGTTACATATTTTAAGACCTATAGTTTTAACAAACTGTGTGGCCCTAGTTACATCATTAGCAAAACCAAATGTGGCTCAAGACTTGTGTGAAAGTTGACTATTTTTGTCCCAATAATTTCTTATGAATTGAATAATTTGTCATTTTTAACTTTTTTTTCTATTGTTAATGATGGCAGCCATCTTGAATGACAGATTGACCACATCTGTGCAAATTTACATTAGTTTACAGCAAGTATCATCTTTACAAAAATGTTATGTTGCAATGGACAAAGCAGGTTTTGGAAGCCAGTTATAATACAAAGCTACAGTGGGCAGCACTGGAAGGCAATACAAATATTTAATCTGTGCTATATACCAAACAAATGTGTGTGCAATGAAATCTACAAGTATGCACATACCACCAATTTTAGTACAAGCTTTTATAAGCACGCAAAATATGAACAGAACAAGCACAAGGGATGTTCAACCAAGGGCCATGCCACTAACTTATCAGCCTTCATACAACAATATCTTGCTGATTATATCCAAGACTTTAGAGGGGAAATAGGAATGATGGAATATGCCCATACAAATTGATGCCATAGATAAATGTTAAGTTTAATGTTAAATGACTGTTTCAATAATGTGCCAGTATACAACATTCTAGGAGAGTTTTTGGCACTTACAGTTTAAAGTCAAATGACGGTTTCAATAATGTGCCAGTACATGATGTCCTAGGATAGTTTTCAGCACTTCACTAATCTACAAAAATGTAAAGTTCAACCTTCTATGCCATATTAATCAATTTTGCATCTATTATATGCACCATATAATTCTCATTTTCTATGTCCGTGAGCTGAATAGAGAAAAAAATAGCATTGAAAGAAGGGAAATTTATTACAAAAAGATGTCAAATAAGCGATGAACAATTTATTGACTCCTTAATTACATGTATCATTTTTTCTAAAGTAACATAAATACAGAGCAATATTTCAATGCAAACAGTATGTGATAAATATTCAAATGGAACAATCACAAACTTCATTCAAACAAGTCAAAAATACGGTTTATTTTGTAAGATGTCAGCTCATTAAAAAACTGGTAACTAAATTTTATTATTACTGACCCATCAACAATAAGTACCGTAATTAAGTATTCTTGGTGTTTGTTTTCAATGCATCATGTGTACAATCACTGCTCAAACTATAGCGGACATATCTCTGCTTATTCAACTGGCATGAATGACCAAGCACCAAACAAAGGGGTGGTTGGTAAAAGATACAAAAATTTATAAATCAGTTTATTTAAGTCATTATTAATCATCAAAACCAATCTTAAAGCTAAAGGTTGTTCAAATTATGGGGTACCCCCTTGTTCAATCACAATTATTGTAGCTGTAGCCATTCAAACAAAAGGTGTCAACGTGGTAATTCGTAGATATTTACAATGGATAAAAGTACACAGAAATATAACTTTTACAGTTATAATATAGAGTCTTGAATGATTAAGCGTTAAACACAATTAGCTTGAGATTTAGGTCTGACAAGACAACCATCTGAACAATCAGTAGCTGAAAATCACATCCATTTTTCAAAACCAACAAAGTATTCAGAATATAGCAGTATGAAATCTCTGCTGATACCATTTAATGACCTTGCGATAGATGCATACATCCACACCTAATTATAAATGTGCTTCATCGATCCTTATGTAATTTTTCAATTACTTTTGGGCATTGAATTCAAAGATGTAATGATGTGTGAAAAATGACTCAGCGTTATACTTCTGTTTGCATAGTTCATTGGAATTATTAAAGATTCACTGTTATGTATGCAACAAGATGAGTTGGTGTGTACATGTCGATTCAGTGTACTTCAACTATTCATGCTCTACCTTAGACATGTACATACATACTGTGTGTAACAATGCATGGTTTCAGAGAGTTGATTAAGTAGAATATTGTACATGCAATTTATCATTTCAATACACGAGAATTTCTCGTTTACTATGCAGATATAAGATGATAATTATGCCACTGAGGCATGTAATTTGTATCCACTTCTACCCCCCCCCATTCTATTTTTGCATGCATCAGTGACCCTCATGCTATAGCAGGATTTGACTATAAAATAAACCTAGCAATGGAAACTATTACAAATATCTGCACTGCTTGATCTATCCATATATCATTCCTAACTGGCTTCCCAACCATCCACTTGAATAAAACCAGAATCTGAAAACTTAATCTACTTACTCTCCTAAACATTTGTATGAATATGTAATCACCCACAGTTCCTATAAAATGTGATTTTGTGATAGTAAATCTACCCCATCTGGGGCAACATTCATGATTGAAAACCTCTGTTGTATATGTAAGTGTATCAGGGTAAATCATCACGTGCATACTGCTTAATCCAAGTTCATGTAAATCGAGTTCAGGGTACAAGCATGATCACATATTTGATTTGAAAATATAACAACTCTACCCACAACCCAACTGGGGATGCATCCAAGATTCATAACATTCATCATCTACCTATATGGTGAAACATCTTACAAAATTAGGTAACTCAAGTGATTAGAGAAAAATCTTAATATATCCAGACTCCCCTTTTCTATACTTTACTCCTGAAAAATGAAACATTTTTAATGTTGAAGCATGACAACTGTACTACTATGTTATATAATATATTTATACAAAGTGAAAAGTAACCAGTTTCAATATATTACAAATATAATAGAAAATCAGGACATGCAAGTGAACACTAATGAGATTGATGGAATTAATCCAAAATCTTGTACAAGAAAAATATCTGATACTCTTGACTGATACATGCTAAGCCCAATACCAGCATGCTTTTTCACTGATAAACAACAAAAAATTAGAAACATCAATATCATAAGAATAACAAGAGCATACTTAACCTGTTGTGTGATTAGAAAACAATATCAAAATGCATGAAGCTAATCAATGGTTTTACCACTCAAGTCCACATGCTTCAATCCACATTTTAAACATACTAATATTTGCAGTGGAAATTTGTTGTTTTATCCATAGGCACACCCTTGCAAAGGATAGGGCTGGAGTGAAGCCCAAATAAAATACATCTTGCATCAGTTTATATTGGGAGAGAAGTCATTCAGAAAGTCTTTTGAATTTATGTCCTCCCAAAATTGTAAACATCTACAATTCCAATTATTTCATGCAATCGGGGCCACAAGTGGCTGAGTGGTCTAAAGTGCTCACCATTTCAGATCACTGTCATCTGAGTTAGAGTTTTGGATTCGACTACTGTGGTCATGTGAGAAAGCTTAAAGAAATTTTAAAGTCCATATCCACAACCTTAAGTCTGAGCGCCTTCAGGTTTTTCATTTCTGACGTAAGTGTTTATGATAATTTTGTATTTTTTGAAGTTAAATAAGTGTTATGATTTTGTTGATCTGTCAGACAATTTAAGAAACATAATTTTCATTCATTATTCAGTCTTACAGTGAACTTGAATAAACGAGAATTTCAAGCGATCTGATGACATTATTTTGAGTACTGTAAAATCAACAAACACTGCGTTAGAGCCAGATGAATGTTCAATAAAATGCATAATTATGTTATAATAGTGAAGTAAAAAATTACATCACAATAATCACTGGCAGACAGACATAATCATGCAAAAATACCAATATATTAGTCAAAGTGCAAAATAATATGAATAACATAAATAAAACAAGTTGACAACACTACAATCATTAGTTTCATAAATGAAAATGCCTCAAAAGTTTATTTAATATTACTGAGGCATTAACTACATTTACTGTGCTCCCATTCCAAATCGTAAATAAAACTGGATAACGGTAAAGTTTGACTATTCAGAGAATCGTTTTAAGTACATAAATGAAAGTGATGAAACCTACAACATATAATAAAATGCTCATTTCTTACATGCACAACCTTGCTTGATGAGGTGTTGTAGTTTTCAAAGTCATGATAAAATAGAGGTCACATAAATCTAGTTACACTTTGCAAAATGTGGTATAAGGTACTACATTTTTATCTTTCACAAAACCTAAGAAATGAGCTTGGGCACTAGAAAATGAACAAAGACTGTGTTACATGAAATGTAGTCTACAGCAGTTGTCATAAACCCTGGTCACTATTCAACCAATTTTCACTGATTATGTCAGACTATAATCATTTGGCAGTCATCCTTTTTTGACAAAATAGGATTTGCACATCACTTTTTCTAATAAGTAATGTGTAAAACATAGTTTACCCATCCAAGTTGAACCCTGGTATGCTTAGGGGATTTCAAAGCCAAGTTACACTACAATCATTAGTTTCATAAATGAAAATGCCTCAAAAGTTTATTTAATATTACTGAGGCATTAACTACATTTACTGTTCTCCCATTCCAAATCATAAATAAAACTCGCTCATAGTTTTGTCACATTCCTAACTGAATTTGCACATGTAAATAGTGCACCATTACATACTAACATAAAAAACACATCCATTACAGTATGAAGCATCATGACTCTACCATGATCAGTGCATTAGATATGAATAGCCCCAAAACTTCGTGAATGGAGCATAGAATATAGGTCATGGTGATATAAGTTTGTAAAAGTGTTTTAGTTTTAGATATTTGTCATCACAGCAAGTTTGCAACTCTACCATAATAATTTTCTGAGAAAAAGTTTGCTGAAAAACTTGAACCATGTCCTTACACAAATCTCTCAAAAAGTATTCATCAGTAAGCTAAGCTGAAACACCAGTCTGCCCCAAAACTGCACCCATACCATAGGTTTGCTTGTAGGTATCCTTCAAGAAGCTGAGCAAATAAAATTTACTGTAATCAATCTTGCTTCACTGGCTGCATCAGTACCAATATCAAGCCTCGTGGGGAGACAAATAATATAACCCCTCGACTTGGATTTCCTTGTCTCGGTCCAAACCCTAACATAAATTATTTTTCTCACCACTGTTGCTGTAAACCAGTACACATCATCCTAAATCAATGAATTTGAAACTAAAGATACATATGTGCATAAAGTTTTATGACAATATCAAGAAAAGTCAGAAAATAACCTACTGGAAAATAAGGATACTGACAAAGTATACAACTGGACCTTTTAATATGACCCTGTGCAAGAAACATGACATATCACCATTAATTTTGTATGCAGCTCAAATTCTGTTGGTAGCATATTTTCCAGTAAAATGTCAATGGTTCAAGAAAAAAAAACAGACTGGGCAAGAAAAGTGTAATGAATTTACAAACAAGCTCAATCTAGCATACTCCTGCTCTGATTTGTGTGTGGGCACACGAGGAGGGGCTACCAATATACTAAAGCTTATGTAAAGTACATTATACCTATCTATGTAAACTAAAAATATATCACTTCCAGAAGTTTTAAACTGAACCCTCTCACTCTGACACTAACCTGTGATCTTTTGACCAAACAAATTATATGGGATATTCTTGTCCCATTTTAAAACTGTGCAAAGTCTAATAATAATCTCAAGTGTAAGTAATAATAATCTCAGGTGTAAGCAGCCAGCATAGCCACTTCCAATGATTTTATTTAAAATCATGATCTTGACCAAATACATCGTGTTCCCCATGTCCCTGGAGATATTCAAAGCCCTTTGTCAATCTGTAAAAAGCTAATCCATCAAAACAGAAGACAGGTAATTCCCAAAAACTTTTACAAACTGACCATTAACAAAACTTCATCCATTTCATGTCTATTTATCTAAGTTTGAGCTTTCCTATAACTTCAGTTGTTCTATGGACAGAAGGACATTGTGGCCACTATGTCTCAACTTTCTTACATTTGTTACAGGCAAAAAAAAAAATTACTAATATAACCATATTGGTTGATGAACAGTGAAAACTTTCAAGAGGATCATCAAAAGGAAACTACAAAATTCCATCCAATGGATTTAGAGGATTCAAATCTGAAATATTATACATGGTTCAAAGTTTTTTAAAAGACAAATTTCCATGTAATTTCCAGTGTTTTTCCAGAACAAAATTTATTTTTCAAGGCTCATATATGATCCTTACTGAATGAAATTAAGGAACATTTAAGCTTAAAAACATTAATGTTTTAAAATAAAAGATGATTTTATTTCATGACTCTGATAAAATATCTGAGTCATATATATGATCATGCACTAAACCACAAATGTATCACAAGAAACAAGTTTGATAATGTATTTTCATACAAATTAGCATATAAAGTCATTTCAATATACAGAATAAAATTTAAACTTGGCTGAACTGCATTATGTTGGTATCAGGTAACAATAACATAATGAACATACATTAGTTGTTTCCTTTCAAATCTTTAATTATATAAAAATCAGCTGTAAATCAAGTTAGCAATCTATAGAATATAAACTTCATGTCACAGCATAAAAAATACAATCCATTAGAAAAATGTCTTGTAAAGAAAAAAATCTAAACCCTTAATTACTCTCAGCCAACAAAACCCAAAACTAACAAGATTTTTCAAACCAATTAAACTACTTAAGACAATTTGGTTAAAAATACATCACTTAAAATGACTTAATCACAAAGAGTTAATTTAAATTTTGACAAAAATACCTTCAAAATTATATATTTCTGTATAAACAAGGATTGAATTTTCTGTAAAAATGACATGTCTGCTTGTAATGCAAGAAACCAGTTCTTAAACCTGTATTGATACTGGGGCTAGTATCGTTTCTTAATATATAATACAAGGAATGACAATCTCCCATTTCTCCTGTGACCTAATTAAGATCTAAAACAAATACTTCAGGCTATACATAACAGTGTAATAGTTTAGCACCAAAGTTTAGCTCACAGAGTCAACATTTTAAACTACAAATTTGACTCAGTACTCTGTCTATAAGGAATGGCAGTCTGCTTTCTATTTCCTCTTAATATTCCCATTAAATTTGTCATATTTGGACATTATGCTGAGGTGAGAGGTCTAAGCCAACTGCCTATCAAAAAATTGGAATCATTGCTACCCTATGGTAGTGGCATCTGGTAGCCGCTCATCAGCAGTCCTAGCAAATTTTAAAAAATGTTACGTTAAATGGCATCTTCATGAAATCAATATGAAAATGACTTATTTTCTCAGAAATTGGAAGTATTATAATTGTTATGTCTTTAATTCGCTGACAGGTGAGACAAAACTTCAGCATTGATGAAACCTGACATGGTACTTGCTATTTGCACTGCTTGTCACATGATTACAAAAACCTCTCAACCTAAGACGTCCCAAGCCCAATAGTCACATGACATCAACAACAAATCCCTTTTTAATGTTCCAAAATTCAAATATATTAAAAATAAGTAACATACCTTTTGTAAACAGAGGACAAAAATATTCTCAACCTATTTTATCCCCAAAAAAACTCTTGCTGTTGCAGCAAACTGAACTGAGCCAGATTCATCAAGCAGAGAGTACCGGTACATGTCAACAAGGCATCACATGATACAACAAAACCATTGCTTACACATGCTCCAGGTTTCATGAATATTCTCGAAATAAATATAAAGAGAATTTTGTGTTCTTTAGTTTTTTTAATTACAAACATTATGGTGACTTTCATTTAATATTTTTTTAAATTATTTTTCTACATTTTAAATGGGTTACTGTTGATATCACATGACTAAATGTGATAAACATATAGCAATGCAAATGGTGAGTACTAGGTCAAATTTCATCAATGCTGTAGTTTCATCTCATCTGTCAGCATATTAGAGACATATCAGCGGTAATACTTGTAATTTCTGAGAAAATAGATAAGTTTCCTATTAAGTTCATACCAGTATGACTCAATGCAACAGCAGTTTTGTTTGCTAGCCATCTGGTAAGCGGATATCATATGCTGCCACCATGTTGGCTTACTGAGATGCTAGACTGATTTTCATGCCTTCCATGTAAGAAACAAACCAATATCTAGCTTGTCTTTGAACTATCTAGAATACTGGACAAATCTAATTCACTGAGTGCTTGGAATAACCATACCAATATGTTTGTGGCAAGCACACAAATGATCCATACCTTTGAATGCTCTGGTCAGAAATCAAGAAATTGAACTCATGATCAGTTCAGTTACAAACTCAATTACATATATGTTTCAATATTTTATCAAGTGGTGGCAGAAAATTCCCAGGCTGTTCCTGACATGCTTTTATCAATATTTGCTAATTTCAGGGACTTCTCACAGTTCAGAAACGTTTTATCATTTCTCCTGATTTTTTCCTGGTATCATGAGAACCAAGATTGCATGTCACTACTCTGGCAGTCATTTTAAATGATGCAGTGAGATTTATAAAGTAAATGGGGGCCATCTTGAGAAATATTTCTGTAAAAGTTCATTTAAATATGCGCCAGAGAAGACTCAACATTTTACCATCCAATGGTGTTGTGGAAAGGTACCAGATAACTACAGTCAACGATTACAATTTTAAGGTCACAAAATATTATGGAAAGTTTATAGCAATAATAAAGACATGACATTACAAGCTACGTCTAAATCAACTTATTTTGATGCCTATTTATGTTCTGTCTTATTGTCTTTCTCTCATTAAATAATTTTGTTCATGTTTTTATATAGGCAGTCTGCATATTCAGCGGCTTCAGACACTGCGGCATGTGATTCTTAAGGAAATCAATTATTTCTCCTTTATCTGTAATAGAAAGAAAAAAAATAATATAAGCAGCATTTCCCATCCTTTATGACTGCACAACATGTTGTGATCTTAAACCACTTCATGTAACCATCTAAGGCTGAAAAGATCTTTAAAATGATTACAGTATCAAAAATTTTATGAACAGTATTCATACCAGATACAGACGATTTTTTTTTGCTGATGTTTAATGGCACATCATTAAATCAAAGACTATTTAGTATGAAGGCAGAGACAGCAAAGTAAAATGCCCAGAAAAATTTAACTGCTGCTGACAGATGGTCTGGACAGGATTAAAATCTGCACTACTCTGAATCTGAGACCAGCCTGCTGACCACTGGGTCACAATTGCTTTCAGACACAGTAAATTAAAATAAGCGATAAAAAAAAAGCATTTAAAAACTGGACTTCGAAGACTTGACCATTATTATGAACTGCACAGATTAGAAATTTGCTGAAAATTTATTGTGCAAAAGAGTCACACTGGAAATAGTTACTGGAAATTAATAAAGCTACATATTTCAATTCAAACACAAGGAGAAAAAAAATCAATTGCATTCCAAACTGGAGGCAAATAACTTATATATAGAGAAAATAGGGAAGCACTTATTTGGTAGACACCCGCTGTTGCAATTAGTGTTAGATGTACTGACAGTGAAGAAGTCTTTGAAGACCTTTCTTAATTCATCAGTTTCTTCTCGGGACCAGGTTACTGAAAGCATTCACACAGTGTCAATCATTATAGTTTGCTGACTTGTATGCATAACAGGCACACAGACAAAGTGGAGTGAAGTTGATTCCAAATTCTGTAGGTAGCAACTTTACTTAAATGATAAGCTTTGGATGCAAGTCAAATAACTTTACACACATAAAGTGAATATAAAAAATGAAGTTTCATGGATCAAGCAGACTGTATTAAGATTATGTATGTATCACACTTTTAACACTCTTTTTCAGTTTTCAGAATAATATCAATAAAATTTAATAAATTATCACTGTGAAAAACTGGGTCAGCTCATGATTTATTGGTAATAGAAGTGCATGTGGTTTCTATCTTTGCAAAGAACTTGTGTTGTGGTTTTGTAAAAGCAATCAGGCCAATGATGAAAGTGATCAATATGATAAGAATGTATCTTCTGAGCCACTTGGGCGTGATATGACATACACTGAAACTTTAGAGCTTATAACAGTGATTTTATTAAAAACTTCACTATTGCTAAGGATAACCATTATCTGGCTATGGCACAAGAAATGGTATCATTTACTCAAGCCACATAAATATAATTACTTAAGTCTTGGGACATGAGGAAATAATTATTTTTTTTGTGTCCCAAGATTAATGTGCATTTAAAAATTATAGCATTTTCTGTTTCCCAACTCTTACAGATATAAAAAATGTCAAGACAAAATTGGCAAGATCGCTATACTGCACACAGCAGTGACCAGCTCCTGTTCATTTACTATGTCAAGAAACTATTATAAACTACAATGATTGTAAATACATATTATTATTTTGCATATGCATATTTTCAGACTTGTCTGATATAAAATAAAAGTAAACAAAAACTTCAGTAATTCACAGAGCACTTTGGAGTTTAACAGACGACCGGTACCATAATATAGTGCACAAACCAGTACTTACACAATGCAAATGGGCAGACTTTTGCTTTATTCATCGTCTTTACTAAATCTCAATCTTCCAAATCACATTTAAACAAAGACTTCAATTGTTATTTTATTTACTCTGACCCACGCGCTCAAGCATTTTTTAAGTTATTTCAGAGATACAAGTGATACAACAACATGATGTAAAACATATGAGATTATACAAGTCACATAACCAGCATATAGTATTATTCACTTAACGGATGATCATTGTTGATACATTTTAGTTTTGTGTTTTCATCTTACCATAACACAAATATGTAACTTTCAACACAGTATTCATTCCACCATTGATTTTGGACATCTGGTTGTCGCAGTGTTTCCTTTTGTTTATAATTGTCAGATTTGTCCTTGTTTTCTGACAGGAGACCAGAGTAATTGTTTGATCCATGAAACTGCCATGTGATTTTTGTCTGGCGGTAACCTTTTGTACTACAACATTACTCTACACAAATTAACTGTTGGAAAAACTAAAGTAGGTTGAGCAGGATGTGATGCTCTGCATAATAGTGGAACTAAATTATTTGGCCCCCAAAATTATACTGAACTGACTAACTGTTTCTCAAAATTCTAAAAAAGGTTCCTTAATGTTGGAAGCTATATAAGTGAATAATCATTTAAACTATTTGCTCATTAGATTTGATTTCAGTGAGTAACATGTCAATGTTACTGGGCTTTTTCGGATTCTAACTCACTAAAAAGTTTCCAAATGGTTTTCAGATTATTCTAATATCTTCAAAGGTTTTTGCATACTGGTATTTTTAGTTTGTCATTTTTGGTTTTGCATGTAAACTAGCTCATAACTGATGGCATTTAATATTTATCTCCTCCTTTTATGGCATCTAAAATCTCAGGTGTGATCCAAAAAATGAGTGCTCTCAAGATTTCGAAGCAAATATACTTTTTTCTGTGAAAAATAATTATACAACTACAACGATCAGATTTTAATCCTAAATCTTGCCATAGATAACATATGTGTACCATTAACAATGTTAACAATCATGCTTATGTGTATGGAGTCAAATATAAAGCTTTTCTATTTACAGCACACTGCACTGTATGACTCTGGTACATTTATAGTGACTGCCTACAGAGCCACATACCCTGTGAGGTAAAGGACTAAAGAACATTTATCTTAAAGCTTGAAGGAGCTTAATTCAGATTTGCTTTAGAAATAGTACAGTATTATTTAAACAACCTACAGATACACAAAAATATATACCTTTGACTGACTTCTTTTTTATCCTGGATCCTTCTGGCTTCTCTGGTGGTATGGACTTCCCTGATGCTGAGGACTGCTCCAAAATCTCTGTCAGTTTTCTAGTTTCTGCTGAAGTACCTGACAGAAATGTTTTAAAACAAATTAGTATAATTACAAAGCCTAAGATGGTTTCCACCAGCACAGTTGGTATCAGACAACAATGCGACTTATTTGGGGAATCTTTAAATTTTCTAAGAAACGAGCTTGACACTGGCTTATATTACACAGGATATCTAACAGTTATCATTACATGCACTGATCCAATTGATTTTCTGTACATTGAGACTAGTTTTCTCTCCAAAATAGGAACTGAGTGTCGAGTATGCGCCACCATACTGAAACTGGAATGCCAAGTATGACTTGACCATCTTTGTCAGAGCAACATTACTTTCCATGTTCACCAAGTCAAAATTTAAAAGCCAAATGGTACTTTCTAAACATATTTGTATTACATGATGATTTGTTGCCTTATTTTCTTTTATTTATTTATAAAACTATGTGCGAGATATAATCCAAGTATGTACAGTAATAATCGCCGATCGAGGCTGTATTCTTGTTCAAATGGCCTTGAAACATGATATAAATGGGGGCCAATGTGGTTTGGAAGTTTATTTGATATGATTTCAGCATGCATTCTGTACGTATCTGCAACTGTTTTTAGACATAAGATATGTCAATACACCAATATCTTGGGCCCTATACATGGATCACTAATGATATCATTGCATAAATGTCTGATAGGACCTGGTGTAAAACCAAAACTGAGTAAGTAAAAAAAATTAGACCCACCTGTCAGGAATTCACTATGCATCTGTTAGTCACCCATGTTTCCGATAAAGTTATGAAAGATTTTTCTTGCTACTGGTTATTTAAAATTGAGTACTTTGAAGGGTACTATATCCACCCACCCCACAATATCTTTTCTTCACCTTGGCTTTTGACCTTTTCAGCCCCAAATGTTTCTCCCTTCACCAAATAAAGTTTGGATATGGCATGTGGTCTAAAAGTACAGTGATCATGCAGAAAAAGTTTCTTCATTAAGTAAATATGATCTTGACCTCTGACAACAAAATCCCCATATTGGACTAGCTTCTTCCTTTTCTCAAGTGCAAACATCAAAAAAGCCAAGTATTAGAACCTGCCATCTTGTACCAAACTATTTTCTGGACCTTATATTGATGTCACCTGAAAATAAGAATTTAGTGACTACAAAGCCTTTTCTTGCCAAAGTGCACATAACTGACAATGTTTAGATAAAGCATACAGTATGTGGTGTTGTGTTCCAGTTATGTGGAAACTGTTTTCTTCTCTCCCTCACTGTGATATTGGACTATCACCTTTGAGCTTCTGACTAAAACTAGATAAGTTTCTTCCTTCTCTCACATGTAAGCAACAAAGTCTGGATAATGTACGAGTTATTCAACAAGTTAGTTTGTGAATATTATCCTCCTTGTTTCAGTCCCCGCATCTTCCTTTTCTCTGTACATGACCTATCAACATTTCATCTCAATAAAACTAGGTTTCTTATTTCTCTAAATTGCCATCTACCTCCACAGTATGGTAAAGTAAGATGGATAGGAATTAAAATTAGTATACATGAAAAGGAGACACATGGACAGATGGAGGAAGCATATACAAATGATACAAACTGAAATCTTATCAAGTCTGTAGGACAGCTGTCAGTATTAAGTATACATCTGAGTATAATTGATTTAAATCCAAATGGATTAAATGTTAATGGCAATGTAAGAGTTTAATTAAAAAAGGACTAAATGTATGTCACAACTGTGGGGAACTAATACAGCCTCACTTTGATGTTAGCTCCAATTGACAGAATGTTTTAAAAATGCATTTACTGAATACATCTGACATCTTTTTCATGTCAGTGACATCAATTATGAACCAAATCTGTGGTGATAAAAAAGTAGTTACCACTGACAAAATAAGAAAAAATACCTTTGTCAATGTTATCCTGCAGCTTTCCCATAACTCTAACTTCTTTTATACTAATGGGACATTGGTAATTATCCCTGCTGATGGCTGCCTCATGACCCATGTGATCCAGGAAAATCCTCTGGTGTTCAAGACTCATGTCAAGACTTGCATAAATGGTTGAAATTCTGTGTCTAGTTTTTGTAGCATTTATCTTCACTTGAGCCTGGATACAAGCAGCTTTAACTGAATGCCACCCTGAGCAGTTACTGTTGGAAGATTTTGTTCCAAATAAAAAGATGTTGTTCTCCTTGATCCCATGTGCTTGTCTATGTGTAACCAATATCTGAATAGGTTCTATTATATCTTCAGGAAGTAAAACTGGAACAAACTTCCTTCATTTTCCATGATTATAGGCTAGCCAAAACTGACCAACAAGATATTTCTCTGCATCATCTTCAATTTTCAAAACCTGATCAGATGGAAGCCAAACACCATCTTCCCACTGTGAGAGAAGCATTCGTGATGGTTATTCACCATGTCTCCCATTATATAATGTGAGCCGGCAAACCACCAAAGATCTCAGCCAAGCATACTTAGAGATTTGAAATTTGTATTTTACAAGTTTGATTTGTTCAGATATAATTTTTTTCAGTTTCTTTAATTCCTCCTCTTCAGGTAACTGTTCAGGACGTCGGGATTTATCAACTGAACTGGAGATACACTGATATCTTGCATTCGAGAACATTTCATGTGAACGAAATGAATATGCCAATTGAAATTTCTTTGTTTCATCATATTTATCATCCTGCATTGTTTCTGTATAGTATCCTTTCAGAGATTTGATAGTTCTCTGGATGATAGCATTCAGCGTCAATTTTAGCCCATACTTTTCTCTCCCTTCTTCACTGGTTTCCACCATTCTTTAAAGTGCTTCTCTTAAAACTGATAAATGACCCCTTTGGAACATATCTTCTGTGGTAACAGTTTTTGATGATATAGATTTAAATGCAATAAATAATCTGGCCAGATCCCTCATTTCTGACAAAACAAACTTTCTTACTTCGTCTTTAATATTCCCTTTTCATATCTTCGAAGGCAAAAGTGTTGATATCCAACTTGCTGGATAAGGGAATCAGTGCGACACAATTCTCCAGACTCGTTAGTCCTAAACTTGTTCAGGATCTCTTCCATAAACTCTTTATCTTGAAAGATTGTGCTAGCCAAAAGCTTAGGCTTCATAGCATCTGCAGTTAAACTTGTGCAAGTTTGCTTATGCTTGTAAAAGGAACGGTTTGACAAAAATCTCTTGCAGCCAGAACACATTCTTAAGCCATCATCATACTTGGGTTTTCTTTCCCTCATGAACTGCATTTTATCAGTTTCATTCATTGTTGGTTTCATCATGAATTTAAGATTAAATTGGTACATTCCTTCCCTTCGCTTGTCCTCAAAAAACTTATTTTGCAATTGTTTGGGCAGCAACATAGCAGTCTTTACTTTCTCCTCAAATTTTTTTTTCTAAGGATGTGTCGGTTGAGCTTTCCACCAGTAATTATCTGATGGCAATATATGCAATAACGGCTAGGTTTCTGGAAAAGAAGAAGATATTTTATCTTATTTAGCCCATTTCCCCCTGAAATGACCCCATGGTAAAACCAGAAAGTTCTAACAAGAGTCTCAAGATTGGTCGGAAGCTCAACTGGTCAAAGTGTACTCTTAAATCTTGTTACAATGTAGCATAGGTTCTGATATTATCCCATGTGGATACTCCAAGATTTAAAAATAAAAGTGAGTAGTGACTCAAATTTCAAAATTACTACACATGAAGTCATACTGGACATCAAACTAGAAAGTATTTAATTGGGAACAAACTAAGCATCACTTTGAAAGGCTGTGAAAACAAACCCCAAAACAGTTCTGCAGAATGAATTTTGAAGGCAAAACAAACTCTGATATCAGGTTACAAGTTTTTGGCATAATTTAGTTCTCAAATTTCAGTGAAGGTAGTATAAATGCTCTACTCTATTTCAAAGGGATGAGCTAAACTTTAACTTGTAGTCATCCCACAAATTCTAGCGATTTTAAAGTTGTTTCAATCAAGAATTAATGATAGAAAAGTGCACATGGATATACATATGTTGCTCCATTGTCCCAATGTCTGACATACCAACCAAAGCAAGACCTTGTCCTTAAGGTAGTTAATAGTTTTCGGTAAGATCAACTTTTCAGCAAGATATAACAAAATAAAATGTAACATTATTGTCAGCTTTAAAAATGCAAGAAGTGTTATCTGATGTGATAAAGGCAATATTATGTTCAAACTAAAATGTTTGTACAGTACAGAAAATATCATGCAAACAGGTGGCGTGTATGTCGGCTGTTTGGGTAGTTATTTTTTCATTTTTATTCTAAGTGGCAGCAGTCATCTCTTCTGCCATGAGCAATATTCAAATCAACATTACAATTTGTCCAATAAATATAACTGTTGCCTTTTCCTGCTTTTTCACAGACAAATCCGAGAATCAGAATATTCAATTTTATAATTTCATGTCAATTGTTTGATCATGCATTAGTTGGATATGAAACTTGTTGGTAGATCAAAGCATCCGAGGTATTCCTGTAGGTTTTTCTGGTTCTCTGACCAACTCCACTGAATCTGATATGAAAATCCAGATCTAGACCAAACCCAGACAAGCCAATATCAAGATTTTACAGCAACAATCATATTTTTATACAATTTGTATTTATTTAATAAATCCTTAATTATAAGGGTCATTTCAGTAATGACTGTTCCATTAAAACATACAGGGGACCCAGGTAAGGCACTTTTAAGTGGAGTACTCACCCATAGATGCAATTTAGAATTTGTTTAACATTTTAATATGAACTATGTGAAATCCAAGTACCCTGGCATGTATTTTTTTTAAAACCTGCCTTCCCTGGGTACCATGTATGTTTAAATGGAACAGCCCTAAATGTTTTGGTCAAATCATAAGGGATGGAGTGTATACGTAGTCATCAAGTCACCTTCATTGGGGAAGAGATGAAACTATGGACAAGACTGCTCTAATTAATATACAGCCTAAATGATCACAGCTATATACCAATTAGAAGCAGCAGTGCAAAATGATACTAAGCCCAGACCGTTGTCTTTGAGATGAAATAATGCCCACAAATTTGGTCATTTTTCTTACCTGACAGTTAAGGTCACAACTTTTAATGCCATTATCCAGGTGACTACTCCTTCCGAAAACAGCAAGCTTGTGGCAATTCTGACTTCTGTTATCAAGCTGGCCATTCTGACAGGCATCATTAAGGTAAACATCCTGCCCACTGCCATCAAACTGGTCAACATCATCAAGCCGGTCACTCTGAGAGGCATCATGGTGGTCAACAGCCTGACCGATGTCATCAAGCTGGCCATTTTCACTGGCTCCATGAAGTTGTAAATTCCAAATGGAGTCATCAAGCTGGCTATTCTGACTGCATTCACCAAGGTTAACATTATGATTGCTGTCATCCAGCTGGCTATTCTCACCAGCTTCATTAACTTCAACAATGCAACTGCTGTCTTCAGGACACACGGTACTAATTCAACTCCAATGGTAAACATATGGAAACACTGTCATATTCAAAATTCAATAACTTAACATTTCTGGGTGCTGATGATCAGACCTATATTTTTCCATGCACAACTAACCTTGATGTAAGTTTTTAAATGTAGAAAAACATAGGACCCGCGACATGTTGTTGACATAAATTGGCAGGAAGCACATGTTATTGAATCTGCACCAAATGAATCAGGTGCTACTTTCATGATTGACTACTAATAGGTGAAGCCTCTAAATTTACTTCAATTGCATAGAATTTTGTCTATATTTTTAAAAAATTACAGATAGGATAAGCTCTCAAAAAATATTTCTACTAAAATTTTAATTTTCATTATGAACTAATTATGGACCACCAAAGCCGTATATACTCTATTATTTCTTCACCCATTTTTAGACTGGTTCACAGCTCTTCCGTATAATTAGTACCATGTGTCCTTCAAGCTGACTATTATGACTGGCATCAAACAGGTTAACACTCTGAATGCTGTCCTCAAGCTGGTTAATCTCCTGTCTTCATGAAGTTCAACAATCTGATTGTTTTCCTCAAGCTCACTATTCTGACTGGCATCACAAAGGTTAACATTCTTAATACTGTCCACATGCTGACTATTCTGACTGGCATCATAAAGGTTAACATTTTGACTGTTGTCTACAAGCTGACTATTCTGACTGGCATTATAAAGGCTGACATTCTGATTGTTGTCCTGAAGATTACCATTCTGAATTCCACAATCGTTATCATCTTGAAGATCACTGTCAGAATAGTCATATTCTAAAACAAAACAATTGGATGAATTCAAGTCATCTGCAACCTGAGAACCCAAATTTGAGGCTTGTGTTTTTTTAAAAGCATGGAACATGAAAATATGCCTAAAATATTTTTGAAAAAACCAATTTAGAAAAGTAAACAAAGATATTATGTGAGGATAATAAAATACTGATGGAATTTGGTTATAACTTAAGTCTCGATATACTGAAACTAGTTGGGCAACAAATATCACATTTCACTGTCCTTTAAACAGAAGCATATGGCACAAAAAAAGCATTCAACAAACATTTAAATGCACGGGAGTCAAACATTGTGTCTGAGTTTAAAACCCAACTCTTCTTAGATTTAGCACTGTTAAGAATATACATGTGCAAAATTTTGAAAAGTGATTTTTGAATTTTCTTATTTTTGGATAGATTATTATGGATTATCGAGACAAGTTTTATAGTAATTTTACACTTTGATCACCCGATTTTGATTTCCAGATCTGGAACGCGGATTTCTTGATTAATGGAGGAAATCAATGTTCAGGAATTCCATTCCTGTTGAATTATGTCCAGATACCAAAGTTTCCCGTGAAACAGCATCTGGATTAACGAGGCTCATCTGTATATCCACTAAACTGAATCCCAAAACTCTGTGTGTGTGTGTGTGTGTGTGTGTGTGTGATTTGGATTTCTAACAAAGATTAAAAATGTTCCTGTCATATTCCAACAACACCAGGCCAACCAGTCCCAAAATTAACCTCTTAATGCTAACAGCCAAGCGAGGCAAGTGCTAGTACTACTTTTTTTCGGAAGTCTTTGGTATGACATGGTCAGAGTTTCAACCTGCACCACATTTGAGGTGGACACTCTAACCACTTAGACCACTGAAGCGGTTCCTCAAAACAGACACAAACTAACAATTTTTAATCTTAATATCACCAAAATCTAACCTGGTCAAGGACTCGAATGTATTTACATAAAAGAAAATTTTGGATTAATTTATGTAGTAATGTTTCACTGCTTCATGCTGTTAATCTTGTATCAAACCAATGATTACACTTTGTATATGCAGAAACAATCACCAGACGGAATAATGTAGTGATGGATAATTGGACATGCCAAATTTCCCAACTTTAATTAAAGTGGTGACAAGTCAGTTTTGGATGACAACCTGCCTCTTGATGGGAAAAATACTGAGTTCTTTTGTGTGACGCAATTGCCTTTTTGTCGCATGCTGTGTTCTCCATATTTCCAGTATCCAGCAAGCTAGATATAGATATATTTTGACCACTTTACTGGAATTTAACATTTATTTAATGTTTATTATGGTCTCCTTATTGCTGGTATATCAGCATGTGGATTTACTCATTTACAAATTAAAACTGACATGATGGGTAGTTGTGTTACCAAATGACTCCAGGTAACTGCTTGATATATATTAATGCAATAGTAATATTTATGACTTCATCATTTTCAAGCTCATAATATTTGGTTTTCCAAAAAGTGTACTTTTCCAAAGTCAATATCCAAAATGAATTATTTCAATAAACTCTTGTTCATAATAATAATAATAATAATAATAATAATAATGCTTTATTTATAGAGGGTGACTCATTAGTCAAGGACTATTCTCCCTTGAGGCCCTCTTAATGAAAGTATAACAAATGCACATTGTGTGAAGAAGCAATAATTAGTGCTTATATTAGCATGTTTCGTATTAAAATACTAAATTCCATTATCTGTTAGAAACACATGCATGCTCCTGATATCTCTTCTTAAATACTCTAATATTTTCAGCCGATTTGACATGTAGTGGAAGCTTATTCCACAGAACTGTACCAGAGTATTGAAAACTCTTTTTGAATTGCTCTGTTCTTGGTTTTGGTACTAGAAGGTTTCCATGTGAGATTGATCTCAAATGGTATTGTGCGGAAAAAGGCCTGAATAAGTCCTGAAGATACTCTGGTGCAGTTCCATGTAGACATTTATATAAAAGAACTGCCTTGTGAAAATCTATCCTGTCATATATTGTGAGTCATTTGAGTTCTGTTAATAATTCTTTTGAAGGATGGTCAACAGATGTAACTAAAATTACACGTGCTGCTCGTTTCTGGAGTTTATACATCCTGTCAAGCTCAGATTTAGCACAGTTTCCCCATATATTCGAACAGTAATCCATTGTTGGAAGAATATACGTCTTATAGTATAGATTGCGAGTTTCCATAGGTAAATATTTCTTGATTCTACTGAGAAGGGCAATTTTGGATGGCAGTGTTTTATAAAGCTTATCAATATGGTCATTCCATAATAAATTATTATCTATGGACACACCTACAAGCCTTTCATGATTGACATTTTGTAATGGATGATTATTTATTGCAAGAGATAGTTTTGGGTTCCCTGACTTGTGTAGCTTTTGTGTCGTCCCCAGAATCAAACATTTTGTTTTACCTTCATTAATTACCATCCTATTTTGTTGTGCCCAGTTTTTGACTCTAATAAGATCTGAGTTTAATCTTGTTTGGATAACATCAGTATCAGAACTAGATGTATACAAGGTTGCATCATCTGCAAACAATTCTGTATTGGTGGATTTATTATTTAATGTTAGATCATTGACATAGATAAGGAACGAGTAATGATGACTTCATTTGTGTGAATTTCTGTAAATCTCAATTTCAGTGCAAATACCTTCAAAAATAAGGATTGGAGGTTTAATCGTAATCTACTCCAATAAAACTTATGCTGTCATATAGGAAAAATTACTATGTTGATGTTTTGTAATTTTTGAGATATTTGTCACCCTATTAACAGTGTTACAAGTCAAAAGTTGAAAATGACTTCATACAATATTTGAACCTGGCAGCTCATGATCCAAAACCAAAGCTGTCTCATCAACCTCCCTTAAATAAAGCATTTCAGATTTGTAACCCATTAAAATTTAAGTATTTAAATCCTATAAATAAACTAAAAACAACTGTATTGTAGTCTCAACACTTTTAACATACTCTCTTTGTAACAGGCTCATCACAGGTGGATCTATTTGTCTTTATACCAAGTAAATAAAACCATATATAGTTAATCATACAAGTTCGTTGAGTCTAAGATCCAAATGGATTCATCTGTATCTATTAGAAAATGGGACTAACTTCTTAAATGGAAACGTATTCATGAATGTAATTTTTAAAAAAAAAACCACAAATATTTATATCATTGAAGGTCAACAACACATAGTTGCACTAAACGAATACAAGAATTCTATGTTTATAGGATTTTTTAATACTGTGCTCTTCAATTTCAGAACCCCTCAGTAAAATGGCTTTACATATTATGAGGACATGGTTAAGAATATTTTTAAATTAGCTGTATTTAGTTCCCATTGCAGCTTATTCTTTTGCATTACATTTTAGTTCTTGACTGCCTGATGATAACCTTTTATAATGTGTTTACAAGAATAAAATTAAAATAATTTATGTTATATACGCATTATAGAACATACTGATACAGTTGTTTTTAACAGACCTTTGGAAAATGTTCTTTCAACATACTAAAATTTCATGAACTCTATGATCCACAATGTAATGAGAGATCACTGTACAGTTCAATTAATACCTGCCTTTTTCATTATTATTGACAATACCCCCGATTAATTCCCACAACCTGGGTCAAATGAAATTCATAACTAATTTTTTTTGTTTTTTTTGTAAACATTCAATGATTTTTTTTGGTGCAAAAGTCTGGATGATGCATATAATACATGTAGGTGATTTAAAATCAGGATATCACTTCTACTTTCTAATCATTCCAAATGGGGAATTCTGATTGAAAAATCCAGTCTCTTCCCATTTTCCTATCTTCATATCCACCACATTTGTATGCTTTTATGAAAAATGACAGCTTTGCTTACCACTCTCTAACCAGTCTGATCCACTGTCTGCTATTTTACTGTCTGAGACACTGTAGGAAACTTTGCCTTTATATTCTCGATGGGAGTTTATCCTATAATACAAAAAGGACCAAGAATCATCTAGAGATGACATATTCTCTGGTATTATGTAACTATACCTACTGAAAGTAAAGTTTCAATTGTCACCAGTTAGCATTTTGTGACAAGGAATAGTGACAAGTCACATGGACCAGTAAATTTCTCATTCTACTAGTCCTTTTGGCTATAAATAAATTTATGTTAAAATCTGGGCCTGTACATACTGTTGTTATATGGTACTTTGGATCCATAAATGTAAAGCAGGTTACATACCAACTATATGTACCAAACAATATTTGCCAATCCTCATTTTTAATCTAGTCTAGTGGATTGTCATAATGTTTTTAGTGATTTAAATTTTAGAAAATCATATGATTAAACAAATAATCCTGATAATAGGAACATGGTTCTCTTTAAATTAATAGATCAAATCACATATTTACCACTTCTAAACACATATATAAAAAATATATGCTCAATGTGTCATGTTCTTTTTGTAAAATATTCCATCTACAGTTCAAAGTACCAGTTAGATAGTTACACTGATTAGTGACTGAACATCGCACAATGTGCAGCACACTTTTAGCAATTGTAGAACACAGAATAACAAAAGTAACAAATTTGTATGAATCTAATCCATTTGAAATCCAATGAGATCTTAAATAAGCTTGTTTATTCACACAAAGTGTTAATCCCAAACAGAATAAGCACTGTTACTTGCAAGATATGTATTTCCTACTTGAAGCACTTCATGATTGATGTTTGAGACCTGACCATTCTTGTTTTCTTCCAAAGTCTCTGTTTCTCAGGTGCAAAATCTTTAAAAGCTCAAAATTCTGGCTTTCTAGTTGCATCACTTCAACCAATTACTTCTCCACATTGGGGAAGCATGCCCGCCCGAACCCTTTACTTTCAAATCTTGACTGCTTACTTTCAATTTTATGCAATATCTTAAAATTACCCTGACTTTCAACCTTTTGACTTTTTTCCTGATGTTTTTCCTAAGCTCCATATGCAAGTCACAAAGTTTGGTAACTGCAGATGATGTAACTGGTAACAGACAGACATCACTGTGTCATAATTGCTCTGCCTTTGGTAGTACATACAAACTACCCTTTTCAAGAATATAATTAGTAAAGGAAAGAGGTAATAATAATAATAATAATAATAATAATAATAATAATAATAATAATAAAGACTTTATTTAGAGAAGGTAACTCAATTAGTTATAGAACCAATCTACCTTGAGACCCAGTTCTATCTCTTATATACAATATATACAGTATATACAACATGTGAATAATCTGGCTAGACACTAGACAATTAAATAATTTTAAAAATCAAAGTATCAAGCCTGGAACATATGCACAGGCATCTGTGAACATATAAACATATATAAAATATAAAAAATTAATTTACTGTAATCAATGTTATCTTAATATTAATTGATGTTACAGGATTTGGTCAATACAAATGGGCATTCATGCAATCACACATCCAAAGGAAAACAACACAATAAATTTAACATAAATGTAATCTTTTGAATTTACAAATGCAAGTACTGCCTTTGGGGTGGGGGTTGAAATTATTCAAGAGTAAAACAAAGAATTCAACTTGCTCATTTCTTTTTAATGTCTGTTGCCTTTTATTATGGGTCTCAATTTAAATTACTTTCAGTCAGGTAAGTCATTATCTCTGCAAAGGTTTTTGATCAAACCTTGTTTCCATCACATTTTTTGGATGAATTAATAGTGACAGATTCAACAGATTTATAAACTTTATTTAAGTCAATACTTCTTCCAACACTGAGAATTTGAGTGGAAAAAAGCTATAAAATGGAATTATTTTATATATAGAAACTTGGCTATAACAGATTTTCTACATCATATTTCTGACATTTTAAGTGTCTAATATCACCCTGAATGCTTAGTATTAAATGCAACTGATCAGGAAACAAGCAAGGCACCATTTCAATTTTGGCAATAAAAGTTCAACTGGCTTACTATACATGTATACATATTAAACAGCTAAAAATGTGCTTTTATAGTTTTTCATCAGCAAAGTATAATGTTTAAATCTGCATATGTTTACATAAAACTGTAATGCCATTTTACAGCAGCTAAGGCTATATATAAATAGTGGCCAGTAGATCTGGTGGAGGAAGAAGCAGAAAAATCCTTAGAAGAACCATTAACCCACTGGAAGCTCATGGCAAGATCTCTCACTGAGATGTTGGTGACCGGTAAAAGGTAGTGCTTAGACCACTCTGCCATCTGCAGCCCTGTTTATACAAAGCTTTGTAAAGAAACAAGTCTGTTGCAAGTAGGAGTGAATAGATACTTGCACTGAGCATTGATATGATTAATGATTCACAGCCAAAGATATAATACATTTATTTTATCAATATACATATGAACGTAATAGTCTTTCCATTCTTAGAAGTCCTATCAGTGATAGGAATGACCCTTTTATGTGATTTCCAGAATAGCAATTACAGACCGCATCTATACTCAAATATTCTCATTCATGACAAGATAATAAAGTGTTTGTAAACAGACTACTAATGTTTGTTGTCAGTGAATTTTATTCAACATTTTAGGTCTAAAAGCATAAAACTATTTTTCCCCCTGAAAAATGACAATTTTCATGGCACAATAAATGTGCTCCACTCACTCTGAAAAATGTAACAATCAGATTCCATTCCATGAAATGCCATTGTTAAGTTGGAAAACATATATTTGAAAATTCGGTATTCAAAACTAAACATATGTTCAACAGGAAAGTTTGTCAAGTGCATACCTTATTTAACCCTCAAGTACAGTTGCACCAACTTCAGTTCCAAGCCATATGCAGCTCAATGATTTTTTTTTGCTTTCTCTCAACTGGACTAATTCTTGGAAATCTTTTTGCTTTCACTTGATGAGGGCAATCATATCTCCCACTATGAGACAGGCTCAAAAGTGACTGTTTCTGCTTTTTATTTACAAGTATCTGAATATTCCTTTTTACTATTTTGTACTGGTTAATAACACTTTTTAAGAGGTTTGCATTCCCTTTCAGCTCCAACATGTATAGCTTGCTCATTGCCATTTTTTGAAAATTCTATTATCAACAGTTTAATCATGCAGATGCCTTGCCTGAAAAATATATGCAGTTTAAAGGATCTAATGTACTACTGTACAAAATCATAAGGGTTGGCAGGTCTTAAGGGTTAATGGTTTCCAAACAAAGCCATAAAAATCAAACCTGCTTGAAGTGGGTTCAAGAGTAACAATGTTTACAGTGACAACAAACCATATATTTGTTAACTGAATGAAGCTAGTGAAAAGAGACAATAATAAATAATTATCCAATACAGTATGTTCTGATAACCAACCATCCATGGAAAAATTACATGATTAAATAGCAATAGGATACCTACCTCTATTGAATGTTAATTAAGTTTATATACTGGATTGCTATCATGAAACCTAATATTGTTAGTACTGTGAATAATTTTTATAGACCTTATTAGATTGTGTCCAAAAACAAAAAAAATTTCTAGCGATAATTTATAGTTGAGCAATATCTGAAAGTTACAAGCATTTAAATATTATTTTCCCCCAAAAATATGGTGTCGGAAAACATAAAATAAACAACTGTCAGTTTCAATGAAGCACTCCAATAAAATGCACAACAACGGGATCATGACCTATCTCAAATAACATGCTTAATCTCAATGTCAAGAACCATATCAACACTATAGTTGCAGTGTTTCCTACAAGAATGAATCCCTATTGTCCAACTGTAACCTGCCAGTTTGCCGTAGTTATAATTTTTTTTTTAAATTCAAAAATATTCCATGTTCAACAGGAATCGGGATTTTAGCTGCACACAGAGTGCATCAAAGTATTATTGTCTTTTACAAGACTTTTGAAATACAAGGGGACACCCTTGACTGGTGGAAAAACAACACAAACTTCATTATTAGCTAAAACCACGAACTGACCATTACCGACCTATGTGTCATCTTGTGAAGTGAATAATAACTGAGCTGTTCCTAGCTCACTTACACTAGCATCATGCATCACTGGTTAAACATGTAAAGCAGCATCAATGAAGAACATCAAAAATGTAAAGATAAACGGTATAAAGCAAGATGTGCTTCAGTTGCTAATGAATATCAACAATGCTGATCCAATTAGTATGGAGGACATTGATAGAACAGTCTGCACAATGGTTGACATCTGATCTGGAGTACAACAATTCTAAATAAGCACACAAGAAAGTCACCAGCCCTAGGTCTGTGTCCTGTGTCCAAATAAAATATTTCTTTGAGCACTGAACCACAATGGTGTTTATCATCATTTGTTCATATAAAAATTACACTTAGTGTTTGGTAAATACTTAAATGAATAAAAGTATTTTCAAATCATACAGTTGTTAGTGTAAATAAACCATTACAAAAAGTTGCTCTTTCATTATCGTTGATAAAATCTGCTAGTGTATCCAGGCAAAAGAGAAGCTCAAGCCCAAAATCAATATTCTTCTCCCTTACCCCTAGTGATTTTTTTAACCAAACTGACACTATGGAACCTTCAGAAAAATGATAAAGCTCAGCACAATGTTTTCCATCCTCCAATGAATGAATATTATCTGAATATGCTTGATAATTGGATAACTGACTGATTTATACCACACTTTTGGCATCATGTGTGATTTGATAATAAAATATACAGCTTATTTACCATTTGTTTTCCTCTTGATAAGGCCATTGCTGGCACTTGATCTGAAAATAAATGAAATGTAAAGTTTATAACTTTAATTGACCTTTCTCAAAGGAATAGATGTGTTCAAATCATGAACTGAGTTCCCAAGAGGTAATGTGAACACTTAATTCAATAATGTGCAACGGAACAGAGATGGTCAAATAGTAAACTGAGTTCCCAAGAGAACACATGAACACTTAATTTGACACTGCTCAAAGGAATAGATGTGGCAAACTAATTAAAATGTCAAAATATTTGGAAAAGTCAACTGGGTACCCATCAAACCTAATGATCAGTTACCTGGGTACTTGATCAAAGGGAAATTATATTAAATGTGAACTTGAACTGCTTTGTTGTAAGTTTATATATGCCCCCCCCCACCCCAAGGTATAAGAGTAATTATATTAATTTGAGGGGCAAATAAGCACCACCTGAGCTTACAAAGAGTGATCTATATATTACATGTCATAATTACAGAAAACTACATGAAGAAACTATAGCTACTATGGCTACTTGCCTGATCTGCAGTTAGCAAAAATTTCTTGTCACAAATTGGCTAAATCCATGTGGATTGGTACCAGAATATAGGCACAAAATGAAATGATAAATTATTTATACACAACATTCATTTTAACTAGTCCACATCACATGTTTAGATTTCATTGAAAGGTCATAGTCAAGTTCACAAATTCTGAAGTCTGTATTACATTACTGTAGAACTCCTCTTTAAAAAAAAATTGTAAAATGTTATTGATTGGTCCTTTTCCTGATGTAATGTGTTCTTCAGTTTAACAGAATCCCACTTCTTTACCACTTTTTAGTCATATAAAATCCACTATTCATGTTGATAAAGCCCATTTCACTTAATATTTAATGCCATGTGTTTTCAATATAGACTGGTCTGCTACTCAAGTGTGTATCAGACTAATGAATCTGTGACAAATGGTATCAAATTTAAGAAACCTGTGTTTTCTTGGAAACATGTCATGTATAGTTCCTATAAACAGAAAATAAGGAAGCTGTTAATCATGCATAGCCAAATGCTCTCACACGATGAAAATTTAAGATCAGTAGATGGAGGTCTATGATGGATCAATATGATATGACACGTGCCTCAAACTGTAATTGTCATTCTGTTTCTCACATGGCCCCGGTGTTGTCCGATACAATCCTTGATCTGAACTTGGAAACATGTACTATTTAATTTCTAAATTAACTAAAAAGGTACCCTATAACTAATTTTATTACCCAGGTGATTATGAACAGGCGGGTACCAGAGTACCTGCTGACACCTGTATGAACTGAGTTCCCAAAAACATGCAAATACTTTATTCAAAATGATGCATATAGGTTAGGCAATACAAAAAGTTCAATACATTATTTTGATACTGAAGAGAAATACTCCCTTGAAATAGATTCAAGTTACCAACACTGTTTTCCTCTAAGCTGACTCCTTCCTCCTATCCAGTTCCAAACTTTCTTAAAATCAAACATAATATGCAGAGTATAACAATCACAGCTGACTCCAACAAAATTCCAACAATCAAGAAATTGTTGGATGAGAATTTACAAATCCATTGTCACTCACAAAATGGACTGATATATAAATCCATGGATAAAGATTCTGCCACTGTGACAGTAACTCTATACATAACAACTGGTAGAATTCATGTACAAGGGCCAGGCTACACAGAATGGGTAAATCATTTTATCAACACTTGTCAGCAAATGGCAGACAACACTAGACTTAAATCAATTACCTCTCAGCCAAGGGTTTCATCACTCATCTCGGAAACCCACATATTTCCAAATCCAGTCAACAGTAACACAGCTTTACATGAAATAAGCGAGATTGCTATCAGTGTGGAGGAAACTCCAGGACCCCAGTTTATGAGAGGTGCAACAAATTCTGTTGAGTTCCATGAAACCCATAACCAGACTTTTACCTAAGTACAGTGCTTAGTATTGATAGGTATTCTCCAGACCCAATTAGAAAGGTTAGAACAGGAACTCTCTGCACTAAAATCAAAGAATCTACACAGTGTAGGAATAGATAAAGCAGGGGCAACAAAAGTGCCAGAATATCAAGACAACAAAATACACAAACATGTGAAAGGACAAAACACAACAGCATATCAGGGCACTCCAACTATACCAAAACCAGTTATAATGAAATGATGAGTAAACACACAAAGAGATGAAACCACACTAATTAAAGAAGATGAGTCTCTTCTACAGGTATTTGATGGTCAGAGCCAAAAATTAGCTAAAGCACATGCTGAAAACGCTGACCATCATGTGTCAAACTCGTCATCAAATCCAGGCACAGAAGAAACTGTTCTAAAGACAACCTCCAATTACCCACAGCAAGAAGCCAAATTAAATACAATTACTAAATACAGTAGCAGTCACCAAACTCTCAGTCAGTCTAGTAATGGAAATATAAGTTCAAGCAATGCATCTGAACCCCCCACTTGTCAAAATCAACAATAAAATTAAAGACAGATCTCTTCTCATAGGATCATCAATACTCAAAGGAGTAAAAAACAAGAAGGTTATATAAAACTGATGTAAAAACCCATAGAGGTGCAACTATTAACACTATTGCTGAAAATGTATTGGAAATGGATATGTCACCATATCATACTGTAATTCTTCTCATTGGTGGAAATAATTACAGTAAGGGCCAATCTTTGAAGGGCATTGAGGATGATTATGAAAGCTTGTTGTATGCCATCAGGTCTAAAAACACAGTGTAAAATAATCATCTCAGGGCTACCACCAAGAAGGGATGTACTTATAACTCAACTATATGACACCCTAAGTGTGAAAATTTGTGTGAAAATTTCCAAATACTGTTTGTTCCGCAATACAGGACCTTCTTCAAAGACAATCATGTGAACCAACAATTATACCAGCGGGACCAAATCCACTTGTCCAACAGAGGTAATCCCTTGCTCCTGAGGAATATACCAGTACATAAGACTTGTAAAAGGGGTCAGGCATGAGTCAGAAGATTGCTTGTATTGTGGAGAGCATGGTCATGTAACACAGCGGTGTCTGCATGGAAAACAGATTTGTTGCCATCTTTGCAATGAACTAGGACATAAGAAAAATTTGTGCACATACCAATAGGTAGAAGGCAATAATGTACAGGCCTATGCAACACATATCCAGTAGCAAAATGCGTTAGAATATGTGTATACTTTCAATGTAATAATTATAATTCTGTAAACAGGTTTCAGGCACTATCTGAATTGTGTACAATGTGCAGCTTATTAACTTGTAAACAACTATGTGATACTATTCAACTTACTTCTCCCTCTGAGGCTCCCCAAGTGTCTATTATGTCAATGTCTTCTTGTATGCATGTAAATCAGTCTCATATTGAATATTCTCATGTATCCACTACATGTGGTCACTGTACGACAGATGGATCTTGTATGTTATCTTCTTCATGTGTTTATGTAAATAATCAAGGCAATGTAAAGAAATCTGTCAATTCTAAAAAGTCAATTCTAAAAACAATACACTGCATACTGCCTAGTCTGAAAATCAATCCTGTGATAAAAATTGTCATGTCTTTGGGCACCTCAAAAGAGGTCTGCATGTAATCAACCTAAATATTCAACACATCCTCCCTAAACTGAATGAGATAAAGTTAATATTACAGCAAACTAGATCAGTCAGTATTCTAGGTCTATGTGAAACCTTTCTGTCTGATGATACTGATGATTTGGCTCTCCAAATACAGGGCTTCCACTTTGAAAGAAAAGATGGACTCCATGGTTGGTGGGGTTATTCTTCTCTATGTAGACAGTTCCATTAGTTATAACAGACATGTTGATCTAGAGACAGTTGGGGTAGAGAGTATCTGGATCGAAGTAACCCTTGCCCATTCAAAGCCAATACTCTTATGTTCAGTTTACAAGCCACCTAGTTCCACAGCTGATTGGATTGATAGATTTGAGGCTCAAATTCAAAAAGCATTACTAAAGGAAGATTTAAGAAACTATCATATTAAGTAATTTTAACATTGACTACATGAAAACTCCACAATTAACATGGATAAGTAACTTTTAAACTTACAACTTTACTCAGTTAACACCCCAACTTGATTAACAGATAAAAGTGCTACTATCTTTGATCATGTTTATAATAATAAACCTGAAAACATAAGTGAAATAAATGTGCCAGTGTATGCACTTAGTGACCACTACCCCATCTGTATAACTAGACATGTTCCGAAATCATCTAAAACTGGGCAACACATTGAATTACTATACAGGGACTTTAAACAGTTTGATGAGGAAATATTCTTAAATGATTTAGTTTGCAAACCCTTTCAATCACTCTGCAATATAGCTGATGTCAACACTGCTTTAGACAAATGGTATCAGATGTTCAATGCAGCCTTAGACAAGCATCAGCCTAAATTAAGGGTTAAACACCAATTTACACCCAAGTGGATTACCCCAGAGATCAAAGAGTCTAGGCACCTAAGAGATAATTTCCACAAGAAAAAAAGACATGAAAAGCTATATAAAGTGTAGGAATAAAACTATGCACCTGATAGATAAGGCAAACGAAAACTACTATAAAGAGGCTATAAATGAAAGTAAGAGTACTAGAACATTGTGGAAGCATCTAAAAGATCTGAACCCACCCAAGAACAGTTGTCTTCCCCCTAGACTTTAGCAAAATTATGATACAGCAACATCTGTACAAGACATTGAGGAAATGTTCAACAAATTCTTCATCAGCATCTCCAGTAACAGTATTCAGAACCCGACTAACATCCCAATTAAACTTGATGCTCTACTGTTATTTATAAGAGCTAAAATTCCTGAAGATAATTATTTTTCAATAGGTAATGTTAGTGAAGCTGATGTCTTTGATATGCTAATTAAGTTGAATATTAATAAATCCTCTGGACTAGATGGTATTGGTCCACAAATTGTTAACATTGATGCACCAGTAATAACAAAGTCACTAACGCATATCATAAATTAAAGTATAATGAGTGGTAAATTTCCAGAAACACTGAAATGTGCAAAGGTTACACCTATGTTTAAGAAAGGAGAAAAGAAGGATCCATGTAATTACAGACCAATATTAATTCTACCTGTATTGTCAAAATATTTGAAAAACATGTAGACTTTTAGGTCTATAATTTTTTTAAACATAAAGTGCAATCAGGATTTAGAAAGTACCACTTGTTCCAAACAGAACTTACCAAATTAATTGATCTTTGGCTGAAGGAAATGGATAATGGACATATGACTGGGATTGTTTTCCTTGACTTCAAGAAAGCTTTTGATCTTGTTGATCATAAAATTCTGCTGCAAAAGTTGAACTGTTATAGGTTTGACAATCCTTCTTGAAATTGATTTTGATCATACCTAAAGCAAAGGTCATTGGCAATATTACCTTTCAAACTCGCACTATTCATTCAGGATTCCCCTCAAGGCTCAGTTTTGGTCCCTCTCTTCTTTCTTATGTATATCAATGATCTACCATTAAATAATGAATCCACAAATACAGATTTGTTTGCAGATGATGCAACCTTGTATACATCCAGTTCTGATACTGAAGTTATCTAAACAAGATTAAACTCAGACCTTATTAGAGTCCAAAACTGGGCATAACAAAATAGAATGGTAATTAATGAAGGTAAAACAAAATGTATGAATCTGGGGACGACACAAAATCAGCCTCTGGTTTTGGGCCTGGTGTGGAAACAGACTGACCCTGGATAAGTATTGGAGACTGGTTCTCTGACCTTTTGTACCAGTTAAACAAGGCCCGTGGTATCACATCCAAAAACTTTTTGGGATCCATGAAGAACAGGTATGATTTGGTCATTTGTACAACCGTACAACCATATGATTCATACATATTTGAAAAAAACTTGCAATTGTGTTCACTGACAAACCACACCGTTCTGCCAAATTATTGGGTTGGCCCACGCTTGCATCAGCCACACACACCCTTCATGGATTCACCATGCTCACAAGCTTAAAAATTAGTTGTTTTGTCTTTGTATGGCCTTGATGGTTTTATCATGTTCCATATCCATATAGACACAAAGACTGATATACCCACATACACATACGTACAGACAGTTACAATAAAACCAAACTGGTCATAATAACAGGTACGGAATTATAATCTGTATATACATGCTACTAACATAAACTCTAATAGTAACCAGTAATTAAAAAGTTCAAAAATTTTAATTTCTCGCTACAACACTAAAAACTGAATATGCTTCACATATAAAATAAAATACAAATGTAGCACATTCACTCCTTGACAAGATCCAGAAGGCAGTTGTGTCAGTTATGAAAGAAACTTGACTTAAATCTACAGGAAGTGAATATCAGTAAGGATAACTGCTATGCTTTTAGTGTCTCTTGCCCCAATCGTTCTATGATGAGATAAATGCTAGTTCAGTTGCTTACCTAGAAAAACAATAATCCACACTAGGTAGAACGAAAATGATGAAATCATTCTAAGGCAAATCTAAGGTATTAAATCTTCCCTTATTGTATGACACACTGACAGAAAATAGTGATAGGTTTTATATATGCATGGTTTAAAATCATTTGCAGCAGCAGCTTTTGGTAATCAGCAATGAAATCAACTGCAGTAGTCTCCACAGCATCTGGATAGTACAATGAGCCTCTACAGCAGCAGTGTTAAAATGTGAAGGAGATTAGTCAAAACATTCTCTATTTCTGTTCCAAGTCCAAGGAAATCTGAGAATAGAAAGCTGGACATTGGTCACTGAACACATTTTGTACTGCTTCATTCAGAAGGCAGTGTACTTCTTCCTTTCACCAAATTCAACTAGTGGGAGTATGAGGTAAAATGTTCCAGAGGTTGAATATCATACAAGTCAGTATCCTGATTGTATGATAAATAGGACCCAGTGGTTACCAAACCTCTGAAAACAAGGTTAAGACTGGCAACTGAAGCAGGACACACTGCACAAGGGAGAGCAAGTCTCAAGTGCTGTCACCTCTTTTATTTGGAAAACTTGCTCTTTTTTATACTTTTGCTGGTCCCTCTTCTAGGCTAAACTACCAAGTGTAGACTCTGAATCTTTTTAATCCTTGTTTACTTTTTTAATCTTATCAACATTTTTGGATTGAATTATGTCTACTTTTGATGTCTTAACACCAGTAAATTTGCACTCAAAACAACAACTGGTGTTAACAGGGAATTCTTATACACAACTTCAGAACACATTCTTTAGACATCTCCAAATCAAAACACCTGGCTTCAATGTGTCTATAAATCATACTGTTTTGAACATTGACTATTCCATGTAAATAAACACCTACTAATAACAAATACTGACACTAATCTGTATAAAAGATACTAGTCAATAAATTGTATTGATAATTGTCCAAAAAAGGATATGTGCTAGTACAGAGTACTTATTTTTCTCCTCAAAAGAAAGTATGATATATTGTACTTAAATGTATCCATATAAAGGCTATATAAATTTACTGAGACTTGTCCATGCATACAAAAAGACAGAAGCTAATAAAACTGTTACTGAGACATGTCCATGCATAAAAAAGACATAAGGTAATAAAATTTATTGAGACTTGTCCATGCATATAAAGCACATAAGCTTTTAAATTGTACTGTACTTTAAAAGCATGTTTCATAATAGATTTGAACATTTCTTCATGTTAATTTGTATTGAACTTTTGTCAAGTATTTGTTACTCAGAGAACAATTAACTATATCAGTTATAAAATAATTTCAGTTCTATTACATGTAATTACTATTACAAAGTTGTTTGTAATAATATTTGAATTTGAGTAAATTCAAGTTAAATTACTTTGCAAGAAAAATTATTGTATTCCCTGTTCTCATTTTGATTAAATAGAAGTTCAATTACTTGTCATTAAAATTATTGTATTACGTGTTGTCATTTTGATTAAATACAAGTTCAACTTTACAGAAGAGCAACATGTTTAATGCTATATTGTCCTGAAGGAAAGGAAAGTGCTAAGGACACATACATGTGAAACAAAACTCCCACCTAGATGTCATGAGTTAGCACTTTAACGAATAAGACAGCATGGTTCAAAATGAAGGAATATACCAGTAATCAGTCAAATCAAATATTACTTTGAATATTATGAACATATGTAGATAAAGCATATATTTTTGAAATATTAGTTGCATACATAATTATATTTGCTGCCAAGTATCATTCACAGCAAATATTTTTCTAATACAAGAAAATAGAACTTGAAAAAAACTTTTACAAATTGTGAATAAAGATGCTCATCAGTTATGCATCTCACCTTTACAAGCTGATATGCATGTTTTGTTGAAAGAGACCTTAGATCTCCTTCCTTCCTTAGATTTCAGCAATTTTTGATCATGGGAAATGGCCATTTCCTTGTCAGTAAACACCAATGGTAGCAACTTTCTCATGAGGGCATATCCTGGATGGATTGCTTTCTTGGCATGGTTCAAGGCATGCGTCAGTCTGATACTGTCCACCATGACATCATGAGAACTAAGAAATTTTGTTTTCTGAAACTTCCAAAGAATTGTATGAATATATTATTAATAAACTGTTAGATATAATTGATCAAACTTCAAATGTATGTTATATTGTTTGTGCAACTATGTATACATAGATTACATATATTATAACTTAGGTGGTAAATACTATCAAGATACTTTACAATTGTAAAATACTCTAGCATTCTTTTTTACAATAAAATGTTGGAAGCCAAGAGGTCACAGTGGACAATGCTTAAGAATGTATTTAGTTGCATTATGCATATCTGCAAAGTACACAGTTGTTTTATTTTCATGCCATAATTAATTATCATGATAATTAAGCACAAAAGAAATCTAAGATGCAACTAATCTGGCATGACTACCACTGAAAATATTGATTATATGCAGAGTGTACATAGGTTTTTACTTACTACTTATTTTTACTATAACTCCACTGAAGAACTTTCAACACCATTTCATCTCCACTTCTCCTTTAAATTTATAGAAAACTCAGTCTTCTTTAACCATGCAAGCACAACTGTGCAATCTAAAATTTATATAGCTATATGACTAACGCTTTATATTTAGCCATGCAAGCACATTACTGTACAATCTAAAACTTACATAGCTATATGACTAATGTTTTACATTTAGCCATGTAAGCAGGACTGTACAATCCTAGACTCACTGAACTAGATATATTAGAAGCTATATGACTAACAGTTTACATCTAGGAATGGAAACAAAACTGCATCATCCATATAGCAATGGTTACAAGATACACAAAAGAAATAGTTAAATATTTGATAATTATTCTAAATGATAAGTTGTTAATGGTGTATGGCATGCTAGGTTAACTTACACAAATACAACATTTGCAACTGGTGTTGATGGTGCAATCCATATCAATGACAGTTTCCTTTTAATGATGCATCTAAATGAGTCAGGGAAGCCTGAAATAATTTTTTTTTTTAAAAAAAACATTTAAAAATTGGTGTGATTTAATTATGCTCATGAAGCTTGTCACTGAATGACAAGTTGCAATTACACTCTTGCCATAAAACACTTTCCAATATTACAAAATTTCCACTTGTCACTAATTTCCACTAGTCTCTAAATAACATTTACCACAAAAATTCTAAAAATAACAAAGACAATGAAAGGTCAACATGATACATGAGTTCTTGCTATAATAATATATTCAATGATTTCTCTATTATTTTCATTATCTTTATCTGAGTTTCATGTTTGCTTTGCAAATGGAAACATATTTCAGCTTAAGGCATGAATTCGACCATGTCTCAAAGTACCACATTAATGTTGTATCACAGTTATATTACTATAACTAGATAGCATTATAATCACAGATTACTATATGTTATTATATTTATGATTACTACGTGGAATTATGATTACTATATCACATTATGATTACTATATTGCATTATGAGTACTGTATAGCATTATGAGCACTGTATCGAATTTTAATTTTGGATTGCAGCTGGCTTTATATGATGTGAAGTACATGGATACAATAAGAGTGTTGAGTACAGACCTAATCCCTCTGACCTCAATGTGTATACATGAAACCAAATGGATACAGTATGAATGCTGTATACAGACTAAATCCTTCTGACCTCAATGTGTATTATATGAAACCAAATGGATACAGTAAGAGTGTTGTAAACAGACTAAATCCCTCTGACTACAATGTGTATACATGAAACCAAATGGATACAGTAATAATGCTGTATACAGACTAAATCCCTCTGACCTCAATGTGTATTATATGAAACCAAATGGATACAGTAAGAGTGTTGTATACAGTATGAATGCTGTATACAGACTAAATCCCTCTGACCTCAATGTGTATTATATGAAACCAAATGGACACAGTAAGAGTGTTGTATACAGACTAAATCCCTCTGACCACAATGTGTATACATGAAACCAAATGGATACAGTATGAATGCTGTATACAGACAAAATCCCTCTGACCTCAATGTGTATTATATGTAACCAAATGGATACAGTAAGACTGTTGTATACCGACTAAATCCCTCTGACCACAATGTGTATACATGAAACCAAATGGATACAGTATGAATGCTGTATACAGACTAAATCCCTCTGACCTCAATGTGTATACATTAAACAATATGGATACAGTAAGAGTGTTGTATACAGACTAAACTGCTACTGCCATTATATCATGTGGATATATCCAACAAAAATAATACAGTTACAAAAATGGTATACAGTCTGAACTCAAAGCTTGCATTAGATAGGATAAACTACTTTAAAGCCAAACTCATGAACCAATTTTATTTTCTAAAAGCACCCATTGTATGATTTCCTGCACATTAAGATTTTCTGCATGATTCCTGTGGGAAAAGAAAACGTACATTTCACGTGTGAGCTGAGAACACTGCTTGAAAACTGAATGCCTAAATTCAATTGTCTTTTCGGACATGCATTATATATGTTAATGTATTTACCTGGTTACTGCAGTGTTTTTGTTTCTAATGCTATAGTGAATGTCCCAGGGTTTTGCAGTGATGCTATAATGAATGTCCCAATATGATATATAGTGTGTACAAAAGATTATTTACCTGGTTACTGCAGTTATTTTTTGTCACTTGTGTTGTAGTGAATGTATGTCAAACTGTACCATTTGTGTTAGGATCTCTCCTTGACTGGATTACTATTAAGAAAATACAAATACCTTGTATTTAGGTCGTCATGTGCTACAATTTTATTTTTCAGATGAAAGAACCAAAGAATGAAATTTCAAAAATCACAGACTAGTCATTCAATTCAGATTGATGCAGTATGTTAATTGTAAAATATATGAATAATTAACAGAGTAGTTTTGATATAGAATAATCCAATGCATGATTATACATTATAGTGATAATGACAACAAAATATATCTGAGATTGCAAGTTATGGAAATGTGATAATGTGTAGATATTAAAAATCTCAGCTAACAAGATATGTAATTTGTAAATATAGGAATTTATATAAAGTAGGTAACAAAGTGATCTCAGCTAACAAGATATGGAAATGTATGAGTAAAAGAAATATTAAAGACTTTGAAATGTGACTCTGACAGGAAAGAATATTAGAGATTTTATGTGTAATATAAAAATGCTAAGATGTTCAGTGCAATATCCAAATACTGAGATCTTAAATTTATATCAGATTAATGAAATTTTTGTGCAATGGTATGATTACTAAGGTTCCAGTTCAAGCATAAACTCATGAATTTATAGTCTTGTTTGTAATGAACAATGTTAATATTTAGTTGGAAATAAAAAAAATACTGAAGAAAAGACATTTGGAGAAGAGAATATACTGGACCACACGGTGTGTTACTGATGCTAAGCAACTGAAAAATCAAACAGCAAGAAGATCCATACAATTCAACAAATATTTTTTCCTCTAAAATACAAAGTAAAATTTTTAAAAGAAAATAGAGTATTGTGATTTAAATCCAAAATAGTCCTAAAAATGATATCACAAGTCAAAAAGTATAAAGGATTCGAAATGAGTTCCAGTGGTGTTGTTTTCCAAATGAGGTTAAATTTGAAATGTCTGGATATTTTTGTAGCTTTACATGTGATAATGTGTCATCAGTCCTGATGTATCACAATAACATAATTATAATGTCTTTACAAAATTCACAATAAGGCCCAACAATAGTAATTATTGTCAGAGTTTAATTGAAAGTTACAAGCCCCCGATAATGTCCTCGCTCATGTTGATCGATTATAAGTTTTGATTTGTGGTAGATGAGCCAGAAATAATAACGCCGAGCTCATCAATGAAGAAGCTGCTATTATTCAGTAATTTCCAACAGGTGGTGTGATGGATACCAGCGTTTATTGGGTAGTTATTGAGGTAATTACCGACAATTATAACAGCGATTGATGAATTAGATCAACATTAACAAAATAAGAATGTTCAAAGTGGACCTGATACAATCACAATTTTCCACATGGAACGCTATGAAAGGAGATCAACTCAGCGATGTTAATGAAGGTCTGTTTTGAACGGTAGCCCGAAAGGCGACCTCAGCTCCAAAGCATTTATGAATGAAAGCCATTGATGTCGCAAGGTTATTTGCAGTATTGGCGATGTTACTGGTAAAGCACTATATCTGAAATATTTTCGCACCATTAATATGACGAGAACTGCAACCAGTAAAACTGCCGAAAACCAAGTCATTCCAGCAAGCGTCGGTAAAATAATAAATCAAGGTGCCCAAAAAAACCTCAAGAACGGTTGAACGAAATTGCATGTGAACAGTATCGGAATATAACTGCAAATCTAATTGCAGTGGTGTGTTTAATTGGCTGTAACTACACTTGAAAAACCTTTCTAAGTTTGTCTTCTGCTGTCTGTATCTTGTCAACTCCCCACTTTACATATGACCATTCTTCTGTCCATAAAGAACACATCCTCGAGATAACAACTGCTTTAAGTTAATAAAGATGGAGCGTTCTCATTTGATAGTAAAATGCCTAAAAAACAGAAAGATGAATTAATCCGAATGATCGCTTGAAGTGAGAAAAACTGCCCGCGGTAAAATAAATGCAATACAAGAGCATTCCGAATGAGTGTCCCTGCTGTACCATAGTCCCTTTTAAAAACATACCTTATACACTACAACTGAGGCTGTCTTGTCATTCAATAAAGAAAAACAGTTAAGTTGCACAAAGAATACCTAAAAACGGGATATAGCAATTACCGTATTTGAAGTGATATTAGCTAACGTGGACGAGATATAACAGAGAAAAATGACATAAATATAAAAGATTAACAGGCCTAAGGTGTCGTAGTTAAAATAGTTCCGTATTTAAACAACATTCCTAAGTGGTTAGAACCTGTTGGAACCAGTTGGAACCGGTTGGAACCGGTTTAAACCGGTTTTTCCTAACCGAAACTATATAAAAAAGGCCCTTTTTCATCCAATGTATTAGCCCCAAACCGGTTCTAACCGGTTTTGAAATAGTAACAAGTGGGTAGAACCGGTTGGAACCAGTTGGAACCAGTTGGAACCGGTTGGAACCGGTTGGAACCGGTTTTTCCTAACCGAAACTATATAAAAAAAGGCCCTTTTTCATCAAATGTATTAGCCCCAAACCGGTTCTAACCGGTTTTGAAGTAGTAACAAGTGGGTAGAACCGGTTGGAACCAGTTGGAACCAGTTGGAACCGGTTTAAACCGGTTTAAACCGGTTTTTCCTAACCGAAACTATATAAAAAAGGCCCTTTTTCATCCAATGTATTAGCCCCAAACCGGTTCTAACCGGTTTTGAAGTAGTAACAAGTGGTTAGAACCGGTTGGAACCTGTTGGAACCAGTTGGAACCGGTTGGAACCGGTTTAAACCGGTTTTTCCTAACCGAAACTATATAAAAAAGGCCCTTTTTCATCCAATGTATTAGCCCCAAACCGGTTCTAACCGGTTTTGAAATAGTAACAAGTGGGTAGAACCGGTTGGAACCAGTTGGAACCAGTTGGAACCGGTTGGAACCGGTTGGAACCGGTTTTTCCTAACCGAAACTATATAAAAAAAGGCCCTTTTTCATCAAATGTATTAGCCCCAAACCGGTTCTAACCGGTTTTGAAGTAGTAACAAGTGGGTAGAACCGGTTGGAACCAGTTGGAACCAGTTGGAACCGGTTTAAACCGGTTTAAACCGGTTTTTCCTAACCGAAACTATATAAAAAAGGCCCTTTTTCATCCAATGTATTAGCCCCAAACCGGTTCTAACCGGTTTTGAAGTAGTAACAAGTGGTTAGAACCGGTTGGAACCTGTTGGAACCAGTTGGAACCGGTTGGAACCGGTTTAAACCGGTTTTTCCTAACCGAAACTATATAAAAAAGGCCCTTTTTCATCCAATGTATTAGCCCCAAACCGGTTCTAACCGGTTTTGAAATAGTAACAAGTGGGTAGAACCGGTTGGAACCAGTTGGAACCAGTTGGAACCGGTTGGAACCGGTTGGAACCGGTTTTTCCTAACCGAAACTATATAAAAAAAGGCCCTTTTTCATCAAATGTATTAGCCCCAAACCGGTTCTAACCGGTTTTGAAGTAGTAACAAGTGGGTAGAACCGGTTGGAACCAGTTGGAACCAGTTGGAACCGGTTTAAACCGGTTTAAACCGGTTTTTCCTAACCGAAACTATATAAAAAAGGCCCTTTTTCATCCAATGTATTAGCCCCAAACCGGTTCTAACCGGTTTTGAAGTAGTAACAAGTGGTTAGAACCGGTTGGAACCTGTTGGAACCAGTTGGAACCGGTTGGAACCGGTTTAAACCGGTTTTTCCTAACCGAAACTATATAAAAAAGGCCCTTTTTCATCCAATGTATTAGCCCCAAACCGGTTCTAACCGGTTTTGAAATAGTAACAAGTGGGTAGAACCGGTTGGAACCAGTTGGAACCAGTTGGAACCGGTTGGAACCGGTTGGAACCGGTTTTTCCTAACCGAAACTATATAAAAAAAGGCCCTTTTTCATCAAATGTATTAGCCCCAAACCGGTTCTAACCGGTTTTGAAGTAGTAACAAGTGGGTAGAACCGGTTGGAACCAGTTGGAACCAGTTGGAACCGGTTTAAACCGGTTTAAACCGGTTTTTCCTAACCGAAACTATATAAAAAAGGCCCTTTTTCATCCAATGTATTAGCCCCAAACCGGTTCTAACCGGTTTTGAAGTAGTAACAAGTGGTTAGAACCGGTTGGAACCTGTTGGAACCAGTTGGAACCGGTTGGAACCGGTTTAAACCGGTTTTTCCTAACCGAAACTATATAAAAAAGGCCCTTTTTCATCCAATGTATTAGCCCCAAACCGGTTCTAACCGGTTTTGAAATAGTAACAAGTGGGTAGAACCGGTTGGAACCAGTTGGAACCAGTTGGAACCGGTTGGAACCGGTTGGAACCGGTTTTTCCTAACCGAAACTATATAAAAAAAGGCCCTTTTTCATCAAATGTATTAGCCCCAAACCGGTTCTAACCGGTTTTGAAGTAGTAACAAGTGGGTAGAACCGGTTGGAACCAGTTGGAACCAGTTGGAACCGGTTTAAACCGGTTTAAACCGGTTTTTCCTAACCGAAACTATATAAAAAAGGCCCTTTTTCATCCAATGTATTAGCCCCAAACCGGTTCTAACCGGTTTTGAAGTAGTAACAAGTGGTTAGAACCGGTTGGAACCTGTTGGAACCAGTTGGAACCGGTTGGAACCGGTTTAAACCGGTTTTTCCTAACCGAAACTATATAAAAAAGGCCCTTTTTCATCCAATGTATTAGCCCCAAACCGGTTCTAACCGGTTTTGAAATAGTAACAAGTGGGTAGAACCGGTTGGAACCAGTTGGAACCAGTTGGAACCGGTTGGAACCGGTTGGAACCGGTTTTTCCTAACCGAAACTATATAAAAAAAGGCCCTTTTTCATCAAATGTATTAGCCCCAAACCGGTTCTAACCGGTTTTGAAGTAGTAACAAGTGGGTAGAACCGGTTGGAACCAGTTGGAACCAGTTGGAACCGGTTTAAACCGGTTTAAACCGGTTTTTCCTAACCGAAACTATATAAAAAAGGCCCTTTTTCATCCAATGTATTAGCCCCAAACCGGTTCTAACCGGTTTTGAAGTAGTAACAAGTGGTTAGAACCGGTTGGAACCTGTTGGAACCAGTTGGAACCGGTTGGAACCGGTTTAAACCGGTTTTTCCTAACCGAAACTATATAAAAAAGGCCCTTTTTCATCCAATGTATTAGCCCCAAACCGGTTCTAACCGGTTTTGAAATAGTAACAAGTGGGTAGAACCGGTTGGAACCAGTTGGAACCAGTTGGAACCGGTTGGAACCGGTTGGAACCGGTTTTTCCTAACCGAAACTATATAAAAAAAGGCCCTTTTTCATCAAATGTATTAGCCCCAAACCGGTTCTAACCGGTTTTGAAGTAGTAACAAGTGGGTAGAACCGGTTGGAACCAGTTGGAACCAGTTGGAACCGGTTTAAACCGGTTTAAACCGGTTTTTCCTAACCGAAACTATATAAAAAAGGCCCTTTTTCATCCAATGTATTAGCCCCAAACCGGTTCTAACCGGTTTTGAAGTAGTAACAAGTGGTTAGAACCGGTTGGAACCTGTTGGAACCAGTTGGAACCGGTTGGAACCGGTTTAAACCGGTTTTTCCTAACCGAAACTATATAAAAAAGGCCCTTTTTCATCCAATGTATTAGCCCCAAACCGGTTCTAACCGGTTTTGAAATAGTAACAAGTGGGTAGAACCGGTTGGAACCAGTTGGAACCAGTTGGAACCGGTTGGAACCGGTTGGAACCGGTTTTTCCTAACCGAAACTATATAAAAAAAGGCCCTTTTTCATCAAATGTATTAGCCCCAAACCGGTTCTAACCGGTTTTGAAGTAGTAACAAGTGGGTAGAACCGGTTGGAACCAGTTGGAACCAGTTGGAACCGGTTTAAACCGGTTTAAACCGGTTTTTCCTAACCGAAACTATATAAAAAAGGCCCTTTTTCATCCAATGTATTAGCCCCAAACCGGTTCTAACCGGTTTTGAAGTAGTAACAAGTGGTTAGAACCGGTTGGAACCTGTTGGAACCAGTTGGAACCGGTTGGAACCGGTTTAAACCGGTTTTTCCTAACCGAAACTATATAAAAAAGGCCCTTTTTCATCCAATGTATTAGCCCCAAACCGGTTCTAACCGGTTTTGAAATAGTAACAAGTGGGTAGAACCGGTTGGAACCAGTTGGAACCAGTTGGAACCGGTTGGAACCGGTTGGAACCGGTTTTTCCTAACCGAAACTATATAAAAAAAGGCCCTTTTTCATCAAATGTATTAGCCCCAAACCGGTTCTAACCGGTTTTGAAGTAGTAACAAGTGGGTAGAACCGGTTGGAACCAGTTGGAACCAGTTGGAACCGGTTTAAACCGGTTTAAACCGGTTTTTCCTAACCGAAACTATATAAAAAAGGCCCTTTTTCATCCAATGTATTAGCCCCAAACCGGTTCTAACCGGTTTTGAAGTAGTAACAAGTGGTTAGAACCGGTTGGAACCTGTTGGAACCAGTTGGAACCGGTTGGAACCGGTTTAAACCGGTTTTTCCTAACCGAAACTATATAAAAAAGGCCCTTTTTCATCCAATGTATTAGCCCCAAACCGGTTCTAACCGGTTTTGAAATAGTAACAAGTGGGTAGAACCGGTTGGAACCAGTTGGAACCAGTTGGAACCGGTTGGAACCGGTTGGAACCGGTTTTTCCTAACCGAAACTATATAAAAAAAGGCCCTTTTTCATCAAATGTATTAGCCCCAAACCGGTTCTAACCGGTTTTGAAGTAGTAACAAGTGGGTAGAACCGGTTGGAACCAGTTGGAACCAGTTGGAACCGGTTTAAACCGGTTTAAACCGGTTTTTCCTAACCGAAACTATATAAAAAAGGCCCTTTTTCATCCAATGTATTAGCCCCAAACCGGTTCTAACCGGTTTTGAAGTAGTAACAAGTGGTTAGAACCGGTTGGAACCTGTTGGAACCAGTTGGAACCGGTTGGAACCGGTTTAAACCGGTTTTTCCTAACCGAAACTATATAAAAAAGGCCCTTTTTCATCCAATGTATTAGCCCCAAACCGGTTCTAACCGGTTTTGAAATAGTAACAAGTGGGTAGAACCGGTTGGAACCAGTTGGAACCAGTTGGAACCGGTTGGAACCGGTTGGAACCGGTTTTTCCTAACCGAAACTATATAAAAAAAGGCCCTTTTTCATCAAATGTATTAGCCCCAAACCGGTTCTAACCGGTTTTGAAGTAGTAACAAGTGGGTAGAACCGGTTGGAACCAGTTGGAACCAGTTGGAACCGGTTTAAACCGGTTTAAACCGGTTTTTCCTAACCGAAACTATATAAAAAAGGCCCTTTTTCATCCAATGTATTAGCCCCAAACCGGTTCTAACCGGTTTTGAAGTAGTAACAAGTGGTTAGAACCGGTTGGAACCTGTTGGAACCAGTTGGAACCGGTTGGAACCGGTTTAAACCGGTTTTTCCTAACCGAAACTATATAAAAAAGGCCCTTTTTCATCCAATGTATTAGCCCCAAACCGGTTCTAACCGGTTTTGAAATAGTAACAAGTGGGTAGAACCGGTTGGAACCAGTTGGAACCAGTTGGAACCGGTTGGAACCGGTTGGAACCGGTTTTTCCTAACCGAAACTATATAAAAAAAGGCCCTTTTTCATCAAATGTATTAGCCCCAAACCGGTTCTAACCGGTTTTGAAGTAGTAACAAGTGGGTAGAACCGGTTGGAACCAGTTGGAACCAGTTGGAACCGGTTTAAACCGGTTTAAACCGGTTTTTCCTAACCGAAACTATATAAAAAAGGCCCTTTTTCATCCAATGTATTAGCCCCAAACCGGTTCTAACCGGTTTTGAAGTAGTAACAAGTGGTTAGAACCGGTTGGAACCTGTTGGAACCAGTTGGAACCGGTTGGAACCGGTTTAAACCGGTTTTTCCTAACCGAAACTATATAAAAAAGGCCCTTTTTCATCCAATGTATTAGCCCCAAACCGGTTCTAACCGGTTTTGAAATAGTAACAAGTGGGTAGAACCGGTTGGAACCAGTTGGAACCAGTTGGAACCGGTTGGAACCGGTTGGAACCGGTTTTTCCTAACCGAAACTATATAAAAAAAGGCCCTTTTTCATCAAATGTATTAGCCCCAAACCGGTTCTAACCGGTTTTGAAGTAGTAACAAGTGGGTAGAACCGGTTGGAACCAGTTGGAACCAGTTGGAACCGGTTTAAACCGGTTTAAACCGGTTTTTCCTAACCGAAACTATATAAAAAAGGCCCTTTTTCATCCAATGTATTAGCCCCAAACCGGTTCTAACCGGTTTTGAAGTAGTAACAAGTGGTTAGAACCGGTTGGAACCTGTTGGAACCAGTTGGAACCGGTTGGAACCGGTTTAAACCGGTTTTTCCTAACCGAAACTATATAAAAAAGGCCCTTTTTCATCCAATGTATTAGCCCCAAACCGGTTCTAACCGGTTTTGAAATAGTAACAAGTGGGTAGAACCGGTTGGAACCAGTTGGAACCAGTTGGAACCGGTTGGAACCGGTTGGAACCGGTTTTTCCTAACCGAAACTATATAAAAAAAGGCCCTTTTTCATCAAATGTATTAGCCCCAAACCGGTTCTAACCGGTTTTGAAGTAGTAACAAGTGGGTAGAACCGGTTGGAACCAGTTGGAACCAGTTGGAACCGGTTTAAACCGGTTTAAACCGGTTTTTCCTAACCGAAACTATATAAAAAAGGCCCTTTTTCATCCAATGTATTAGCCCCAAACCGGTTCTAACCGGTTTTGAAGTAGTAACAAGTGGTTAGAACCGGTTGGAACCTGTTGGAACCAGTTGGAACCGGTTGGAACCGGTTTAAACCGGTTTTTCCTAACCGAAACTATATAAAAAAGGCCCTTTTTCATCCAATGTATTAGCCCCAAACCGGTTCTAACCGGTTTTGAAATAGTAACAAGTGGGTAGAACCGGTTGGAACCAGTTGGAACCAGTTGGAACCGGTTGGAACCGGTTGGAACCGGTTTTTCCTAACCGAAACTATATAAAAAAAGGCCCTTTTTCATCAAATGTATTAGCCCCAAACCGGTTCTAACCGGTTTTGAAGTAGTAACAAGTGGGTAGAACCGGTTGGAACCAGTTGGAACCAGTTGGAACCGGTTTAAACCGGTTTAAACCGGTTTTTCCTAACCGAAACTATATAAAAAAGGCCCTTTTTCATCCAATGTATTAGCCCCAAACCGGTTCTAACCGGTTTTGAAGTAGTAACAAGTGGTTAGAACCGGTTGGAACCTGTTGGAACCAGTTGGAACCGGTTGGAACCGGTTTAAACCGGTTTTTCCTAACCGAAACTATATAAAAAAGGCCCTTTTTCATCCAATGTATTAGCCCCAAACCGGTTCTAACCGGTTTTGAAATAGTAACAAGTGGGTAGAACCGGTTGGAACCAGTTGGAACCAGTTGGAACCGGTTGGAACCGGTTGGAACCGGTTTTTCCTAACCGAAACTATATAAAAAAAGGCCCTTTTTCATCAAATGTATTAGCCCCAAACCGGTTCTAACCGGTTTTGAAGTAGTAACAAGTGGGTAGAACCGGTTGGAACCAGTTGGAACCAGTTGGAACCGGTTTAAACCGGTTTAAACCGGTTTTTCCTAACCGAAACTATATAAAAAAGGCCCTTTTTCATCCAATGTATTAGCCCCAAACCGGTTCTAACCGGTTTTGAAGTAGTAACAAGTGGTTAGAACCGGTTGGAACCTGTTGGAACCAGTTGGAACCGGTTGGAACCGGTTTAAACCGGTTTTTCCTAACCGAAACTATATAAAAAAGGCCCTTTTTCATCCAATGTATTAGCCCCAAACCGGTTCTAACCGGTTTTGAAATAGTAACAAGTGGGTAGAACCGGTTGGAACCAGTTGGAACCAGTTGGAACCGGTTGGAACCGGTTGGAACCGGTTTTTCCTAACCGAAACTATATAAAAAAAGGCCCTTTTTCATCAAATGTATTAGCCCCAAACCGGTTCTAACCGGTTTTGAAGTAGTAACAAGTGGGTAGAACCGGTTGGAACCAGTTGGAACCAGTTGGAACCGGTTTAAACCGGTTTAAACCGGTTTTTCCTAACCGAAACTATATAAAAAAGGCCCTTTTTCATCCAATGTATTAGCCCCAAACCGGTTCTAACCGGTTTTGAAGTAGTAACAAGTGGTTAGAACCGGTTGGAACCTGTTGGAACCAGTTGGAACCGGTTGGAACCGGTTTAAACCGGTTTTTCCTAACCGAAACTATATAAAAAAGGCCCTTTTTCATCCAATGTATTAGCCCCAAACCGGTTCTAACCGGTTTTGAAATAGTAACAAGTGGGTAGAACCGGTTGGAACCAGTTGGAACCAGTTGGAACCGGTTGGAACCGGTTGGAACCGGTTTTTCCTAACCGAAACTATATAAAAAAAGGCCCTTTTTCATCAAATGTATTAGCCCCAAACCGGTTCTAACCGGTTTTGAAGTAGTAACAAGTGGGTAGAACCGGTTGGAACCAGTTGGAACCAGTTGGAACCGGTTTAAACCGGTTTAAACCGGTTTTTCCTAACCGAAACTATATAAAAAAGGCCCTTTTTCATCCAATGTATTAGCCCCAAACCGGTTCTAACCGGTTTTGAAGTAGTAACAAGTGGTTAGAACCGGTTGGAACCTGTTGGAACCAGTTGGAACCGGTTGGAACCGGTTTAAACCGGTTTTTCCTAACCGAAACTATATAAAAAAGGCCCTTTTTCATCCAATGTATTAGCCCCAAACCGGTTCTAACCGGTTTTGAAATAGTAACAAGTGGGTAGAACCGGTTGGAACCAGTTGGAACCAGTTGGAACCGGTTGGAACCGGTTGGAACCGGTTTTTCCTAACCGAAACTATATAAAAAAAGGCCCTTTTTCATCAAATGTATTAGCCCCAAACCGGTTCTAACCGGTTTTGAAGTAGTAACAAGTGGGTAGAACCGGTTGGAACCAGTTGGAACCAGTTGGAACCGGTTTAAACCGGTTTAAACCGGTTTTTCCTAACCGAAACTATATAAAAAAGGCCCTTTTTCATCCAATGTATTAGCCCCAAACCGGTTCTAACCGGTTTTGAAGTAGTAACAAGTGGTTAGAACCGGTTGGAACCTGTTGGAACCAGTTGGAACCGGTTGGAACCGGTTTAAACCGGTTTTTCCTAACCGAAACTATATAAAAAAGGCCCTTTTTCATCCAATGTATTAGCCCCAAACCGGTTCTAACCGGTTTTGAAATAGTAACAAGTGGGTAGAACCGGTTGGAACCAGTTGGAACCAGTTGGAACCGGTTGGAACCGGTTGGAACCGGTTTTTCCTAACCGAAACTATATAAAAAAAGGCCCTTTTTCATCAAATGTATTAGCCCCAAACCGGTTCTAACCGGTTTTGAAGTAGTAACAAGTGGGTAGAACCGGTTGGAACCAGTTGGAACCAGTTGGAACCGGTTTAAACCGGTTTAAACCGGTTTTTCCTAACCGAAACTATATAAAAAAGGCCCTTTTTCATCCAATGTATTAGCCCCAAACCGGTTCTAACCGGTTTTGAAGTAGTAACAAGTGGTTAGAACCGGTTGGAACCTGTTGGAACCAGTTGGAACCGGTTGGAACCGGTTTAAACCGGTTTTTCCTAACCGAAACTATATAAAAAAGGCCCTTTTTCATCCAATGTATTAGCCCCAAACCGGTTCTAACCGGTTTTGAAATAGTAACAAGTGGGTAGAACCGGTTGGAACCAGTTGGAACCAGTTGGAACCGGTTGGAACCGGTTGGAACCGGTTTTTCCTAACCGAAACTATATAAAAAAAGGCCCTTTTTCATCAAATGTATTAGCCCCAAACCGGTTCTAACCGGTTTTGAAGTAGTAACAAGTGGGTAGAACCGGTTGGAACCAGTTGGAACCAGTTGGAACCGGTTTAAACCGGTTTAAACCGGTTTTTCCTAACCGAAACTATATAAAAAAGGCCCTTTTTCATCCAATGTATTAGCCCCAAACCGGTTCTAACCGGTTTTGAAGTAGTAACAAGTGGTTAGAACCGGTTGGAACCTGTTGGAACCAGTTGGAACCGGTTGGAACCGGTTTAAACCGGTTTTTCCTAACCGAAACTATATAAAAAAGGCCCTTTTTCATCCAATGTATTAGCCCCAAACCGGTTCTAACCGGTTTTGAAATAGTAACAAGTGGGTAGAACCGGTTGGAACCAGTTGGAACCAGTTGGAACCGGTTGGAACCGGTTGGAACCGGTTTTTCCTAACCGAAACTATATAAAAAAAGGCCCTTTTTCATCAAATGTATTAGCCCCAAACCGGTTCTAACCGGTTTTGAAGTAGTAACAAGTGGGTAGAACCGGTTGGAACCAGTTGGAACCAGTTGGAACCGGTTTAAACCGGTTTAAACCGGTTTTTCCTAACCGAAACTATATAAAAAAGGCCCTTTTTCATCCAATGTATTAGCCCCAAACCGGTTCTAACCGGTTTTGAAGTAGTAACAAGTGGTTAGAACCGGTTGGAACCTGTTGGAACCAGTTGGAACCGGTTGGAACCGGTTTAAACCGGTTTTTCCTAACCGAAACTATATAAAAAAGGCCCTTTTTCATCCAATGTATTAGCCCCAAACCGGTTCTAACCGGTTTTGAAATAGTAACAAGTGGGTAGAACCGGTTGGAACCAGTTGGAACCAGTTGGAACCGGTTGGAACCGGTTGGAACCGGTTTTTCCTAACCGAAACTATATAAAAAAAGGCCCTTTTTCATCAAATGTATTAGCCCCAAACCGGTTCTAACCGGTTTTGAAGTAGTAACAAGTGGGTAGAACCGGTTGGAACCAGTTGGAACCAGTTGGAACCGGTTTAAACCGGTTTAAACCGGTTTTTCCTAACCGAAACTATATAAAAAAGGCCCTTTTTCATCCAATGTATTAGCCCCAAACCGGTTCTAACCGGTTTTGAAGTAGTAACAAGTGGTTAGAACCGGTTGGAACCTGTTGGAACCAGTTGGAACCGGTTGGAACCGGTTTAAACCGGTTTTTCCTAACCGAAACTATATAAAAAAGGCCCTTTTTCATCCAATGTATTAGCCCCAAACCGGTTCTAACCGGTTTTGAAATAGTAACAAGTGGGTAGAACCGGTTGGAACCAGTTGGAACCAGTTGGAACCGGTTGGAACCGGTTGGAACCGGTTTTTCCTAACCGAAACTATATAAAAAAAGGCCCTTTTTCATCAAATGTATTAGCCCCAAACCGGTTCTAACCGGTTTTGAAGTAGTAACAAGTGGGTAGAACCGGTTGGAACCAGTTGGAACCAGTTGGAACCGGTTTAAACCGGTTTAAACCGGTTTTTCCTAACCGAAACTATATAAAAAAGGCCCTTTTTCATCCAATGTATTAGCCCCAAACCGGTTCTAACCGGTTTTGAAGTAGTAACAAGTGGTTAGAACCGGTTGGAACCTGTTGGAACCAGTTGGAACCGGTTGGAACCGGTTTAAACCGGTTTTTCCTAACCGAAACTATATAAAAAAGGCCCTTTTTCATCCAATGTATTAGCCCCAAACCGGTTCTAACCGGTTTTGAAATAGTAACAAGTGGGTAGAACCGGTTGGAACCAGTTGGAACCAGTTGGAACCGGTTGGAACCGGTTGGAACCGGTTTTTCCTAACCGAAACTATATAAAAAAAGGCCCTTTTTCATCAAATGTATTAGCCCCAAACCGGTTCTAACCGGTTTTGAAGTAGTAACAAGTGGGTAGAACCGGTTGGAACCAGTTGGAACCAGTTGGAACCGGTTTAAACCGGTTTAAACCGGTTTTTCCTAACCGAAACTATATAAAAAAGGCCCTTTTTCATCCAATGTATTAGCCCCAAACCGGTTCTAACCGGTTTTGAAGTAGTAACAAGTGGTTAGAACCGGTTGGAACCTGTTGGAACCAGTTGGAACCGGTTGGAACCGGTTTAAACCGGTTTTTCCTAACCGAAACTATATAAAAAAGGCCCTTTTTCATCCAATGTATTAGCCCCAAACCGGTTCTAACCGGTTTTGAAATAGTAACAAGTGGGTAGAACCGGTTGGAACCAGTTGGAACCAGTTGGAACCGGTTGGAACCGGTTGGAACCGGTTTTTCCTAACCGAAACTATATAAAAAAAGGCCCTTTTTCATCAAATGTATTAGCCCCAAACCGGTTCTAACCGGTTTTGAAGTAGTAACAAGTGGGTAGAACCGGTTGGAACCAGTTGGAACCAGTTGGAACCGGTTTAAACCGGTTTAAACCGGTTTTTCCTAACCGAAACTATATAAAAAAGGCCCTTTTTCATCCAATGTATTAGCCCCAAACCGGTTCTAACCGGTTTTGAAGTAGTAACAAGTGGTTAGAACCGGTTGGAACCTGTTGGAACCAGTTGGAACCGGTTGGAACCGGTTTAAACCGGTTTTTCCTAACCGAAACTATATAAAAAAGGCCCTTTTTCATCCAATGTATTAGCCCCAAACCGGTTCTAACCGGTTTTGAAATAGTAACAAGTGGGTAGAACCGGTTGGAACCAGTTGGAACCAGTTGGAACCGGTTGGAACCGGTTGGAACCGGTTTTTCCTAACCGAAACTATATAAAAAAAGGCCCTTTTTCATCAAATGTATTAGCCCCAAACCGGTTCTAACCGGTTTTGAAGTAGTAACAAGTGGGTAGAACCGGTTGGAACCAGTTGGAACCAGTTGGAACCGGTTTAAACCGGTTTAAACCGGTTTTTCCTAACCGAAACTATATAAAAAAGGCCCTTTTTCATCCAATGTATTAGCCCCAAACCGGTTCTAACCGGTTTTGAAGTAGTAACAAGTGGTTAGAACCGGTTGGAACCTGTTGGAACCAGTTGGAACCGGTTGGAACCGGTTTAAACCGGTTTTTCCTAACCGAAACTATATAAAAAAGGCCCTTTTTCATCCAATGTATTAGCCCCAAACCGGTTCTAACCGGTTTTGAAATAGTAACAAGTGGGTAGAACCGGTTGGAACCAGTTGGAACCAGTTGGAACCGGTTGGAACCGGTTGGAACCGGTTTTTCCTAACCGAAACTATATAAAAAAAGGCCCTTTTTCATCAAATGTATTAGCCCCAAACCGGTTCTAACCGGTTTTGAAGTAGTAACAAGTGGGTAGAACCGGTTGGAACCAGTTGGAACCAGTTGGAACCGGTTTAAACCGGTTTAAACCGGTTTTTCCTAACCGAAACTATATAAAAAAGGCCCTTTTTCATCCAATGTATTAGCCCCAAACCGGTTCTAACCGGTTTTGAAGTAGTAACAAGTGGTTAGAACCGGTTGGAACCTGTTGGAACCAGTTGGAACCGGTTGGAACCGGTTTAAACCGGTTTTTCCTAACCGAAACTATATAAAAAAGGCCCTTTTTCATCCAATGTATTAGCCCCAAACCGGTTCTAACCGGTTTTGAAATAGTAACAAGTGGGTAGAACCGGTTGGAACCAGTTGGAACCAGTTGGAACCGGTTGGAACCGGTTGGAACCGGTTTTTCCTAACCGAAACTATATAAAAAAAGGCCCTTTTTCATCAAATGTATTAGCCCCAAACCGGTTCTAACCGGTTTTGAAGTAGTAACAAGTGGGTAGAACCGGTTGGAACCAGTTGGAACCAGTTGGAACCGGTTTAAACCGGTTTAAACCGGTTTTTCCTAACCGAAACTATATAAAAAAGGCCCTTTTTCATCCAATGTATTAGCCCCAAACCGGTTCTAACCGGTTTTGAAGTAGTAACAAGTGGTTAGAACCGGTTGGAACCTGTTGGAACCAGTTGGAACCGGTTGGAACCGGTTTAAACCGGTTTTTCCTAACCGAAACTATATAAAAAAGGCCCTTTTTCATCCAATGTATTAGCCCCAAACCGGTTCTAACCGGTTTTGAAATAGTAACAAGTGGGTAGAACCGGTTGGAACCAGTTGGAACCAGTTGGAACCGGTTGGAACCGGTTGGAACCGGTTTTTCCTAACCGAAACTATATAAAAAAAGGCCCTTTTTCATCAAATGTATTAGCCCCAAACCGGTTCTAACCGGTTTTGAAGTAGTAACAAGTGGGTAGAACCGGTTGGAACCAGTTGGAACCAGTTGGAACCGGTTTAAACCGGTTTAAACCGGTTTTTCCTAACCGAAACTATATAAAAAAGGCCCTTTTTCATCCAATGTATTAGCCCCAAACCGGTTCTAACCGGTTTTGAAGTAGTAACAAGTGGTTAGAACCGGTTGGAACCTGTTGGAACCAGTTGGAACCGGTTGGAACCGGTTTAAACCGGTTTTTCCTAACCGAAACTATATAAAAAAGGCCCTTTTTCATCCAATGTATTAGCCCCAAACCGGTTCTAACCGGTTTTGAAATAGTAACAAGTGGGTAGAACCGGTTGGAACCAGTTGGAACCAGTTGGAACCGGTTGGAACCGGTTGGAACCGGTTTTTCCTAACCGAAACTATATAAAAAAAGGCCCTTTTTCATCAAATGTATTAGCCCCAAACCGGTTCTAACCGGTTTTGAAGTAGTAACAAGTGGGTAGAACCGGTTGGAACCAGTTGGAACCAGTTGGAACCGGTTTAAACCGGTTTAAACCGGTTTTTCCTAACCGAAACTATATAAAAAAGGCCCTTTTTCATCCAATGTATTAGCCCCAAACCGGTTCTAACCGGTTTTGAAGTAGTAACAAGTGGTTAGAACCGGTTGGAACCTGTTGGAACCAGTTGGAACCGGTTGGAACCGGTTTAAACCGGTTTTTCCTAACCGAAACTATATAAAAAAGGCCCTTTTTCATCCAATGTATTAGCCCCAAACCGGTTCTAACCGGTTTTGAAATAGTAACAAGTGGGTAGAACCGGTTGGAACCAGTTGGAACCAGTTGGAACCGGTTGGAACCGGTTGGAACCGGTTTTTCCTAACCGAAACTATATAAAAAAAGGCCCTTTTTCATCAAATGTATTAGCCCCAAACCGGTTCTAACCGGTTTTGAAGTAGTAACAAGTGGGTAGAACCGGTTGGAACCAGTTGGAACCAGTTGGAACCGGTTTAAACCGGTTTAAACCGGTTTTTCCTAACCGAAACTATATAAAAAAGGCCCTTTTTCATCCAATGTATTAGCCCCAAACCGGTTCTAACCGGTTTTGAAGTAGTAACAAGTGGTTAGAACCGGTTGGAACCTGTTGGAACCAGTTGGAACCGGTTGGAACCGGTTTAAACCGGTTTTTCCTAACCGAAACTATATAAAAAAGGCCCTTTTTCATCCAATGTATTAGCCCCAAACCGGTTCTAACCGGTTTTGAAATAGTAACAAGTGGGTAGAACCGGTTGGAACCAGTTGGAACCAGTTGGAACCGGTTGGAACCGGTTGGAACCGGTTTTTCCTAACCGAAACTATATAAAAAAAGGCCCTTTTTCATCAAATGTATTAGCCCCAAACCGGTTCTAACCGGTTTTGAAGTAGTAACAAGTGGGTAGAACCGGTTGGAACCAGTTGGAACCAGTTGGAACCGGTTTAAACCGGTTTAAACCGGTTTTTCCTAACCGAAACTATATAAAAAAGGCCCTTTTTCATCCAATGTATTAGCCCCAAACCGGTTCTAACCGGTTTTGAAGTAGTAACAAGTGGTTAGAACCGGTTGGAACCTGTTGGAACCAGTTGGAACCGGTTGGAACCGGTTTAAACCGGTTTTTCCTAACCGAAACTATATAAAAAAGGCCCTTTTTCATCCAATGTATTAGCCCCAAACCGGTTCTAACCGGTTTTGAAATAGTAACAAGTGGGTAGAACCGGTTGGAACCAGTTGGAACCAGTTGGAACCGGTTGGAACCGGTTGGAACCGGTTTTTCCTAACCGAAACTATATAAAAAAAGGCCCTTTTTCATCAAATGTATTAGCCCCAAACCGGTTCTAACCGGTTTTGAAGTAGTAACAAGTGGGTAGAACCGGTTGGAACCAGTTGGAACCAGTTGGAACCGGTTTAAACCGGTTTAAACCGGTTTTTCCTAACCGAAACTATATAAAAAAGGCCCTTTTTCATCCAATGTATTAGCCCCAAACCGGTTCTAACCGGTTTTGAAGTAGTAACAAGTGGTTAGAACCGGTTGGAACCTGTTGGAACCAGTTGGAACCGGTTGGAACCGGTTTAAACCGGTTTTTCCTAACCGAAACTATATAAAAAAGGCCCTTTTTCATCCAATGTATTAGCCCCAAACCGGTTCTAACCGGTTTTGAAATAGTAACAAGTGGGTAGAACCGGTTGGAACCAGTTGGAACCAGTTGGAACCGGTTGGAACCGGTTGGAACCGGTTTTTCCTAACCGAAACTATATAAAAAAAGGCCCTTTTTCATCAAATGTATTAGCCCCAAACCGGTTCTAACCGGTTTTGAAGTAGTAACAAGTGGGTAGAACCGGTTGGAACCAGTTGGAACCAGTTGGAACCGGTTTAAACCGGTTTAAACCGGTTTTTCCTAACCGAAACTATATAAAAAAGGCCCTTTTTCATCCAATGTATTAGCCCCAAACCGGTTCTAACCGGTTTTGAAGTAGTAACAAGTGGTTAGAACCGGTTGGAACCTGTTGGAACCAGTTGGAACCGGTTGGAACCGGTTTAAACCGGTTTTTCCTAACCGAAACTATATAAAAAAGGCCCTTTTTCATCCAATGTATTAGCCCCAAACCGGTTCTAACCGGTTTTGAAATAGTAACAAGTGGGTAGAACCGGTTGGAACCAGTTGGAACCAGTTGGAACCGGTTGGAACCGGTTGGAACCGGTTTTTCCTAACCGAAACTATATAAAAAAAGGCCCTTTTTCATCAAATGTATTAGCCCCAAACCGGTTCTAACCGGTTTTGAAGTAGTAACAAGTGGGTAGAACCGGTTGGAACCAGTTGGAACCAGTTGGAACCGGTTTAAACCGGTTTAAACCGGTTTTTCCTAACCGAAACTATATAAAAAAGGCCCTTTTTCATCCAATGTATTAGCCCCAAACCGGTTCTAACCGGTTTTGAAGTAGTAACAAGTGGTTAGAACCGGTTGGAACCTGTTGGAACCAGTTGGAACCGGTTGGAACCGGTTTAAACCGGTTTTTCCTAACCGAAACTATATAAAAAAGGCCCTTTTTCATCCAATGTATTAGCCCCAAACCGGTTCTAACCGGTTTTGAAATAGTAACAAGTGGGTAGAACCGGTTGGAACCAGTTGGAACCAGTTGGAACCGGTTGGAACCGGTTGGAACCGGTTTTTCCTAACCGAAACTATATAAAAAAAGGCCCTTTTTCATCAAATGTATTAGCCCCAAACCGGTTCTAACCGGTTTTGAAGTAGTAACAAGTGGGTAGAACCGGTTGGAACCAGTTGGAACCAGTTGGAACCGGTTTAAACCGGTTTAAACCGGTTTTTCCTAACCGAAACTATATAAAAAAGGCCCTTTTTCATCCAATGTATTAGCCCCAAACCGGTTCTAACCGGTTTTGAAGTAGTAACAAGTGGTTAGAACCGGTTGGAACCTGTTGGAACCAGTTGGAACCGGTTGGAACCGGTTTAAACCGGTTTTTCCTAACCGAAACTATATAAAAAAGGCCCTTTTTCATCCAATGTATTAGCCCCAAACCGGTTCTAACCGGTTTTGAAATAGTAACAAGTGGGTAGAACCGGTTGGAACCAGTTGGAACCAGTTGGAACCGGTTGGAACCGGTTGGAACCGGTTTTTCCTAACCGAAACTATATAAAAAAAGGCCCTTTTTCATCAAATGTATTAGCCCCAAACCGGTTCTAACCGGTTTTGAAGTAGTAACAAGTGGGTAGAACCGGTTGGAACCAGTTGGAACCAGTTGGAACCGGTTTAAACCGGTTTAAACCGGTTTTTCCTAACCGAAACTATATAAAAAAGGCCCTTTTTCATCCAATGTATTAGCCCCAAACCGGTTCTAACCGGTTTTGAAGTAGTAACAAGTGGTTAGAACCGGTTGGAACCTGTTGGAACCAGTTGGAACCGGTTGGAACCGGTTTAAACCGGTTTTTCCTAACCGAAACTATATAAAAAAGGCCCTTTTTCATCCAATGTATTAGCCCCAAACCGGTTCTAACCGGTTTTGAAATAGTAACAAGTGGGTAGAACCGGTTGGAACCAGTTGGAACCAGTTGGAACCGGTTGGAACCGGTTGGAACCGGTTTTTCCTAACCGAAACTATATAAAAAAAGGCCCTTTTTCATCAAATGTATTAGCCCCAAACCGGTTCTAACCGGTTTTGAAGTAGTAACAAGTGGGTAGAACCGGTTGGAACCAGTTGGAACCAGTTGGAACCGGTTTAAACCGGTTTAAACCGGTTTTTCCTAACCGAAACTATATAAAAAAGGCCCTTTTTCATCCAATGTATTAGCCCCAAACCGGTTCTAACCGGTTTTGAAGTAGTAACAAGTGGTTAGAACCGGTTGGAACCTGTTGGAACCAGTTGGAACCGGTTGGAACCGGTTTAAACCGGTTTTTCCTAACCGAAACTATATAAAAAAGGCCCTTTTTCATCCAATGTATTAGCCCCAAACCGGTTCTAACCGGTTTTGAAATAGTAACAAGTGGGTAGAACCGGTTGGAACCAGTTGGAACCAGTTGGAACCGGTTGGAACCGGTTGGAACCGGTTTTTCCTAACCGAAACTATATAAAAAAAGGCCCTTTTTCATCAAATGTATTAGCCCCAAACCGGTTCTAACCGGTTTTGAAGTAGTAACAAGTGGGTAGAACCGGTTGGAACCAGTTGGAACCAGTTGGAACCGGTTTAAACCGGTTTAAACCGGTTTTTCCTAACCGAAACTATATAAAAAAGGCCCTTTTTCATCCAATGTATTAGCCCCAAACCGGTTCTAACCGGTTTTGAAGTAGTAACAAGTGGTTAGAACCGGTTGGAACCTGTTGGAACCAGTTGGAACCGGTTGGAACCGGTTTAAACCGGTTTTTCCTAACCGAAACTATATAAAAAAGGCCCTTTTTCATCCAATGTATTAGCCCCAAACCGGTTCTAACCGGTTTTGAAATAGTAACAAGTGGGTAGAACCGGTTGGAACCAGTTGGAACCAGTTGGAACCGGTTGGAACCGGTTGGAACCGGTTTTTCCTAACCGAAACTATATAAAAAAAGGCCCTTTTTCATCAAATGTATTAGCCCCAAACCGGTTCTAACCGGTTTTGAAGTAGTAACAAGTGGGTAGAACCGGTTGGAACCAGTTGGAACCAGTTGGAACCGGTTTAAACCGGTTTAAACCGGTTTTTCCTAACCGAAACTATATAAAAAAGGCCCTTTTTCATCCAATGTATTAGCCCCAAACCGGTTCTAACCGGTTTTGAAGTAGTAACAAGTGGTTAGAACCGGTTGGAACCTGTTGGAACCAGTTGGAACCGGTTGGAACCGGTTTAAACCGGTTTTTCCTAACCGAAACTATATAAAAAAGGCCCTTTTTCATCCAATGTATTAGCCCCAAACCGGTTCTAACCGGTTTTGAAATAGTAACAAGTGGGTAGAACCGGTTGGAACCAGTTGGAACCAGTTGGAACCGGTTGGAACCGGTTGGAACCGGTTTTTCCTAACCGAAACTATATAAAAAAAGGCCCTTTTTCATCAAATGTATTAGCCCCAAACCGGTTCTAACCGGTTTTGAAGTAGTAACAAGTGGGTAGAACCGGTTGGAACCAGTTGGAACCAGTTGGAACCGGTTTAAACCGGTTTAAACCGGTTTTTCCTAACCGAAACTATATAAAAAAGGCCCTTTTTCATCCAATGTATTAGCCCCAAACCGGTTCTAACCGGTTTTGAAGTAGTAACAAGTGGTTAGAACCGGTTGGAACCTGTTGGAACCAGTTGGAACCGGTTGGAACCGGTTTAAACCGGTTTTTCCTAACCGAAACTATATAAAAAAGGCCCTTTTTCATCCAATGTATTAGCCCCAAACCGGTTCTAACCGGTTTTGAAATAGTAACAAGTGGGTAGAACCGGTTGGAACCAGTTGGAACCAGTTGGAACCGGTTGGAACCGGTTGGAACCGGTTTTTCCTAACCGAAACTATATAAAAAAAGGCCCTTTTTCATCAAATGTATTAGCCCCAAACCGGTTCTAACCGGTTTTGAAGTAGTAACAAGTGGGTAGAACCGGTTGGAACCAGTTGGAACCAGTTGGAACCGGTTTAAACCGGTTTAAACCGGTTTTTCCTAACCGAAACTATATAAAAAAGGCCCTTTTTCATCCAATGTATTAGCCCCAAACCGGTTCTAACCGGTTTTGAAGTAGTAACAAGTGGTTAGAACCGGTTGGAACCTGTTGGAACCAGTTGGAACCGGTTGGAACCGGTTTAAACCGGTTTTTCCTAACCGAAACTATATAAAAAAGGCCCTTTTTCATCCAATGTATTAGCCCCAAACCGGTTCTAACCGGTTTTGAAATAGTAACAAGTGGGTAGAACCGGTTGGAACCAGTTGGAACCAGTTGGAACCGGTTGGAACCGGTTGGAACCGGTTTTTCCTAACCGAAACTATATAAAAAAAGGCCCTTTTTCATCAAATGTATTAGCCCCAAACCGGTTCTAACCGGTTTTGAAGTAGTAACAAGTGGGTAGAACCGGTTGGAACCAGTTGGAACCAGTTGGAACCGGTTTAAACCGGTTTAAACCGGTTTTTCCTAACCGAAACTATATAAAAAAGGCCCTTTTTCATCCAATGTATTAGCCCCAAACCGGTTCTAACCGGTTTTGAAGTAGTAACAAGTGGTTAGAACCGGTTGGAACCTGTTGGAACCAGTTGGAACCGGTTGGAACCGGTTTAAACCGGTTTTTCCTAACCGAAACTATATAAAAAAGGCCCTTTTTCATCCAATGTATTAGCCCCAAACCGGTTCTAACCGGTTTTGAAATAGTAACAAGTGGGTAGAACCGGTTGGAACCAGTTGGAACCAGTTGGAACCGGTTGGAACCGGTTGGAACCGGTTTTTCCTAACCGAAACTATATAAAAAAAGGCCCTTTTTCATCAAATGTATTAGCCCCAAACCGGTTCTAACCGGTTTTGAAGTAGTAACAAGTGGGTAGAACCGGTTGGAACCAGTTGGAACCAGTTGGAACCGGTTTAAACCGGTTTAAACCGGTTTTTCCTAACCGAAACTATATAAAAAAGGCCCTTTTTCATCCAATGTATTAGCCCCAAACCGGTTCTAACCGGTTTTGAAGTAGTAACAAGTGGTTAGAACCGGTTGGAACCTGTTGGAACCAGTTGGAACCGGTTGGAACCGGTTTAAACCGGTTTTTCCTAACCGAAACTATATAAAAAAGGCCCTTTTTCATCCAATGTATTAGCCCCAAACCGGTTCTAACCGGTTTTGAAATAGTAACAAGTGGGTAGAACCGGTTGGAACCAGTTGGAACCAGTTGGAACCGGTTGGAACCGGTTGGAACCGGTTTTTCCTAACCGAAACTATATAAAAAAAGGCCCTTTTTCATCAAATGTATTAGCCCCAAACCGGTTCTAACCGGTTTTGAAGTAGTAACAAGTGGGTAGAACCGGTTGGAACCAGTTGGAACCAGTTGGAACCGGTTTAAACCGGTTTAAACCGGTTTTTCCTAACCGAAACTATATAAAAAAGGCCCTTTTTCATCCAATGTATTAGCCCCAAACCGGTTCTAACCGGTTTTGAAGTAGTAACAAGTGGTTAGAACCGGTTGGAACCTGTTGGAACCAGTTGGAACCGGTTGGAACCGGTTTAAACCGGTTTTTCCTAACCGAAACTATATAAAAAAGGCCCTTTTTCATCCAATGTATTAGCCCCAAACCGGTTCTAACCGGTTTTGAAATAGTAACAAGTGGGTAGAACCGGTTGGAACCAGTTGGAACCAGTTGGAACCGGTTGGAACCGGTTGGAACCGGTTTTTCCTAACCGAAACTATATAAAAAAAGGCCCTTTTTCATCAAATGTATTAGCCCCAAACCGGTTCTAACCGGTTTTGAAGTAGTAACAAGTGGGTAGAACCGGTTGGAACCAGTTGGAACCAGTTGGAACCGGTTTAAACCGGTTTAAACCGGTTTTTCCTAACCGAAACTATATAAAAAAGGCCCTTTTTCATCCAATGTATTAGCCCCAAACCGGTTCTAACCGGTTTTGAAGTAGTAACAAGTGGTTAGAACCGGTTGGAACCTGTTGGAACCTGGTTGGAACCGGTTGGAACCGGTTTAAACCGGTTTTTCCTAACCGAAACTATATAAAAAAGGACCCTTTTTCATCCAATGTATTAGCCCCAAACCGGTTCTAACCGGTTTTGAAATAGTAACAAGTGGGTAGAACCGGTTGGAACCAGTTGGAACCGGTTGGAACCGGTTGGAACCGGTTTTTCCTAACCGAAACTATATAAAAAAAGGCCCTTTTTCATCAAATGTATTAGCCCCAAACCGGTTCTAACCGGTTTTGAAGTAGTAACAAGTGGGTAGAACCGGTTGGAACCAGTTGGAACCAGTTGGAACCGGTTTAAACCGGTTTAAACCGGTTTTTCCTAACCGAAACTATATAAAAAAGGCCCTTTTTCATCCAATGTATTAGCCCCAAACCGGTTCTAACCGGTTTTGAAGTAGTAACAAGTGGTTAGAACCGGTTGGAACCTGTTGGAACCAGTTGGAACCGGTTGGAACCGGTTTAAACCGGTTTTTCCTAACCGAAACTATATAAAAAAGGCCCTTTTTCATCCAATGTATTAGCCCCAAACCGGTTCTAACCGGTTTTGAAATAGTAACAAGTGGGTAGAACCGGTTGGAACCAGTTGGAACCAGTTGGAACCGGTTGGAACCGGTTGGAACCGGTTTTTCCTAACCGAAACTATATAAAAAAAGGCCCTTTTTCATCAAATGTATTAGCCCCAAACCGGTTCTAACCGGTTTTGAAGTAGTAACAAGTGGGTAGAACCGGTTGGAACCAGTTGGAACCAGTTGGAACCGGTTTAAACCGGTTTAAACCGGTTTTTCCTAACCGAAACTATATAAAAAAGGCCCTTTTTCATCCAATGTATTAGCCCCAAACCGGTTCTAACCGGTTTTGAAGTAGTAACAAGTGGTTAGAACCGGTTGGAACCTGTTGGAACCAGTTGGAACCGGTTGGAACCGGTTTAAACCGGTTTTTCCTAACCGAAACTATATAAAAAAGGCCCTTTTTCATCCAATGTATTAGCCCCAAACCGGTTCTAACCGGTTTTGAAATAGTAACAAGTGGGTAGAACCGGTTGGAACCAGTTGGAACCAGTTGGAACCGGTTGGAACCGGTTGGAACCGGTTTTTCCTAACCGAAACTATATAAAAAAAGGCCCTTTTTCATCAAATGTATTAGCCCCAAACCGGTTCTAACCGGTTTTGAAGTAGTAACAAGTGGGTAGAACCGGTTGGAACCAGTTGGAACCAGTTGGAACCGGTTTAAACCGGTTTAAACCGGTTTTTTCCCTAACCGAAACTATATAAAAAAGGCCCTTTTTCATCCAATGTATTAGCCCCAAACCGGTTCTAACCGGTTTTGAAGTAGTAACAAAGTGGTTAGAACCGGTTGGAACCTGTTGGAAACCAGTTGGAACCGGTTTGGAACCGGTTTAAACCGGTTTTTCCTAACCGTAACTATATAAAAAAAGGCCCTTTTTCATCCAATGTATTAGCCCCCAAACCGGTTCTAACCGGTTTTGAAATAGTAACAAGTGGGTAGAACCGGTTGGAACCAGTTGGAACCTGTTGGAACCGGTTGGAACCGGTTGGAACCGGTTTTTCCTAACCGAAACTATATAAAAAAAGGCCCTTTTTCACTCAAATGTATTAGCCCCAAACCGGTTCTAAACCGGTTTTTGAAGTAGTAACAAGTGGGTAGAACCGTTTGGAACCAGTTGGAACCAGTTGGAACCGGTTTAAACCGGTTTAAACCGGTTTTTCCTAACCGAAACTATATAAAAAAGGCCCTTTTTCATCCAATGTATTAGCCCCAAAACCGGTTCTAACCGGTTTTGAAGTTAGTAACAAGTGGATAGAACCGGTTGGAACCTGTTGGAACCAGTTGGGAACCGGTTGGAACCGGTTTAAACCGGTTTTTCCTAACCGAAACTATATAAAAAAAGGCCCTTTTTCATCCAATGTATTAGCCCCAAAACCGGTTCTAACCGGTTTTGAAATAGTAACAAGTGGGTAGAACCGGTTGGAACCAGTTGGAACCAGTTGGAACCGGTTGGAACCGGTTGGAACCGGTTTTTCCTAACCGAAACTATATAAAAAAAGGCCCTTTTTCATCAAATGTATTAGCCCCAAACCGGTTCTAACCGGTTTTGAAGTAGTAACAAGTGGGTAGAACCGGTTTGGAACCAGTTGGAACCAGTTGGAACCGGTTTAAACCGGTTTTAAACCGGTTTTTCCTAACCGAAAGCTATATAAAAAAAGGCCCCTTTTTCATCCAATGTATTAGCCCCAAACCGGTTCTAACCGGTTTTGAAGTAGTAACAAGTGGTTAGAACCGGTTGGAACCTGTTGGAACCAGTTGGAACCGGTTGGAACCGGTTTTAAACCGGTTTTTCCTAACCGAAACTATATAAAAAAGGCCCTTTTTCATCCAATGTATTAGCCCCCAAACCGGTTCTAACCGGTTTTTGAAATAGTAACAAGTGGGTAGAACCGGTTGGAACCAGTTGGAACCAGTTGGAACCGGTTGGGAACAGGTTTTTCCTAACCGAAACTATATAAAAAAAGGCCCTTTTTCATCAAATGTATTAGCCCCAAACCGGTTCTAACCGGTTTTGAAGTAGTAACAAGTGGGTAGAACCGGTTTGGAACCAGTTGGAACCAGTTGGAACCGGTTTTAAAACCGGTTTAAACCGGTTTTTCCTAACCGAAACTATATAAAAAAGGCCCTTTTTCATCCAATGTATTAGCCCCCAAACCGGTTCTTAACCGGTTTTTGAAGTAGTAACAAGTGGTTAGAACCGGTTGGAACCTGTTGGAACCAGTTGGAACTGGTTTGGAACACGGTTTAAACCGGTTTTTCCTAACCGAAAACTATATAAAAAAAGGCCCTTTTTCATCCAATGTATTAGCCCCAAACCGGTTCTAACCGGTTTTGAAATAGTAACAAGTGGGTAGAACCGGTTGGAACCAGTTGGAACCAGTTGGAACCGGTTGGAACCGGTTGGAACCGGTTTTTCCTAACCGAAACTATATAAAAAAAGGCCCTTTTTCATCAAATGTATTAGCCCCAAACCGGTTCTAACCGGTTTTGAAGTAGTAACAAGTGGGTAGAACCGGTTGGAACCAGTTGGAACCAGTTGGAACCGGTTTATAAACCGGTTTTAAACCGGTTTTTCCTAACCGAAACTATATAAAAAAGGGCCCTTTTTCATCCAATGTATTAGCCCCCAAACCGGTTCTAACCGGTTTTGAAGTAGTAACAAGTGGTTAGAACCGGTTGGAACCTGTTGGAACCAGTTGGAACCGGTTGGAACCGGTTTTTAAACCGGTTTTTTCCTAACCGAAAACTATATAAAAAAGGCCCTTTTTCATCCAATGTATTAGCCCCAAACCGGTTCTAACCGGTTTTGAAATAGTAACAAGTGGGTAGAACCGGTTGGAACCAGTTGGAACACAGTTGGAACCGGTTGGAACCGGTTGGAACCGGTTTTTTCCTAACCGAAACTATATAAAAAAAGGCCCTTTTTCATCAAATGTATTAGCCCCAAACCGGTTCTAACCGGTTTTGAAGTAGTAACAAGTGGGTAGAAACCGGTTGGAAACCAGTTGGAACCAGTTGGAACCGGTTTAAAACCGGTTTAAACCGGTTTTTCCTAACCGAAACTATATAAAAAAGGCCCTTTTTCATCCAATGTATTAGCCCCAAAACCGGTTCTAACCGGTTTTGAAGTAGTAACAAGTGGTTAGAACCGGTTTGGAACCTGTTGGAACCAGTTGGAACCGGTTGGAACCGGTTTAACGTTAAAACCGGGTTTTTCCTAACCGAAAACTATATAAAAAAGGCCCTTTTTCATCCAATGTATTAGCCCCCAAACCGGTTCTAACCGGTTTTGAAATAGTAACAAGTGGGTAGAACCGGTTGGAACCAGTTGGAACCAGTTGGAACCGGTTGGAACCGGTTGGAACCGGTTTTTCCTAACCGAAACTATATAAAAAAAGGCCCTTTTTCATCAAATGTATTAGCCCCAAACCGGTTCTAACCGGTTTTGAAGTAGTAACAAGTGGGTAGAACCGGTTGGAACCAGTTGGAACCAGTTGGAACCGGTTTAAACCGGTTTAAACCGGTTTTTCCTAACCGAAACTATATAAAAAAGGCCCTTTTTCATCCAATGTATTAGCCCCAAACCGGTTCTAACCAACCGGTTGGAACCGGTTTAAACCGGTTTTTCCTAACCGAAACTATATAAAAAAGGCCCTTTTTCATCCAATGTATTAGCCCCAAACCGGTTCTAACCGGTTTTGAAATAGTAACAAGTGGGTAGAACCGGTTGGAACCAGTTGGAACCAGTTGGAACCGGTTGGAACCGGTTGGAACCGGTTTTTCCTAACCGAAACTATATAAAAAAAGGCCCTTTTTCATCAAATGTATTAGCCCCAAACCGGTTCTAACCGGTTTTGAAGTAGTAACAAGTGGGTAGAACCGGTTGGAACCAGTTGGAACCAGTTGGAACCGGTTTAAACCGGTTTAAACCGGTTTTTCCTAACCGAAACTATATAAAAAAGGCCCTTTTTCATCCAATGTATTAGCCCCAAACCGGTTCTAACCGGTTTTGAAGTAGTAACAAGTGGTTTGAACCGGTTGGAACCTGTTGGAACCAGTTGGAACCGGTTGGAACCGGTTTAAACCGGTTTTTCCTAACCGAAACTATATAAAAAAGGCCCTTTTTCATCCAATGTATTAGCCCCAAACCGGTTCTAACCGGTTTTGAAATAGTAACAAGTGGGTAGAACCGGTTGGAACCAGTTGGAACCAGTTGGAACCGGTTGGAACCGGTTGGAACCGGTTTTTCCTAACCGAAAATATATAAAAAAAGGCCCTTTTTCATCAAATGTATTAGCCCCAAACCGGTTCTAACCGGTTTTGAAGTAGTAACAAGTGGGTAGAACCGGTTGGAACCAGTTGGAACCAGTTGGAACCGGTTTAAACCGGTTTAAACCGGTTTTTCCTAACCGAAACTATATAAAAAAGGCCCTTTTTCATCCAATGTATTAGCCCCAAACCGGTTCTAACCGGTTTTTGAAGTAGTAACAAGTGGTTAGAACCGGTTGGAACCTGTTGGAACCAGTTGGAACCGGTTGGAACCGGTTTAAACCGGTTTTTCCTAACCGAAACTATATAAAAAAGGCCCTTTTTCATCCAATGTATTAGCCCCAAACCGGTTCTAACCGGTTTTGAAATAGTAACAAGTGGGTAGAACCGGTTGGAACCAGTTGGAACCAGTTGGAACCGGTTGGAACCGGTCGGAACCGGTTTTTCCTAACCGAAACTATATAAAAAAAGGCCCTTTTTCATCAAATGTATTAGCCCCAAACCGGTTCTAACCGGTTTTGAAGTAGTAACAAGTGGGTAGAACCGGTTGGAACCAGTTGGAACCAGTTGGAACCGGTTTAAACCGGTTTAAACCGGTTTTTCCTAACCGAAACTATATAAAAAAGGCCCTTTTTCATCCAATGTATTAGCCCCAAACCGGTTCTAACCGGTTTTGAAGTAGTAACAAGTGGTTAGAACCGGTTGGAACCTGTTGGAACCAGTTGGAACCGGTTGGAACCGGTTGGAACCGGTTTAAACCGGTTTTTCCTAACCGAAACTATATAAAAAAGGCCCTTTTTAATCCAATGTATTAGCCCCAAACCGGTTCTAACCGGTTTTGAAATAGTAACAAGTGGGTAGAACCGGTTGGAACCAGTTGGAACCAGTTGGAACCGGTTGGAACCGGTTTTTCCTAACCGAAACTATATAAAAAAAGCCCTTTTTCATCCAATGTATTAGCCCCAAACCGGTTCTAACCGGTTTTGAAATAGTAACAAGTGGGTAGAACCGGTTGGAACCAGTTGGAACCAGTTGGAACCGGTTGGAACCGGTTGGAACCGGTTTTTCCTAACCGAAACTATATAAAAAAAGGCCCTTTTTCATCAAATGTATTAGCCCCAAACCGGTTCTAACCGGTTTTGAAGTAGTAACAAGTGGGTAGAACCGGTTGGAACCAGTTGGAACCAGTTGGAACCGGTTTAAACCGGTTTAAACCGGTTTTTCCTAACCGAAACTATATAAAAAAGACCCTTTTTCATCCAATGTATTAGCCCCAAACCGGTTCTAACCGGTTTTGAAGTAGTAACAAGTGGTTAGAACCGGTTGGAACCTGTTGGAACCGGTTGGAACCGGTTGGAACCGGTTTAAACCGGTTTTTCCTAACCGAAACTATATAAAAAAGGCCCTTTTTCATCCAATGTATTAGCCCCAAACCGGTTCTAACCGGTTTTGAAATAGTAACAAGTGGGTAGAACCGGTTGGAACCAGTTGGAACCAGTTGGAACCGGTTGGAACCGGTTGGAACCGGTTTTTCCTAACCGAAACTATATAAAAAAGGCCCTTTTTCATCCAATGTATTAGCCCCAAACCGGTTCTAACCGGTTTTGAAGTAGTAACAAGTGGGTAGAACCGGTTGGAACCAGTTGGAACCAGTTGGAACCGGTTTAAACCGGTTTAAACCGGTTTTTCCTAACCGAAACTATATAAAAAAGGCCCTTTTTCATCCAATGTATTAGCCCCAAACCGGTTCTAACCGGTTTTGAAGTAGTAACAAGTGGTTAGAACCGGTTGGAACCTGTTGGAACCAGTTGGAACCGGTTGGAACCGGTTGGAACCGGTTTAAACCGGTTTTTCCTAACCGAAACTATATAAAAAAGGCCCTTTTTCATCCAATGTATTAGCCCCAAACCGGTTCTAACCGGTTTTGAAATAGTAACAAGTGGGTAGAACCGGTTGGAACCAGTTGGAACCAGTTGGAACCGGTTGGAACCGGTTGGAACCGGTTTTTCCTAACCGAAACTATATAAAAAAGGCCCTTTTTCATCAAATGTATTAGCCCCAAACCGGTTCTAACCGGTTTTGAAGTAGTAACAAGTGGGTAGAACCGGTTGGAACCAGTTGGAACCAGTTG
>JARLTB010000101.1:16540000-16550000 GCA_030141615.1 Unio pictorum | reverse complement strand
TTATATGCATACTATAAACATTTAGATGACGAGAAAGTCTAGTGGAAGACTAGAATAGAATCAATTATTTATTTATTATGTGAATATAGAAAAATAGGATAATATTATTGTTAAGTTAAAATGATAATGCAACATTTAAACAAAAATAGACACAAGCTAGATATCAACAGACAAGCATACATTTATTAACATTCGAAATATATCAACCAAAATGTTTAATTTATAAACCACCTAGTGGCCTAGTGGTTAGAGCGTCCGCAGCGGAAGCTAGAGGTCGTGGGTTCGATCCCCGGCCGAGTCATACAAAGACTTACAAAAATGGTACAAACAGCTGCCATGCTTGGCGGTCGGCATTAACAGGTTAGTGTTAGGACTGGTCGGCCTGGTGTCAGGATAATGTGAATGGGTGGGACATCATGCTACATGTCTGCGGCATGGTGCCCCCAGTGCTAGACATCGCTATAAACTGCCTCACTGCAGACTTCGTAGCGATATGACTGAAAAATTGTTAAGAGCTACTTACAAAAATACTAATCAAACAAACAAACATAAAGTCTAAACCACCACTCTGGTGGCCTAGTGGTTAGATCGTCGCTGCGGTAAGCATTAAGAGGTTAGTGTTAGGACTGGACGGCCTGGTGTCAGGATAATGTGACTGGGTGGGACATGTCTGCAGCATGATGCCCCAGTGTTAGTGTCACAGAATTAGGCGAAAATTTAATTTTTTTTTTCTTGAATTACAAACTAATCTCACCATTTTTTTTCGTCGTACATGCGTTACCTGGGGTGAATAAGTGGTTTTCTCCAAGGTAAGCGGCGTGTAACGATTTGCATGTGCCTGACTTCGAATCACATGAAGTCCGGAACATTAGAATCACGTGGTGTACGGTAATTTTGCCGTGAATTGTGCTCACCTATTTGAGGATATATAAGCAGAATATTTCTGATAATAATTACGAGTCCAAAAGTATCTTATCACAGGAAAGATAGCTCGTCATTCTATCTCCAGCCAAAGGGGTGAGTGTTAAATTTATATTTCGTTTTATTGTGAATTTTATTCCGTTTATCATTTCATGTAAAGATGCCTTTATTACAATGCAGATTTAATACGTGGAATATTTGGAATTACTAGTCACTTTAAATGCAATAGCGTAATCTAAGGTTTAGATTATTTTTAGAGACAACTATTATTAGTCTGGTTTCTTTATTGTAGCTGATAACGTCTTTGATATCGTAGCTGATATTGTAGCGGAGCATCTCTGAACGTATCTGATATTGTAGCGGAGCATCTCTGATATTGTAGCGGAACGTCTCTGATGTTGTAGCGGAGCATCTCTGAAATTGTTACTGATTGCAGCTGAACGTCTCTGAACGTATCTGATTGAAGCTGAACGTCTCTGAACGTATCTGAATAGTAGCTGAATGTAATTAATTGTGCCATTTGATTGTGAGATCAAATTGAGGTATCTGACTGTCTGTCTGTCGGATTGTATGTCCGTCTACATCTGTCGTGATGTGTAAATATCCGGAAATCTAGAAGTCTGAGTGTCGGAGCTGTGTAGAGGTGTAAACATCCGGGGTGGCATCTAGGTATTTGGTAACGTTGGTTCTAGTAGATGCTCTATGCTGTCTGTACGTATAACTGTCGTGGATCCGTGAAGGGCAAACGGCCGATTAAAGTATTGGTCAACCCTAGGTATTCGGGGAAACTGGGCGGCAATTCAACAGTTGGTGAATCGTACGGTTATACAGGGTCGAGACACATGTGTGTGTTGCAATTGTAGTACAATTGAATACATTGTTATATTTACATAGTTACTTCAAATCACAATAGTATTTCAAGGGATTACATGAATGTCAATAAAAGTTAGCAACTTGATTAAATACATGTATATGTTCGTGCTAGTTGTCGCAATCCATACGTGCGATAGTATGGTTTGTTGTTTTGTATTTGTTATCGTAATTTGTACTTGCGGTAATATAACTTTTGTAAAGGTTCCTTGGATCTGTGTATAGTCCAAGAGATTCCATTGTATCTGTGTTTTATTTTGTATTAAATTTATTCATGTATTGTGAATGGTTGTGAGTGTAATTGTGGGTTGAACGCATGAGTTATTGTGTTGATACATCATTATTTTTCATGAATAATTTATTTCATAAATTTATATTTTCTTTCACATATTGTGTTTGTGTTGTTCATTTAATCCACCATCCTCTCGGTAATAATTCTGTTACAGTTAGACATCACTATAAACTGCATCACTGAAGATATCTTATCGATATGACTAAAACATTTCAAACAAACAAGCAAACATATTCTCTAAACGAAAATTTTAAAATCATTGTTAAATATTGTTAAACGTGATGTCTTGATCCAATTGCTAAAATATTATTTTTGAAAAATCCATGACCAACATCAATAGCCCTTGCAAAATGTTTATTTTAATGGTCAGTAAGGTATTTCTATTTTATTGTTTGTTTTTTTTATAGTCTATCTATATATGTTTATTTCCCTTTCTTGCCACATAATTTTGAATTGCCGTTTCCTTAGGAGTTATTTTCGTAAAAAACAACATTTTTAAATGCAAGATGACCTTTTTCAGCTGAATAGTTCTGTTATCGCAGTTTTTATTGTGCTTTGTTTCCTAATCATGTTCCAGTTTCGTCAAATGATCATCTGTATGATCAGCTAATACAATACTTTGAAAATTAAAGAAAGGATAATTTAACAGTCATTTTACATAAATGAATTGTAGCAACAATATAAGCAAGTGGGGATAAATAAAGCGTACTTAGTAAACATAATCCATTCATAATGCCAACAAAGAGTGACCAAAGGGTTTTAGAATTTCCTTTATTCCTATTGTTACTTACTTGTACTTTGGAATATATTGGTTATAAACAACCCACTCTACAAGTTTTAATTCTTGTACATGGTAATGTGCGCCTTCCATCCCTTCCTCAGACGTTTTATCATCATCATCATCATCATCATCATCATCATCATCATCATCACTACCACTATTGTTTATATTATTATTAGTAGTAGTAGTAGCAGCAGTAGTAGTAGTATTTCAAATTCAGTACTTTTAGATATGATGCCTTTGCAAGATTGCAAAAAACAGATTTCAATGTATATGTTAAAATGTTGTTCATGCATTGTTATATCCCATCACAGTATTGTATTGTACTGTACTGTATTTTAGGAAGTGCATCTCCTTCTAAAAAGAAACGTCAAGAATAAATATTCTGATAAAGAGAAACATCAATATCACATTCTATTGTGATCACATTCTATTGTTGAAACAATGAATTTCTCGAACTTGTCAATCTCTAGCTCCATTGGTAACGTGTATTCTCTGATCTGGTTTACCAACCTTAATAGGCCCCCGGGTGGTCCGGTGGTCTAAAGCACTCACTCCTAGCGATCACTGTCATCTCACCTTTGTCCGCGTCGGTTTAAGTCCGCGCTTGTCCAATAGTAGATTTTCGTAGGTCTGTGGTTACCGGGTTCTTCCTCCACCAGTTTTATTAGCCACCATCTATATACAGCCTATATTTCATTTATAAAAGGCGATAAGCCACAAGCAAGAAGAAGAAGAAACGGGAATAGTTATGTTTAAAATGTGTTCACATTTATACACATTTCAGTTACATGCATATATCATTAATTTCCAAGTTCTATGATATACATCACACATTTGTGTTACTGGTGTATTAAAAAACGTAGTAGAAAGTCGGAAGGTAAACGTGAAGAATAACATTCTTAAATTAACACTTTACTCTTCTCTTGCATAGAAGTTTATTTCAAAGCTGAAGTTAAGTGTTTGAAACGCATTGCGAGGTTTCATAACAAACTCTTTCTCTCTTTGCACACACACACACACACACACACACACACACACACACACACACACACACATGAGTACGTAACCAGTATTAGGGCGACACATGTCACAGAGCAGCATTAGGGTGACAGAATTACATCATGTTGTGTTATTAAACTGCAGCACGTATTTGTATATGAATTCATCCAAATAATTTATAATTCCGATTATCAAGCTTAAATATTCATTTTTAAAACAGAAAATAATATTTACAAATGAAAACACACATGTGTCGCCTTAATACCGTGTCGCCTTAATGTCAACACACAACTAAGATGGTCACAACATCCTTATGGCGACAGACTCTTCACACACATATTCTGTCTAGTTCAGCATTAAGGCGACATTTTTACTAAGTGCAATATTGTTATCCCAAACAAAATATTAAACTAAAATTATATATTAAGATGATCAGATTAATAAATATATGCATTTTACAACTGTCATACGTATGTTTATCCGCATCGCTATGGCGTTATAATCTTCACACACATATTCTGTCTAATCCAGTATTAAGGCGACAGTATTTGTAACTGTTCTATTGTTATACCAAACAAAACAAAGGAATACAATTACAGTATATTTTCAGATTATCAAAATCATAAATATATGCCTTTAAAACTCAACGTCTGTTCATCCATTTCCAATCGTGTTTATTTTTATATTTTTTTTTAAAATGTCATAGGCAGTTGATACACTATACGACCGATGCTGCACTATTGTTTTCAAGCCATAATATTTTTTTTTAATTCTTTCTAAAAGTGTGTTTTCATAAAAGTTTTTGTACCAATGAATAGATGAAAACAACCCCCTCCCATCCAATATATTGAAGTGTCCTCAATTAGAAATATGCTTCAAATGAGCTAATAACCGGCATGTTTAATCGGGTTGATACAAATATATTTTAGTGCAATATGTCCATTAATCACTAAAAGGAATCAAATGTATTTATTTCATGTTCTAAAAGTTTGCTCCAATATTTATCACAGGCTGAATTAGCACATTTCTTGCAGCATCCCGCGTGATAATGAAAAGTGTCTACCGTTTATGAGCTGTATGTGTTTGTGTACATTCACATAGAAAATATAGCCAAAACTCATACTTCTCCATCTCATTGCAAGTTACAACAGCACTTAAAAAGGTGAACAAAACAATATTTTTAAAAAATAGCATGTCTATTGTTGGATTTTAACTCAATTCGATAATATGAGTAATGCCATATATACGTATAGTCCACTAACGTGTTTTTAAGGGATGGTCTATTACGCTTTCCGTTACGGATTACTGCCGTCTCACCTCTGTCTGCGTGGGTTCGAGTCTAAGATTCGGCTAATGTAGTTTTGTCAGAAGGCTTGCCAGTAGCTTCTCGTGGGTCGGTGGTTCTTTCCGGGGTTTTTCCCCATGTTCTTCCTCCAATAATACTGGCCGCCAAGTACAGCCTATTGCGTGCTGAAAAAGGGCGTTCAGCCCTATAAAAAAAAAAAAACACACAAACTTGCTTACATATAGAATATGTAAATTTCTTGGTCAAAATATTCTCAACATATATATTGACGAGCAGTGAAAATTCGTATTCCAATAGAGTGAATTATCAAGATTATTACGGTCTATAGTAAAATAAAGATATGATATTTTCTTGGTACAAGTGAATAAAATATATATTTCATTAAGTGTATTTTAACAATTGACTAAGTTAAAAGTTCAAATTGAATATCGATTGTTTAAAACTCTTTTAATTTTCAGGTTAGTATTATTAAATGCATCTAAAAATTACCACTTCGTGCCACACAAAGTGCTTAAAACGAATTAGGTACTTTTAGTCACATTTAAATTTGAAATTTGCCGAGTTACAGATACGAAAAATTCGCTATGAGGAACGAACTATGATGTTTTCACCGGCAAGATTAAATATATCGTTTATTTACTTATTCATTCAGACCAAGAAAATTTTATTTTAATTTTATGCTCAGATGTATTGACTAGAAATCTTATAAGATTGATAGCAGATTTCCTACTGTATCCCATGAGCAGCACAGTTGGAGGGGCTTGGGGGTTGGGTTGACCGAACTTTGGGAGAGGGTGCAAAGATTCACTACCATAAGACCCCAATCATATATCTGGGCCCTGGTTGGTTTATTATTTACCCAAATCCTCGTTTGCAAGATCTAGCTGGTGTTTTGAACTCCATATGGGCTAGACCCATAAGGGGATTGGGGGAAGAGTTAAGACTAGAACTGGTGGGTCAGCTGACCTTTGTTAAGCCTCCTCCCACACTTCTGCCAAAGCCCCGATTCTACAATCTGGCCATGTAAAATAAATAGATTTTTTTGTTGCTCAAAACCAAACCCGAACCTTGTATATAAGCCTGGTTGGCAAGACAACTGTGTTTTTCTTGTTTTGTTTTTGGGAGGCACCATAAAGATGTACCCCCCCCCCCCCCCGATTGAATACATTTACTTTTTATTTGAATTTTGATTTTCCGGCAAAGTCCGGTGTACTAAGTCTTAATTTGTTTGGAAAAAAATGACTAAAAAATTAAAAACCTATTGTTTATGGAACTTTGTTATAAACATCTTTCTATTTTTAGTTGGGTCATACGGTGTGTACGAGAATTTTTGAACGTAAATTTGTTCTAAAAGATTCTAGAAGATCATGTGACCCCTTCCATGTTTACGTAAAAACAGGTATATAAATTATGTTTTGGAGCGAACTATTTAATAGAAGTTGGGCTGTTAGAATACTAAGTTGTGTGTCGTTTTGAGTTATTTTAAATTACCTTGTATTGGAAATTATTTCAATTCGTTTGGATCAAGAAGATTTATTTTGTTATTTATCTGGAAAATAATTGTGCTCATTGAATTTCATTACCAAGAACTGACGTCATCACGTGACATCGTCTTCCATCTTGGATGCTACACTAAGATTCGAACTGGGAATTATTTGGACATTGTATTACCTAGACCTTTGCCATTTCACTAGTGGATTATGTTTTGAATTATTTTTGGATTAATTTGAATTGATTCTTAAAACCGTAAGTTTATTTTTTTTCTTTATCTTTTGTGGAAAATATTTGTGCTCAAAAAATTGTTTATTAAGTTTTTACAAGCTTTTTATTTTCACTCTTTCTATGTTACTTTTTATTCGAGCCTAAGCACGTAACATAGAAATTGGTGGCCTCGACCGAGATTGGGATAAACTGGAATTTGGCTATAAATTTTTTCAGAAAACTTTTGTTTTAACTTTGAATTCCCATAGTTTTTGAAATTTTTTAAAATCTTTAGTGAGATTGACAGGCTTGTATTAAAATGACATCTAAAGTAGAAATATTTCTTTCTAATCCTACTCAGGAGCAATTAGATCTTTTAAAAGAAGATGAGTTGATTCAACTTGCCAGAAAATATGATCTTTCTGAAGTCAAGGCTTCTTTAACGAAACAAGATATCAAAAAGATTTTGGTCCGATATTTGGTAGAAAAGAATGTTTTGGGAAAAAGTGCTTTGATTTTTATCAGTAAGTCTGCATCAGACTCTGACATTAAAAAAAAAATTAGAATTAAAATTCAAGATGGAATTAGAGTTGAAGAAGCTGGAATTTCAGGAAAGGGAGAAAGAAAGACAATTGCAATATGACAAAGAGAAGAAAGAAAGACAATTACAATATGAAAAAGAGGAGACAGAGAGACATGAAAGGGAGAAAGAAAGACAATTACAATATGACAAAGAGGAGAAAGAAAGACATTTACAATATGACAAAGAGGAGAAAGAAAGACAATTACAATATGACAAAGAGGAGAAAGAAAGACAATTTGAATTACAAAAAGAGCAGATGCACGTTCAGTTACAAGACAAACAAATTGATCAAGAGAGAGAAGGAAGAAAGGGAATATCAATGTAAAATGAAAGAAATAGAGCTGGCAAGTGAAAAACACCTTCATACTTCAAATCCAAATTTAAGTTTTGATTTAGCAAGGAATATTAGATTAGTGCCCCCTTTCAGAGAAAAAGAAGTAGACAAATATTTCATTCATTTTGAAAAAGTTGCAGAAAATTTAATGTGCCTAAGGGAACATTGGACTCAGTTATTGCAATGTGTACTCACTGGTAAGGCTAGTGATATTTACACTTCACTGTCTGTTCACCAATGTGGTGACTATGATGTGGCTAAAGAATGCATTCTAAGGTTTTATAAGTTAGTTCCTGAAGCTTATCGACAAAAATTCAGAAATTACAGAAAAGAAGCTGGACAAACTCATGTCGAATTCGCTAGAGAAAAAGAGCAATTTGTTTGATAGATGGTGCATAGCCAACAAAGTCGAACAAGATTATCAAAATCTCAAGCAAATGATATTAATTGAACAGTTAAAAAAACTGTGTCCATAGTGACGTTAAGTCTTATCTTTATCAGCATAGATTGAAACCTTAGAGAATGCTGCTCGAGCGGCTGACGAATATTCTTTGACACATCAAGTTCCTTTTGTTAACAAGACTTCTACTCAACAGTCTTCTGGCAGAAAAGTATTTCAGCTTAATACCAGCCATTTCAAAACTCAAACTAGCACAACTTTCAAAAATCAAACTTCAGAGAAGCTTGATTCTAGATCCTTGTCTCTTCCGACGTGTACATATTGCAAGAAAAAGGACACGTTATTTCTGATTGCTACAAATTGAAAAATAAGCATCAGAATAAAGACAGACCTGTTCCAAATGCTCTTATTTCTAAGAGGTCAAGGTCACGGTCATGTATTGAAAGCAATACATTTGTTGGGTCTAATAAATCTCAGCCTGATTTTATTATGGAGAATTATGAACCATTCATATCGAAGGGTTCTATATCACTCTTGGGTGATTCAGCCAATCCCACCCCTATTAAAATTTTAAGGACACAGGAGCTTCTCAGAGTCTTTTATTGTCAGGTACTTTGCCTTTTTCTGAGAAGTCGTCTTCTAATGAAAATATTCTTATTCAGGGAGTAGAGTGCGGCTTTGTTAATGTTCCTCTCCATTGTGTAAATTTGTCATCAGACGTAGTGTCAGGACCTGTAACAGTCGGAACAGTCTCGGTTTTACCCGTTGATGGTATTCATTTTTTGCTAAGCAACGACTTAGCTGAATACAAGGTTGTGGTTAATCCACTTGTAACTGACAAGCCTAATTTGGATCAGAAAGTTGATCAAATTGAAAAAAAAAAATTCCTGATATATTTCAAGCTTGTGCAGTTACCAGAGCTATGACAAAGGAAATGTCTGGTGTACTTTGAGTACACTTTTAACCATGTTAAAGTCTGAATAATGTAAGATGTATGCAGCTACCATAAAGCTTGTCTTACTTTTATAATTCGTAATTTAAAATGAAAATATTACCTAAAGATGGTGTTAATGAAGGAGAGCCATCTTACAATAAAGCATTCTTTTGAGGAATATTAGAAGAGGAAAATCGAAAAACATGGAGCACATAATTAAAACCCAATATACTCATCATATAAGATACCGAACTAGGGGTGTGATGAATAAATAATTTGTCACAAGCAAGCGACACGTATTTTAAGTAAAATGGAGGTAATATGATGCTAGAGACGAAATTAAAGTAAGGGTAACATTAAGAACAGCGAACAGGCTTAAGAATCAAGTTAAACGGATCGGAGCGAGCCGACTCGAGCTGGGCTGGGTAGGTATATTACCAACAGTTCTTTCATTACGAGTCTTGATTATGCTTCCACCGTTTTCTACAATTTTCTTGTCCACCGAAGTAACCGTGTTAACCGTACATTTATTAAAAAGAAACGAAAAGGCAAGCAACATGCCGCCGTTATTGTTACTATGAATTCTCCCTAAATATTTAAGTTCATGTCTATCGTGTATGAATCCATTTTTAAGAACCTTTTCCTGTAATTAATATCAACATTTGTTTTTATCTTGGTTATCTTCAGTGTAATACAGACTGAAAATTTAAACCAACTCGAAGACATATGCGATATATATTTATACTTTTTCCGGTGACATACAACTGTAAGAAATATTTATGTTAATTACGGACTTACTTCTGCGGGAATAGAACAAACACCATGTTAAAATGCTTTGACGTTATATATATATATATATATATATATATATATATA